>CM045768.1:30989637-31484637 GCA_025200525.1 Camellia lanceoleosa | reverse complement strand
ATGAATTCTTCGACTCTGTAATTAACTAGACCCTTTTCTGGACCACATCTAGCCTTTATCAATGATCCATTTAATCAAGGCCAGAACATGTTACTGGAAAATGGTCAAAGTCTGAACAAGCTACTTCCAAGACAGATGCTACAAAATTCATTGTACATAAACATGCAGATTTGAGCATCAAAATTAATTATTTAAGATTCTCATGGAGGGCAAAAAAGGGATATCCATCTTAGCACTGAACACAGCCAAAACCTTTTCTCTGTCGTCAGATGAGAGGTGCACATTTGCAAGGACGTTGTCATCTCGTACAATCTCAGCACCAATCACTTTAATGGCAAAATCAAGCCCCCCAAGCCTAAAATAATCAGTTAGGCCATTAAGAAGGAAACATTATTGCCTTTTTCTCTTGACATAGAAAATTGCTTCGTAATTTGAAATTTTGGAGGTTCAAGTGGCCCGAATGTCAAAATAACGTCGTTTTGGTCTTTTTTTTTTTTTTTTCTTCGTCTCTTTTCTCTCTGAAACAGAGAGGCAAGAGAAGAAAGAGAGGGGAAATAGAGAGGAGGAAGAGAGAAGAAGAAAAGAAGAGAGGGGAGAACAAAGAAAGAGATATATACACAAATTTATGTGTGTATACATAGACATGTGTATATACATAAAGGAGGGTTGCCATGGGTGACGGTGATGGCGGCGCCGGTTGCCATCACACCGGTGGGTGGAGAGTTTGTGATGGTGATGGTGGCACCAGTGAGTGGGAGTTCCGGCTCTCTCTCTCTCTGTTTCCCCTTCCTCTTCTCTCTTCCTCCCTCTTTTTTCTTTCTCTTCTTCTTTTCTCTTTCTTCTTTCTGTTTCAGAGAGAAAAAAAAGAAAAGAAAAAAAAGGAAGTGTCAAAACAACATCGTTTTGACATCTCGAGCCACAAGTTATTCGAACTACCTAGCGGGATTGCTTAAGATATCAAAGTTTAAGGGTGTGGTGAGCATGTGTTTGTCTAATTCAAATTAGCATTAAGGCTTTATTTGGGACGTACTATTAGAATAACATAACTTTTTATCTTATTTAAGTCACAAATTATTATTTAGGTCATATTACTTATCTATTACATTTCACATTTATTCGTAAAAATTTAAAAAATATACTTATTTAGATCATTTCAAACAACTCTTAAATCTAGAACTGAACCAATGAAGTCGGTTTTAAGTTTCTGGAACTTTGAAATTTCAATCCAATTTTTCATTGGAGCCGAACCAACCAAACCCAATATAGATTGGGTTAGTTCAAGTTGCAATTGCGGTTTAACTATATTAAAAATAAGTGAATCATTTATTTGAAAAGCATAGTTTCCATCTTACATCATTATAAATTATTTTAATTTTAAAAAATAAATAAATAATAAACAAATCTTGAACATTTTTACACAATACAAATAATACAAGTCAACAATCCCAAACAACGATTTATATTCTGTTCCAATACAAGTATATGATGGTAAAACAAAAGGACAAGTTTGATTTGCTCTTTTGTTTTTTACAGGGCATGATCAAGTGAAACAATGGGGTGTTCTGGAAAGTTGGTAAAAAGTTGATTTTTTGGCTTTTTTAGCTTGTTTTGTCTTTTTGTGAGAAAGTTTTGTGAGAGGTGATGTGACTGTTTTGTTATTTTGTGGGAAAGTTTTGTGAGAGGTGATGTGACTCAAAATTGATAAAAAGCTGGAAGCTGGCTTTTACCAGCTTCCCAAAATGGCCCAATGTACACCATAGTATTTATCTTTTCCTAATTATATGAAAGCAACTTAGGATAAATACAATTTTATGTAATTTATAAATAAGTTCAAATTTTGAGTTGATTTGATTTAGATAAGAACTGAACCAATTTATTCTTAATTTTAAGAATTAGAATTGAACCAAATATTAGAAAAAAACCGGACTAACAAACCATAGAAATCCGATTGAGTCGATTTCAAATTTTTTTTTTTTTTTTTTTGGGGTATTTTGTACACTAGGAGAAGTCACCATCTTATTAGCTGGTAACCAAACATCAAAATTTCAGCTGTAAACAAAGACAATTCTGCCGTCAAATCATTTGCATCTTCTATATATATATATATATATATATTCATCATATTCTATATAAAACTATTTTCAATTAAACTTCAATTCAAATTTAATGTTGTAATTTCAAAATCTTCCTCTATAAAATCTTAACTTTAATTTTAGATTATTATTTTCAATTTAATTTCGAAACATTGCTTTTCATAATAAAACAGCATACTGATCTTGTTTGGAGAAAAATCGAAGTTCTAAAATTGATTAAAAATTAAAATTGCAAAGTTGAATTTGAATAAAATTAGGCTTAACCTTTGTTGCTGAATAATTTGAGGAAAAGTAAATAAAATTTAATAGTTTTAAGTTATTAATTGCTAAAATTGATAGCTTAGCACTAAACTGACCTGATAGTTGAAGATTTTAAAAACTGTAATAGATTGTGAAAATTGTAACACTAAAACTATTTAAATTTACTTGTTTACATAATAACAAAACTAATGATTTTTGCCCACTTGATAGGGGTACTGATAAATATAAAAAATATAAATTTTAATTTTGATTTTAAAGCACACGTGTGAAATGTTATATTGTCTCAACATCATTTCAAGCACAAAAAATTTACTATAATATATGTTGCAGTCGTGCTACGTCACTCGAAACTGAGCCCTCCCTAATCCTCCGAACCAAAAACGACGACGAGAAGAAGGAAGAAAGGAGGAGGAGGAAGGGAGGAGGAGGAGGAGGAGGAAGGAGGAGGACTAGAGGGGGTATAATATTCGGGGGAGGAGGAGGCGAAGGCGGGGTGACGGCGGTTGGAGGCTACGACGAGCTGCGGCGGGACTGCGACGTCAGAGCTGCTTCGATGAGCTGCGGCGGCAGAGGCATAGGAGGGGACGATCGGCAGCGGCGACGATCAGAGCTCTCCTCTCCTCTCTCTTTCTCCCTCTCTCCTCCTCTCCTCTTTCTCTCTTCTCTTTCTCTCCCTCTCCTCTTCCTCTGCAGACTGAAAATGGAAGGAAAAAAAAAAAACACATAATGCCTAAAACGACATCGTTTTGGGCATTAGGATGGATTAGAAGGGAGAGATTTTCGAACTCTCAAACATTATTCTATATGTTGTATGCTATTCAAGTGATAAAAGTATTCTTAATTTTAATTTTGATTTTAGGGGGATTAGGGGGGAGAGATTTTTGAGCTCTCAAACATTATTCTATATGTTGTATGCTATTCAAGTGATAAAAGTATTCTTAATTTTAATTTTGATTTTAAAGTACACATGTGAAATGTCAACACCATTTTAAGCACAAAAATTTATTATAATATATATTATATGCTATTCAAGTGATAAAAGTATTTTTGGCCAAATCAAACATCTTATGTTCAATCTTCCCTTTATAATTTTTTTTTAATCGGGAAAAAAATGATAATTTGTGGTATCATCATTATATCCTTTGATCGTGGTTTCAGAATAATTGATTGTCGACTAGATTTAACTTAATTCATAAGAAGAGACTCACTACTGAAACACCAATGAAACTCAATCACAGGTCACAAAAAAATCCAAAATCAATTGGAGTACAAATTAGGGGTTGTTTGAGATGATCTAAACAAGTGCACTTTTTATCTTTTTACGAAAAGATGTACAAAAAAGTAGAGAAGTGATGTGATAAAAAAAGATAAAAAGATATATTATTTAGGAGATGCCAAAAATTTTAGCGAAATGCGCCATACACCCAGCTGGGGGTCACCCCCAGTGAGGTGGCAGTCCATTATTGGATAAAAAAAAAACTGTTTTCTTTATTTTTTTTTTTTGTTTTAAGTTTTAACCAGTGGAAGCGTGATACCTCACTGGGGGTGCGACCCCCGCTGGGTGTATGCATCACTGTTGAAAATTTTATTCACACACTTATATAGCAAAATAAAATTTACCCATTAATAATTGAGGTTTTTGAGAAAATCAAAATTTCAAATTGAAACCAGGGTGTCATTTTCGTTATTTCCCATGAAGTAGCAGGATGGTTACAACTCATGGCAAACTACCTCTACCTGCAATTAAAAAAATAAAAATAATAAAATAAAAAAGAATGAAAGTTTCCTATATTTTGCTGTTGCAGCAGCAAAATCAAACTCATCGATTCATCGTTTCCCCATCGTCACGCTACTCTCTCTCTCATCACTTTCTCTCTCTATAAATCTCTCCTCTTCTTCTTCATTTCTCTGTCTATAAGGTTTTAGGGTTAGGGTTTGAGTTTGAGAGAGAGGGAGATGGGGCAACAGTCTTTAATCTACAGCTTCGTCGCCAGAGGAACGGTGGTTCTTGCTGAATTCACCGAATTCACCGGCAATTTCACGAGCATCGCTTCTCAGTGCCTCCAGAAACTTCCTGCTACCAACAACAAGTTCACCTACAACTGCGATGGCCACACCTTCAACTACCTCGTCGAAGACGGCTTCAGTCGGTTCCTCTTCCTCTGATTACTTCATTTCTTTTCTCGTTTACTTTTTGCTGATCTATGTCTCCGTGATGTTATTTGATCTGATCGTAGTTTTAATTCATGCTTTGTTGATCAGATTCTATTATCTGCTGATTAAGTTCGTGACTTTGTACTTTTTTTTTGAAGTTGATTCTTTGATGCGCCGATTGGTTACTGAGAAAAGCTAGGGAAAATTGTGTGAGTAGAGTTTTTTGGATTTTTGTTTTCAGTTGTTTGGTTACCGAGAAAACGAATTAACCTACAATACATTAAATACGACTTCGAGATCAAATCTGATTTACCTTCTTCATATTTTTGCCCCAATTTGGTACTTAATTCCTTGATCTAAAGTACTTGTATCTTTAATTTCTGAAGCTTCTCTTCAAATGATAACATTGTTCTACATTGATCCGGTGGTGCTTATTCTGAGATTGATAGAATAGAGTTATGAGAGTCCACTTAGGAGACACTACTTACCTTCTAAAGTGTAGTACAGTATGTTGGAGTTTACATTTTTTTTTGGTATCAGTTGCTAATTTAGTATTGATGTTGTTTTAGGCATCTGAGATCTGGGCCACTTAAATGCTGGTGTTAAGTTTTTTATCATTTTCTTGGTAATTGTTTATTTGTTAGAGATCTGCTTCGGTGGTCCAAACTAGAGAGTCCAGTCCGAGCAACGGATGGTGCTATGCCAGCATTTGTTACAAATCAAAGCCCCAAATTTGAATCCGATCCAATATTGTGTGGGTTTGGGAGTGGGTGCATAAATTTGGGGCTTTGATATATAAAAAATGTTGGCTTGGCATCATCTGGTGGTTGGAACTAGACTTTTCCGGTTCAGATCTGAATCGTAGAGAAGCCGTTATCTACTTGTTAATCTAATAGTAACACATGCATTTGTGTGATTTCTTGGCATATTAGCCACCAAGGATCTCTTGTTTCAATAAATTAATTATTGAAAAATTGAACTGCATTGGTATTGAGAGTAAATAGGGATACAAATATATTTACTGAGATAACTCGTAGAAAGAGTTATGCAATGTGAATTAATTGTGGTTGGCCACGTCGCTTGTGATTTTTTTGGTAACAAGTCCTGATATCCACTTTTCTATCTCAAAATGTGGGGTTGGTCAATCCTCTTGTGTTGATATAATATGAACACGGGTTATGCAACTGATTTAGTGGGAGTTAGTTTTATGTTATGTTGTAAGTAATGAGCATCCTCATAGCTTTAATACAAATTTCACCAGGAGTATGAGTCTTGTGCTTGTTGAAACACAAGCTTTGTTTTTATGTTTATTAGCTCCAGGTGATTTGGATGGGGTGTTCTCCATTTTGGATATATCACCTTTCTATTGTTGTATCAGTTATGTCTCCCAACCTAGGTACAGGTTTATAGTTTTCCCTAGCCTGAACATCTAAATGTTCGAGAATGGGTGGCAAATCAACAACTTTTATTGTAAGAATGTGCATATATATTTTTTTTGTGGGTGTTTTGCTCCTTGTTCATCATCATGCTATTTGTAGTGTCAAATCTATAATAAGACACCATTTGTGTCAAATTGGAGATACGGACACAAGACTCTGGTTTTGATTTTGTTGGTAGTGTCAAATTGAAGGCATATCCACAATTCCATATTTCCAAATCTCTCTTCTGAAGGATAGATTCAAAGCAGTCCTGCGAATAGATTAGTTCATGGTGGATGCTAGATTTAAATAAGTTGAGGATTCACTTTGAACATATCTAATGCCATTTATTGAACTTGTTGTAATATTTTGATTGCTTTAACATGGATAATTATTTACATATGATGGTTGTTTACATGTACCCCAATTGTCTTTACAGTGGATGCCTGATTGTAGCTATTAAGGATGCACTTCGTGCAAATAATATTTCTTCTTCTGCTTCTTTGATACAAGGTTTTTGTTTTTTGTATCATGGGAAACAGTTATTAGTTGAGTAGCATACAGATCAGAGTAGTTACATGTGTCCGTGTGTGCTGCGTTCATTTGTATGCGCCCCTGGCTGTACATAGATGTTTTAAGTTTTGTTGACCCATTGGTTGGTGGGGTAGTTTCCTTTTGGAAGTCTAAGCAGTTAATCAAACATACCATATTGTATTATAATACGCGGCTAACTTGATTTTTTAAATCTTGCAGCCTACTGTGTTGTCGCTGTGGAATCTGCTGGCAGACAGATTCCAATGGCATTTCTTGATCGAGTTAAGGAGGATTTTACCAAGAGATATGGTGGTGGAAAAGCTGCAACAGCTGTTGCTAATAGCCTGAACAAGGAGTTTGGGTAATTGCCCTCCCTCTAGGCATATATTTTCTTTCGGGTAAACCTAAGTGTACCTTCTCTCTCATATATGTTTTAAATACTGAAATACAGACCCAAACTTAAGGAGCAAATGCAGTACTGTGTGGATCATCCAGAGGAAATCAGCAAGCTTTCCAAAGTAAAGGCTCAGGTTTCAGAAGTCAAAGGAGTGATGATGGAAAATATTGAGAAGGTAGGGAAAAACTAGTTTCAGTTAATGCCCAAAATACTGCCAATTGATTTTCTTCTATGCACTCATTGTGTGAAAATAGTTTTAGTCTTCCAGTGCTGATCTCGCAGTTGAAAAAACTCATATGGTTTGGCATGAGAAAGTTTTGACTTCTGACTTTTGACTTTTGACTTGGCAGGTTCTGGATCGTGGAGAGAAGATTGAGCTTCTAGTGGATAAAACAGAGAACCTTCGCTCTCAGGTGAGTGAGTCCTAATACATATTTTCAAGGCTAAAATTGGTTAGTGTTTTCCAAATATAGCTTATGAGTTGAATGGCCTTAAATTTACCAACTAGTAAAAGTGGTGTATTTGAGGTAGCTGGATGGCATTTCGTCAGCCCCTTTGATGTGGTGGGACAACCAGATTTGTTTGGATTTGAAATATTTACTAAATCTGCACCCTGATCCCCTCTTTCCAGTGTTGTGCAGTCATTATCCCGTTTGCTTTCAAAATTTCATGTCACATTTCTCATCATTATATGGGGATGTGTGAATATTAAGTGGCACCACCCATTGCTTTCAAAATTTAATGTTAACATTTCTACTCATCATTATCTGGGGATGTGATGCAAATATTAAACGTCACCACATTGCAGGCACAAGATTTCAGGACCCAGGGTACCAAAATGAGGAGGAGGATGTGGTTGCAGAATATGAAGATAAAGCTTATAGTTCTCGGAATCCTCATTGCCTTAATTTTGATCATAGTTTTATCGGTTTGTGGTGGCCACAAATGTCATTAGTCAATGGAGCAAGCTTCACGTGTTTTGGTTAGGATGATCGTTAATCAATTGCTGGTGCTTTGGTTGGGATGGTCATTAATCAATTTGCTGGTGGCCTGCCAGTAACATTCCTTGTGTTTGTTTACCTATAATTTTTTTTTTTTCTTTTTTTGGTGATACATTACCACCCTTACGTTATATTTTGTATTCTAAGACAATGCCTGTATAGCTTGTGCTCCTGGATTCATTTGATACTAGTAAAGAGTCTTTTGATGTGTGAAAGTTGGTCTTGATATCTTTCTTTCTTTTTCTTTTTCTTTTTTTTTTTTTTTTGGCTGCTTTTCTTTTGTTCTTTAACATCATGTTTGGATTGAGTGATTTGGAGAGAAAAGAAAAAAAATGAAGAGATATTTTTTCTTACTTGTTTGGATAATTTAAGTAGAGAGAAATAAGGAGAAATGAAGAGAGATCTATTTTTCTTATAACTCTCATTTTCAATTTTTTTAAAAGTGGAGAAATTGAGAGAGAAAAGAAATTTATAGATTCTTATATTTTTATAATACTAATTTGTCTTTATAAAAATAAAAGAAATAAAATGATTAACAAAATATAAAAAAATTATTTTAATAATATAATATAAAATAGTGTTTTTTTTTTTTTTTTTTCCTTATAAAATCTAAACAAACAAGGAGAGAAATTATAATTATTTCATTTCTTTCCTTTTCTCTTCTCTTATAATTTAAGTAATCATTTATTTTCTTCTCTCCCTTATGTGTCCATAACTTACCTAGTTTAAGTTACAGAAACCATCTGTGATTACCTCACTGATTCCGAGTGCTTTCTCCAAATTGGATAACTATGCACACCTACTAGAAACATTCATCAAAGAAATGCCTCATGATAGACATCCAAGTATGTCTCGAAATCGCCATTCAAATCACCGTAATGGAGCTCTTTTTTTCAGAGGGATACCAGGGGATTCTCATGACGGCACTGTTTTAGCCGCCTTTATCTATGAAATCTAAACATAAACTTCATAACATGTATCTACCAAGAAAGAATCATTGATGAATGGCTTATGAAGAGTCAGCAAAAAGAATGATGAAACCTGTGGATAATATGCAAGGCATGATTTATTTCATTCGGGTCCTGTGTTAACAATTGGTAGGGGATACCGTGCTTGTGTATTCCAAGCATCGTTTACACTGCTGCCCATGTTTACACAGGCTGTGTACAAAACTGAACACACACACACACACTCAGACATTGATTTCCATGTTGTCAATTAGTCTGACCTTTCCAAACCAGGCTGCAACACAAAACGCAACAGCACCTTTAATCTCATCCACTGCTTCCAAACTTTCTTGGTCTACAATCTGTTTGCCAGAATGGGAGACATTAAGATCGACAATACACATAATTTTTAACAAATTTGTTCTAGAAAAGATAATCTTTGCGAGCAGAGGTTTAAAAAAAAAAAGAAAAAAAAGAAAGGGAAAACCTGTAAGCTACAAATCCAATTCCACAATGTATTCTCAAATATGCACTATTATGGTCAAAGCAGAGGCTACAGCCCTTCAATTTTTTTGTTGGACTGCATTAGCATTAACACAATTTCCTATCATGATCAATGGGGCACAATATTAAAGCAAAAGTCAAAAAGCACCCCTTCCTCAGTTTTTAGGTAATCAATTTTTTTAAGGCTTATTTAAGCTATTTTTTTTATTACAAGCTATAAACAATTGCACCAAACACTATAGACTCCAAAAAAACAAAAAAAAGAAGAAGCTATAATCAGCCTCTATAAGCTGCACCAGACAGTCCCAAAGTTAATTGAAATGTAAATTATTCTTATATCTGATTTGAAAAGTCAAATACACCCTTCAAAAACTACAAAATGACAAGCTGTTCACAGTACTTCGGTGTTGGGAAACTTGCAACAGGAATTCAAATTTAAAAACAGGGATATTATGTTGGTGGTCCAAGGAGGTCTCAACAACAATTCCTCAAACCAATAGTTGCACAATACTGGTAGCAAGAGATCTTTACAATTTAATGAATTGGAACTAACCAACCTCGAAGTGAGAAGAGGCGATTTACTGTACAATGTCCCTATTTTCTGGTTTACATACACCTAGAGGTAACATCTTCCCAATATTAGCCTAATTCCTCTTTAAATCTGTCTCCAGCAGTTGTAAAATTCTTGGTTTTTAATACATTAAAGATATACTTTCTCCCTCTCTTCCATTGCTGAACATCATGTATATAATATATACATATCACTATGGAGTTGCAGAATCACAACACTCTCTCGGCTGATTATGCTGTGCAACATGTTATAAAGGAACAATCTTACTGGTATGCCCTATATGTTTCTTCACCATATTTCATTGTGTTTGATTACTTCCTCTCAAAATTGTGTTTCATTATAGAAAAGTTTTAATGTAGTTACTACTTATCACTTACTAATTTTGGATGTTCGACTATTTTATACAGTAAATCTGGTTGAGTTAGGCATTTGAAAAGTTGTGTTTATGTGATGCCATATATAAAGAGCGACTTAGTGCATGAGACTCGATCTAAAGTTGGGTCTAGGGATACATATAAATATATAATATAACTAGTCTTAATCATAGTACACGTGAATCAGGTTAAGAATACGTGAAAGAAACATATAGATGTTTCACATCTCACCTCAGCATAATCAATTCTTCCACCAGCTTCTAGTATTGCTATGATGACTGAATTTTTCAGCTCTGTGCAATTAACTAGACCCTTTTCTGCAGCACATTTAGCTTTTGACAATGATTGATTTATTGACAAGGCCTGCAGGATAGTGTACATAACAAGGATAAGACGTTCTGGCAGATGATTTTTAATTTTTAATTTTTTTTTTTTTTTAAAATTTTTCACAAAGGAGGTTGGTAAGCACAATTTTATGTAAAAATGATCAAAGTTTGAATGAGTTACTTCAGAACAAATGATACAAAAAACATTTATATATAAACAGTAAGTTTTGAGCATCAAAGTTAAATTATTTGAGATTCTCATGGAGGACAATAAAAAAGGATAGATCATAGCAACACTCAAGACCTTTTTCCTGTCTTCAGGTGAGAGGTGCACATTGCGGGAGCTCATTGCAAGTCCATCATCATCTCGTACTATCTCAACACCAATCACTTCTGTGGAAAAATCAAGATCCCGAACCTGAAAGAATCAATTAGGCCATTAACAAGTCATAAGGTCACCATCTTATACTGTAAATCAATTAGCATAAGGTCACCATCTTATTAGTTTGTAACCAAACATTAGCATTCAACTGTGCTAGTCCAACAACAATCATCAAAGAAAAAAAGGAAGAAGAAGAAAATTATGCCTTCACTTCATTTGCAGACGGTTCAGCTCGCATCTTTTATATATGATTTGGGTTAAATAAGAAATCTGTTCTATATATACTTTTCATGGCCTTTTGGCTCAAATCAATACCATATAAATATGTATCATATATTTATAATAATCTTATGTGATGAATATGTAAAAAGTAATTGAAGATAAATATCTGTATATTTAATTATTGATCTCATTTTTCATTTCACAATCAAATGAAGATAATCGATCAAAACCTTTATGGTCTTGGATGTGAGGCCGTGAGCATGTATTAAGCAGTCCAGTGAAACCAAAAAATGTGATTAGCTTTAACCAGAGACTGAATAAATCCAAATCCAATCACAAAGTTCAATGTCTGTAAGTTAATTTTTTGTAGGGTTAAGTGATAATCTTCATAGGAAATTAAAAACAGAAAAGAAAGAAAGTAAGAAAAATCATACAAGTGAACAACTCAAACAGAAAAATCAAATAAGAAAAATCAAATCTCTACACAATTCCCCACTTTGCAATTATCAATCTACCTTTAATAGTTAATCTTCCTTCATTTTATTAAATTCAATCTCAAATCCCTTCATTTCAAATCTACTCATCCAAATGCAACCATATAATAGAAAAGAAAGAAAATCACAACAAAAGTGAGCATGCCTTTGGGTGATATAATCCAACAAACTTAAAAATAATCAAAATTCTTGGAAAAAAAACTCACCATTCGCCTTATAATTCGCCATTGCTGGTAATCCTTCTTGCCAAAGAAAGCAAAATCAGGGTCAACAATATTGAACAACTTGGAGACAACAGTAGCAACCCCTCTAAAGAACACAGGCCTACTCTTCCCACACATACCCTTTTCCAATCTCTCAACCCTAACCCAAGTTTCATGCCCCAATCCCCTCTCCTCCAAACAGGACATCACCCCTTCCCCTCCCTCTTTCTCTCTCCTCACTTCTCTCTCTACCCCATCCCCACAACCACTGCTCCCATAATCATACAAATTGTGGGGGTGAAAGACAACATCAACACCACCAGGAACAGACATGAGCTTCTTGATATCACCATGGAAATCAGATGGGTATGTGGAGAGGTCTTCAGAGGGAGCAAACTGACCTGGGTTGACATAGATTGAGACCACTCTGAGGTGGGTTTGCTTGTGGGCTTCTCGGAGGAGTGAGAGGTGACCCTCATGGAGGTAACCCATTGTGGGGACTAACCCTATGGTCTTGCCCTGAGCTCTCATGGACCTTGACCATTGTCTCATCTGGCTTTTGTCTCTGATTATCAGTGGCTCTTTAGCTTCCATTTGGAGATTCTGGGTTAGGATTGGGTACTTCTGCATCTCAATCAGTTCTTAAAGAATTGCAAGATTGTTTTTTTATTCTTTACCCAAAAAGAGGATTGTGCAAATGAAATGGATCGATTGAAATCAGAATGTTGAAAGACAAGTAGCAGAGAAAGGTAAGAAGTTTTGTGATATGATTGATGAGTTTTTTTAGTGAAATATAACAGATGAAGATGACAAACACTGCTCAACATCTTTGACCAGGGCGGCGTGGAATTTTATTTATTTATTTATTTATTTATTTATTACACTTGAGATCTCATTTTTTTTTAAAAAAAAATTCAGTTGTCTCGATCTCGATGATATGGATCATATATTTTGTAAAATATGTTAAAATATTGATCATGTAAAAATTAATTAATTATATATTAATAAGAAAAATGAGTTAGACTCCTGAACGAGTCACTCCTATGACTTTCTCTCTCTTTGATTGGTTTTTTTTTTTTGGCTCCTCTAATTATCACCCATTACGTGTGTGTGTGTGTGGGAGCAATAGGAATGGTGATTGGAGAGGTCTCAATCACAACTTTTTTTTTAATTAATATCCAAACAAATCTTATTAATTGACCTCCACAAGTTTTGAAGTGAGGTCTATATTAAAGGCCAACAAAAATTATTGTGCATTGACCGTGTAAAAATAGCTCGAGGTTCATGGACAGTCCGAAGTGGGCTCGGTCTATTTAGGCCTGTTTGAGTTCAGGCCCTAGCTCTAGGCTTGGGCAATCATTTTGAAGCCTGTCTCATAGGCCTGATCCAACAATTCGATTAAGGCCCACTTAAGACCCGACCCGAGGCCCAGTGTCTCTTTAAATGGAAAATAATAAAATTTTGGTAGAATTTTTATAAAAAAAAAAATGGTCAGGCCCAACCCACCCCCCGCCCAAGGCCCGAATACCCTTGGGTGAGCCGGCCCAAATTTTGGTGAGAGCCTGCGAGGCTCGACATGGGCCAGGCCAAATTTACACCTCTAACCATAGTACATATCTAAATTTGAGAAAAAAATATTAATTATAACGGTGATATCATCTTACGTGGTGTAACTGGTTAATAACAAATCGCAAATGCATTAAGTAGTCAACTCTTGTCTCTAACTATTCTAACAATGTTATAATTCTTACTACAAATTAACAATGTTCATTGAATAATAATACCGTGACATAATATTATCGTTATATTTAATATTTATCTCAAATACCAACGGCTTTGGTGCTCATATGAAAGCTTTTTACAATAAAATTTTATATAAATTATTAAATTTTATAAGTATTTTTTAATAAAGAGTGAATTACAAATACACTCCTTGAGATTTGTTTAAAATACAAATTGCTCTTTGTAGTTTGAAAAATTACAAATACCCCCTTATTAGAATTTTTTATTTAATATAATTAATTAAAAAAATGAAATTCATAATCGTTCTCCTATACAATAATAAAATTATCTAAATTATTAATTGAAACATATTTTTAACATCATTAAAAACTGTTAATTAATGTGATGATTTATTAATAAAATGGACGATTTGTGATGAAATTAGAAACTTTAGGAGTGAAATGTAATTTTCAAAACTATAGAGAGCGATTTGTATTTTAATCAAATTTTAGGAGATGCATTTGTAATTTACCCTATAATAAAAGTGACATAGGGATGGAATTTGGAATTTAAAATATATGGTTGCGAACATTATTGCAGATTTATGTATGAAATTATTTTTCAATGAATTTAATTTTATTCTGTAAAGAGGATTGCTGTCACCTTTGTTCTGTGGTTAAGAAATGAATTTTCTTTTGTTTGGTAGAGTTTCTAAATATGATTTGAGAATATAATTGTGTTTTGAGTGTGTGAGTTTTGGAATTATGATTTGAGTGTGAAAAATTTGTTTGGTGAATGAGTTTTGAAAAGAGTTTTGAATTGAGTGGGGAATTTTTGATATGACATATGATATTTGATACAAAAACCTACAACTCATAACCAAACACACAACTCAAAATTCTATTAAAGCTCATAAATTTTTTTAAAAATTCAGAAAATATTTTTTTTATTGAATATATAAAAATTAACATGTTAATTACAAAAAATATATATATATTGCACCATTCCGATCAACTAGCTAGACAACCGGTGAGATGTCCGGTTAGCCCAAATTTTTCCGCTTTCGACCGAATTTTCAAAAGTGAGTAAAATTAATTTTTAAAAACCATAACCAAACACTACATGTAAATTAGGAGATAAAATCACAATTCTAAAACTCTCACAAACAGAGCTTATAATTCACTTGGGGACAACTCATTTGAATAAAAAAATATTTATTAATTCAGCACTCTTTCCACTGAAAATTTAACTCTTATCACTTCCAAATAAAAAAAGGATCATTCCCTCATATTTGATTTTGAAACATGGTTGCCACCGCAACGTCTTCGATGACTTTTAATTTTATTTTATTTTGGTAAACATGTAATTGAAAAGGGTGTTGGTAGGCTATGTTTGGAGCGATTGTCAAAATCATTTTCAACGCTTGAGTTTGCATATGGTGTTTGGATAGAGTTGTGGAATTAATTTTTCACAACTCTATAAAAAACTCTATTAAACAGAGTGCAATTTTCAAATTTTTTTTCGAAATTTGGCATAACCGGTTGATTGGAACAGTGAATTTTTTTTTTTTACAATTGATATGTTAACTTTAATATATTCGAAAAAAATATTTTCCGAAATTTTTTAAAATTTTTATATGCTTTAAAATAATTTTGAGTTGTATGTTTGGTTATGAGTTGTAAATTTTTGTATCAAATATCAAATTTTACATCAAAAATTTCTCATGCAATTCAAAACTCTTTTACCAAACAAATTTTTCACACTCAAATCATAATTCCAAACCTCATAAACTCAAAATACAGCTCATACTCTCAAGTCATAATTACAAAACTTTACCAAACGCAACCCATTAGAGTTGCAACTCTAATGTCAATTCTAATGATGTGATAATACATAATAAAATAAAATAAAAATATAATATTACAAATCAAAACATCAAATTAAAAGGTGAATCCATCTGTAAAGTTCTCTAATTTAGACGTCTCAAACATTTTTGAATTGAAAATTCTAAAATAATAATTTTATTCATCTAACATTTTTCTCTCTCTAAAAGCAGTCAAAGAAATGAAAGCGAAATCCAATTTCCAATCACAACTCCTGAAATCCTATGTACATATAAATTTACATTATTACCCTTCTTGGCCCAAGATTAATTTACATTTAATGCCCAGGCCCAATATTTCGAGTACGTATCTAAGAAATCAAATTAACAGGCCAACTGATCTCTAATTGTGGATATCTCTTCAAAGATTGGAAGCCTTTTTGATCTCAAAGGGGCCCATTCATGCAGCAACCTCTCAAGCCCATCAACAAAATCATCGCCCATGTCAAGGCCCATCACGGCTGATAACAACGACGGAGGCAGAGCATCAACAAAATTATCGTCCACATCAAGGCCCATTACGTCCGACAGCAACGGAGGAGGCTGCCGTGATTCTAATTCCGACAACAGCTCCTCGGCTCGGTTTCTGGACTTGGGTTCATCAGAGCCTGCAAGTCTGGCCTGCAAAACATCCTCGAGAACTGAACGTGCCTCGTCATATCGGGCCTGCTTGATCAGGCAGAGTGCCAAGTTGCAGGCCTTGTTTGTGTCTGGATGAATCATTTGGGCTTTCTTGTAGACCACCTCGGCTGCCATGTAATTGGGCTTTTGCATGTAGGCCCAGCCCAAATTTCCCTACCACAACCATGAGTTGATTAGATTAGTGAAAGTTATTAGCGTATGTCTCTTTTAAAGAAAGTTGGAATCCATTATAACGACTCTCATATTTAAACTCGTGTTTTGTTATTAATTACATACAATTTGCCACATGTTTTGTCACCACTTAAATGGGAAATTCGGATTGTTGTCGAGTAATTATTTACTAATTGTGAAGTTCTAACTTAGCACATTAACATGATACTCTTAAATCAATAAGGTTGTATTTGGTTGAGAAATTCAAGAAGAAATTTGGAAAAGAAAAGAAAAAGGAAAAGGAAAAGGGAAAAAGTAAGTAAAATATGAATAAAATATATTTATATTTCACTTAATTTCACACACATTTTTTATTTCTTTTTTCAAATTCCTTCCTAAATCTCGAACCAAACACAGTGAAGGAGTAATAATCACTGAATGGATAGAGCTGATTTAGCCCACGCTGATCAATAGATTAGGTGAGGGACAAGTTAGCTTAATCTAACTCTTTTTGCATAACTTGATCGAGATTAGGGATGTGCACGGTGTGAGTTTGGGATGGGTTTGTCATCCCCCGCCCCCCCCAACCCTGCTACAGATGAAATTTTTCAATCTTATTCCCGCCCCTACGGATACTTGATACCAGTGGGTTCCCGACCACATTTCAAATAATCAAAAAAATAAATTCTTAACACACAATTTCTCTTATTTCCATATAATAAATAGTAAGACTTTTAAGATTATTATTTATTTATATTTAAACAGAGCCACAGACATTTAGTATTCATTTCTTATATCTAATTATATTTTATATATATATATATATTATTAATTATATCAAATTGGATTTAGATCGGGGAGGCAATATTTGCTCCCGTTGCAGCTCCACCCCCACCTCCATTGCGGATGACAAAAATATAATTCACTCCCGCTCCACATAAGTGTCGGATTGGGTAAAAACTGTCCCATTCGGGCTGCTATGGACAGACTCTAGTAGATCGGATTAAAATAATCAACCCTAATCGTGATCGTGCAGCGACACTGTTTTGGATTAGGCAGTGGTAAATAAACACAAAAACCATAGATGGTAGAAGTTGGAAGTCAGTAGAGCATGCATACCAGTAATCTAGAAGTTTCTTGCTTGACGGAAACCTGGAACTTCTTGCCATGAGATCGTGCGGTTTTTGTCGGTTTTCCATTGAAAGCCTCTCCTTGATATATCAACCTAAGCTTCTGCTTTAGCAGTGCTATTTGTTCATCTACCTTCCCACATTTCTACATTAACACACCCCCAATGATTTATCACTCATTAATCAATTATTCATATTACACACTTGGATGAGTCAGAGATTTCTGTTAAAATAAAATTTAGTGAGACTATATATATATATTTCCATGATTTAATGATATGATTATCAGTGTTTGTAAGTTCATTTAGTGTGCATGCATGCATGGCCATGCATGCATTTTATAGCAGGTACCTTGTATAAGTCGATGAGGACATTATCAAGTGAATCTTGGGATAGTTTGGAGCAAAGACCTCTAAAAGACTTGATAGCTTCAATGGCCTCTTCGGTTCTATCCAATTGCTTCATCACCACTGCCATGTCCTTAAGGGCACTGTCAACTCTATCTCCTCCGTTTATTGCTTTCCAAAACCATACTACTGCTCCTTCCAAATCCTTCTGCACTAGCTGATGATTCAATTCTCAATCATATTAGACAAAAAAAACCCAAAATTTTTAATCCAAATTTGAATATATAATGAATTTGACTCTTATATGTTTCCTAGTATTGCTGCTGAATAAATAAAGTGAGAATAATGAACTTATTATCATAGGTTAACTTCACTTTGCCCATGATTATACAATTAATGTCAAAGAAAAGGACTACTTAATGAGATGCTTAGAGCATCTCCAACGGTTCACCAAAAATTTCATCAAATCTGAGTAAAAAAATGACTTTTTTCTCATTCTGATACGGAGCCCTCCAACGGTTCAGCAAATCAATTTTTCATCAAATTTCCGTTGGGACAACCGGTTGGTCGACCGGCCGGTCGACCGGTTAAGCCAAAATTATTATTATTATTATTTTTTTTTAACCGGTTTGAACCTTTTTTCTGAACTTTTTGGACTTCTGGGTGGTCGACCGGGTGGTCAACCGGCCGGTCGACCGGGTGGTCGACCACCTAGGCAAAAAAAATTTTTTTTTTTTTTTTTTTGACTGGTTTGAACCGAAAAGTGAACATTTTGAACTTTTTTCCGGGGCGACCGGTTGGTCACCCGGTTGGTCACCCGGATGGTCAACCGGTTCGTAATTCTCAACGGTCAGGAACAGTGTTTTGTTGAAATGCTTCGCGTGTTCTCATTTTGATACCAGATTTGCTGAATTCCCGATTTGGTATCGATTTGATGAAACCGTTGGAGCTCAAAAAAGTGGATTTTTCATCAAATTTTGAATTTGATGCTGCATTTGATTCTCCGTTGGAGATGGTCTTATTATCATAAGATTATTTAGTGTCCTTTGAGCAATGATTTGTGGTATTGTTTCAAATAGATTTGAGCCATTCATTTTGAATAGTCTACATCAAATAATTTTTTCTTTGTCATCTATAGATGAAGTTAACCCAAGGATTAATTATAGTGTTTGGGCTTCAAGCGAGAACATTATGAATAAGAGTAACTTCAATCATTAAAACTTAATAATAGTGAAAGTGAATTGTTACAAGGGGGGCTTGGATATGTAGTGATTTGTTTGTCTGATTCTACTAGACAATAGAAAAGTTGTTATTAGAACTTGAAGAAGTAAATCAATGATAATAATACTACAAATGAAAATGCTTCACTAAATTGGGGTTATATATATATATATCCTTTGATGATATTTATAAATGGGTTTGGGAAAATAGCTATGTTTGGATTCACAACTAAATTAAACTTTTTGATTTAAAATATATTCTTTTTTTGGTATTTGTTTAAATAATTGACCAGGATTCTCTGCAATAACCTATCTTGCGATAATCCTTGCAATAGCAAGGCTAGTTTTAAGGCGTGTTTAATAGTGATTTAAAGATGATTTATAATTAATTGAGTAGTCCAATTATTATAAAAGAATCTTACGATTGTATTACAAGAATTATTGTAGAGAATCATATTTACTAATGTGTACTTCTTCTTTTTTTTTTTTTCCTTTAAATTACATTGAATTGATCATTCTCTTTTTGAGATTTTGTGATACTGATATACTTAATTGATTCGATCTTTTATCAATTTTGTAATGAAACTTTTTTTCCCAATCTAAAAAAAAAAAAAATTACACTAAATTGTAATTTTCCCAACTAACTATACGTTGACCAAACGATCTTAAAAGGAAAGGGATGAGATCTCTTTCCTTCAATTTTTTCTATCTCTTTATCTCAAAATATTTAAATCTATTAAATTATATTTTTAAATTATCTCATCTTAAACTTTCTAATAATTATTAGTTTGAAGTTGAGGAACATAAAGAGATTTAGATTTAGAGAAAAAAAAAAAAAAAAAAGTTTGAAGAAAGAGAAACCTTAAAAGTTGTTGGGGGAAGACATGCATACCTGGACATGTTTGGCTTTAACATAAGGACCATCACCACATGGAACCTTATGAATTACATGAAAGGGCTGCTGGAGCTGCAGGTGCAGCTGATCTTTTTCCTTCTTTCCTCCTGAGCTCCAACTCCCTTCCATTCTCTTTCTCTCTCTCTCTCTCTCTAACACTTCCTTCAAGAACACACACAGTGGGGTGTGAGGGTGTATATATACCTTAGAAATGGACCATCATTGATTTAGAGAGAGAAAGCAAGGGGGGCCATTTTATACAAGTAATTAGGAGAGAAGAAATGAATTTGGACGAAAACCCGTCCACATTCCCTCATTTTTGGGTTTTGTCCCTCTGCTCTAATAAACCACAATAATAATACACCTGTCACTCTTCTGCCACGTGTTAGTCCGTTGATAGATCATCCCATGATTGTCTGCTGTGTGTCCTTCCGGTTCATATGCAACAAGTGACACTTTTAACTATTAAATTTTTAACCGTCAAAGGTTAATTTTTTAGTTGATAAAGATTTTTGCCGATTAAAATTTTTGATCATCCGTTTGGTCGTTGACTAATTGTTGGCAAAAGAATTGGCGATTAATGTTTTTTAGTCGCCAAAAGTTGTCAATTAGCGACTAAAAATTTAGTCGTCCAAAAGAACATATTTAGTCGCCAAATTTTTTTTTTTTTCATCTTCAGCTTTTTAGCTACCAATTTTTTAGCCACTAAAAATGTGTATCTCCTTTTCGGCTACCAAGTTTTTAAGTCGTTAAAATTATGATGCTCCTTTTTAATTACTAATTTTTTAGTCGCCAAAAATTTTCTTTCTTTTTGGTAACTAACTGTTTAGTCGCCAACAACTTCCCTTTTTATTTTTTGGTTACTAAATGTTTAGTCGTCAAAAGCTCTATTTATTAATTTTTTTAAAATGCACAAATTGAATATTTTTTTTAATATTAATTTCTAAATTATATACATTTGATTATCAATGCAACATGTAACCTGTACATATACAGAATAATACATCTATCAATTATAATCTAAATCCATTATCAATAATACCTATTACATTATCAACTATCCAAAAATTTTAACTTGTAACATTATATTCTAAATATCATACAAATCCATACCAATCAAATATAATCCATCTAAATTAAATATTACATACAAAAACACTGTATTTTCAAAACAGAGGATTGTATAAAAATAAATGTCTTCCATATACAGAATAAATGATCTTCGTACACCAAAATAAATAACCTGCTGTATAATAAAGCTCTTCCAAAAATAGTCTTCACTTTAATATTGAAGCATTTCAATTTGTTCTTCAATCCTACCAGATCTTTGCAATACACATGAAAATGTATACTCAAAGATTTGTTTTGATCACCAAGTAATTAAAGAGAGTATTCAAGATGTCAAACTATAGCTATTAGGCTAAATGGGAAAGAGAAAACAGAAGGAAAAAAAACAATTTTTTTATTAGGATTTGAACCCTGGAACTGAGGTGCATGGGTCATACTCAAGAGCAACAGGCTCAAGTAGGGCTAGTATGGATTAGTATGTCCAAACTGCAATAAATAGGATTGTTCATTCAAATAGGAGTGTTGCTACCTACAACCAATAAACCACCTACAAGCAAAATAAATAATAAGTCATTATCAACAAAAAAATTATAGACAGGTTTTCATTATAGACAGATTTTTTTAGTAGAGTACCAATTATGTTACACAGAATGACTATTAATATTGATTCTTTAAATTCCCTTTACATTTTCACACTCAAGAAACCAATTTCCCAGTAGGAAAAGAGATAAAAAAAAGGAGAAGAGAAAGAGAAGAAAAACTGGTGTCAAGTTTTTTGTGCTCTGAATAGAGTAATACAAAAGACAATCCTTCACCCAATTATTTGCACTAGTTACCAATGTGATCGGCTGTTTTCAGTCAGATATGTCTTATCAAAATTTTTCCCTCGATATAAGCTCCCCCTACATAATGTAGACAACATAGAATAGAAGCCAAAAAAAAAAAAAAGGGTAGGGGACCATGGTCCCTGTCTGTATGTAGCATCCTATTATCACATCACCAAAGTAATTCTTGAAGTATCTTCAAAGTAAAAGTTGGTATATGAGAAAGTTTTGATTTCTCAACAAACGGCTACTCTATTAACCTGTTTAGTTTTACCCCGCAAAAAGAACCCCCCCCCCCAAAAAAAAAAAAAACAAAAACAAAAACAAACAAACAAACTGTAAATTGGACCATCAGTTGAGCTCCCTCTAGAATGAGGGCAAACCAATGGCATTGTGGGTGGTTAACATAAAATTCTTGCAAATGAAGAATGCATTAGGCAACCATGCCAATACCAATTTCTAATTCAGAGCATCCAATCACGGCCTAAAAAATTCTAGCACAAAACAATGCAAAATCAAGCAATACCCACATTACTAATCTTCAGAATTGACCAAAATCCAGATAAATCCACTACTTGGGGTTTCAATTTCAAAATCATTAAAACATCCAAAATGGTTATTCGAACACAAATTCAAATTCATAGCAACAACTTCAATAACAAGCACTACAACAAATTGGGTCTTGAATGACGAATTTTTTTTGTCACCAAAGACCTAATTTCGTCACTATATATATTTGTGAGGAAATATTTTCGTCACCAGTTTCGTCATTGAATGTTCGTTACTAAAAACGATGTCACCAATAACATTATTTTAGTGACGAAAATTTTTGTCACCAATAAGACTATTTTATCGCAAAAAATTCATATTTTCGTCACCAAATAATTACTAGTACTGTATATAAAACTTTAGTTGACGAATAAATTTGTCATACATGTTGATCATTGGTGAGGAAATAATTTCGTCACAGTAAGATGTAAAGTTGACGAAATTTTTCGTCTTCAAAAGTTAGACATAGATAACGAAATATATTTCGTGACAAAAAGATGTATACGTGACAAAAATTTTAGTCACAAAACAACAAAATCAACAAAACTTTTCATATATAAACTGCAATAAATTTCGTCACAAAACTTATTGTTCCATATTTTATAATTCAATTTAAATTATTATTTCACAAATATCTCTGCTCATATCTCAATAGCCTTCAAATATACTAACAAATCCACTAACTATTATCCACCACTCCACAAAACAATTCAGTAACCAATTTATATATAAATCAAAATATATACATCAAACAAATTGAATAATAATTCATAAAGTATAACAAAAACACCATCACAGTTAATCTCAAAATGAACAAAGTATTAGTCGACAAAAAAAATAACACTTGATCTTGATTTACAAGTAAAACTAAGTATTAGTCCACAAAAAATATCAACACTTGATCTTGATTTGCAAGTATACTTCTAAATGTCATCAACAACTAACCTGTAAACAAAATAAAAAGGAAAACATTAATATATTATAAGGGTTTTTATGGAACCAACAAGCCTAATCTCCCGTGGAGCAAAAAATTGAAATAGAAATTCTATGAAGCATGTTGAATGGAAGTTCAACATTGATATAACTATGAGACAAACAAAACCAATACGTTAAACTTCTTGAAACTAAGTAGCACGGACACGGATACGGAACACGATACGGACACGACACGGACACGCGGACACGCAATTTTTCAAAAAATAGGGGACACGACACGTTGAGGACACGCTTAATATATATAATTTTATTTATTTATTATATGTTTAAAATAAAAATAAAATCATTAATTCTTCTACAATCAAAATAATAATAAAATTAATAAATATATTTTTTTAAAAAAATTAATAAAAAATGAGTTTTTTTAAATAAAAATAATTTATTTTATGAATTTTAAATTTAACATAAAAATAAGAAAAAAGAAAAAGAAAATAGAAAAAAAAAGAAGGGGAGAGTCTCTGTTATATATATTGAGCAGTGTGCACATTATATAAAAAGAAAAAAATAACTCATTAACTCATTATATAAAATAAAAAAATAAAAGAAAAGAAATCAGACGGAGAGGGTGAGAAAGGGTGCGAGAGAGAGAGAGAGAGCAACTGAGAACATCGAAGAATAGGAAGAACGAAGAAGAAGAAGAAGAAGAAGAAGATCGATGAAGAAGAATGAAGAAGAGCAGTGTGCACATTAACGACGAGCGACGACGAGACATGAGTGACGATCGACGAAGAGACACGAGTAACGACCGACGATGAGCAACGATCGACGAGGAGCAGAGACGACCGACGAGCAACTAGGTCCCCCCTTTTTCTCCCTTTCTCTTCTGTTCTCCCTTAGATTCTGTGCTAATCGAATTAGGGCAGATATTTCTATTTTACTTATTTACAAATCGCCCCAAAAAAGTTTTGTAAATTGTGAAATTACCCCCCGAACGTGTCTTGAAAGTGTCTATAGCGTGTCTGGAACGTGTCCTGATGTAAAAAAATTAAAAAAAAAAGGGAACACTCTCTGCTGCGTGTCAGACACGTGTCAACCGCGTGTCTGATGCGTGTCCGTGTCCGACGCGTGTCTGACACTGGTACGGAGCCCTCGGAGAGGTGTCCGTGCTTCATAGCCTTGAAATCAAGCTCACCTTGTAGCTACACAAGCATGGAAGCATTCCTGAAAAAAAAAAAAGAAAAAAAAAGAGCAATAGAGACCAAATTAGTAAAATAAATATTTTTAACCTGAATATATTTTTTATATTTGAATGAATAGTGATAATTTAATCCTAGGCAAGCAATTTTTCTTTTTCTTTATTATTTTTCACAAGCAAACCATTAATCGGTTGGAAGTAAAATATTAGCTAAAGCATATTTATGAAGTCCTTTCTGCTCACTAGCTTTTGCTGAATTAACCTGTTATTATGCGTTTTTGATGATGAAATTTTCATACACAAAGAAATGTCAATCTTCAAAGTCTTGAGTGAACCAGTATGGTTTATGTATCTGTCAAATGTGACAGTTGTGCCTCGTTTCTATAAAGAGGAAGCTCTGACAATCAAGCAAGTTCTATAGTGAGCTTTCAGTGCTGGGTAGAAATATGTGTTTATGATTTAGAAGTGCTTTTATCAAAATGCTCGTTTATATGTACCACATTTAACCGATACAATTTAGAGAAGCAGAACTATTGTTTCTTTCAAGTTTATAACATTCCAAGAATCTACAATCTTGGTATTCCTCTGATGCTTTCAAATAAACTGACCTCATTAACATTTCGCATTCTTAACCACTCAACAGTTCTAAACAAATTTTAAAGCACCTTCTGCAACATTTTCATATAAAATGCTAGTCTAATACTTTTAGCCTCTTGTGACAAAGAAAAAGGGGTTAAATCATATCTCCTAACAAACATATTACAGTCCTGTGAAATCCAAAGAGTATGAGAAAAGCATTGTTGAAGGATTAAAAAGAGGAAGAAACCTCTAAGTAGCTGGCAGCACCAGGAGAATTGTCAAATTAAGCACCCCACTATCAGTCTTTTAAAACTAGACCCTTGTAGCATATCTCATCGCACTCTCCCAAGCCTATCTATCAAATAGCAATAGCAAATAACCCTATAGCTTAAATCCTTAGAATGATAGAATCAAGTACAATGACTATCAAAGGGTCCATAAATGATAAAATCACAGATACTGAATTAATTCACTATCTCACTATTATTAACAATTAACATCAGTCTTGATTGGTTAGGATCAAAACAATTGAACAAAAGAAAGTTAACAGTAGCAAAATCTTGCAAATTACTTAACCAAAATAGACCACATAAATGTTGAGTTAGTAAACACCAACTAACATACATAAATAAAAGCCAAAATGTTGATAACTAAAAAAGTAATTAAATACACTAGATAACATTTGTTTTTCCCATTTTTAATATCTTAAAACATCATCATGTGAAGATTTATTTTGTTGGTAACTAAGATGTGTTCATAAGCCCAGAGTTTTCTAAATCAATTGAAGTATGGAATGATAGTGTGGTGGCTCTATTCAGAAGATACCCAGTCCAATGACATTAAGTGTATTTATACGGCATCAAATGTTGTATATAATATATACACGGGGTCGATTCTCAAGTCGGTTTGAGTTACCCAGATTCCCAATTGGGAACTGAACTGACCTGATCACTTATGGGATCTTTGAACCCAAAACCAAACCGTGCCCAACCAACCCAACATATGAAAACCATGTTGGTTCGGTTTGCAGGTTCCTTGGTTACTTTGTGCACACCTACTTAAGGACAACTACATAAGTGGTGTTTACTACATCAGGTAATAAATGAAATCATAGTAAACATCCATGAGCATCAAAGTCAGCTAACACAAAGATGGTGCCGTACTATGATGTTCACTACTGAAGTGCGAACAATTAGTACATATCACAAGTGACTGACAGGAAAAATGTTTGAAAGTCAATCATCAGAAACATTGACTATGGACAACATGCTAATGATATGAGATATATGTTGTGAAAGGGAACTCACATCATGCAGCCTTTTGTAATCCAACCTTTCTACATGTCTCTTTCCTGATAAAGGTGCAGACTCCCATTGGCCAGGACCTGACTCTAATAGATAAGACAACTCATCATTTAAAGATTGTTTTTTCCTCCGACCAACTTTAGATCTTTCTCCATTGGAGACACCACAGGGCTTGTTCTGGTCTAATGACACAGACATCAGTTCCTCAGGCACAGGTTTGTCTTTGCATGGAGATATATGTTATCATCGAATGCAACACTAAAATCCTCAGAGTCAGATGTAAAATCAGAACTTGAACTTTCTTGCTTAACCTGATCACTGAGATCTGGAGCATCAGGATCATAATCATCATCCTCTAAATCATCAGAAGAAGGTAGCTCCAACTTCTGCTTGTTTTTTGGTGAATCTCCATTATCTTCAGAAGAAGAATAGCAATTAGATTCATCAGAACTAGATTCATCTCCCTCAACTTTCTTATCCACTTCTGAACCATCAGGGTCATAATCATTATCCTCAGAATCATAAGCATTGGGTGTACTTGCCTGCAAATGAGATGGCCAATCCACATGTTTGACAAACCAATCGAAAACTTAGTGTATACTCCATTTATGAATCTATCTAACATCTTACTATCCCCTAAATTATGCTTAAATACATATATGCATTAATCACCTATGGAAATAATTTATTTGGTTTCACCCTTACAACATAGATTTAAGCAACAGTCTTAATTAAACAATAGTAATTCCAAGCCCAGGACTACAATCGATTATCTTACATGATTGAAACTTCAAAGTTTTCAAATTCTCACAATATGAAAGAGCTGATAACCACCCACCATCCATCCTATGATTAATCAAAGTCAATTCTTCAAGCATTTGGCAGCACTACCCAATTGCTTTGATCCCATCATAGCTTCCCTCAAATCCGCTGAGCTCAAGCTTCACCAATCTTTTACACCCTTGTGCCAATATAGTCAAATCAATGTCTGAAACCAAAGACCTATAAAACCCATCAACAAATCCAATCAATTTCAATATCTGAAGATTCTGAAACGCCATGATACCGTGCAGAACCTGATCGTTACACTGATGTAATTCCAATTCTTGCAATGTAGGACACTCCTCAGCAACACTCAATAACCCAATTTCACTAGCATTGATAACCATAAGTTTTCTCAAATTTGGGTACCCACCAGCTAATGATTTCAAACTAGAATCAACTTCATCAATTGATAGCATGTAATTCTCAAGAACAAACCCATTTGGGAAAACATTGGAATCAAAATGAAGAGAAACAAGATTACGAGTCAACAAAATACCTGAGTTTTTAGGCGAAACTACACATCCATGAACCAAATCGACATGGATGAGATTTGGGAATCGAAGAAATAAACGACCGGAGCCGAGAAAGTTCCAATATAGAAAACGAACGAGGCAGCCTTGGAGATTGAACCAGCGTTTG
The DNA here is from genome assembly GCA_025200525.1 of Camellia lanceoleosa. NCBI lineage: Eukaryota > Viridiplantae > Streptophyta > Magnoliopsida > Ericales > Theaceae > Camellia > Camellia lanceoleosa. The sequence continues at coordinate 31,456,849 of CM045768.1, read as the reverse complement.
GAAACTAGGAAATTGGATTTTGTTTGAGATTGAGGAAGTTTGGAGAGGATTTGGAGGAAAAGTTGGTCAGAGAGGAGAGAGATTGGATCTGAGAGGAGCATAGAGCGATCGAAGAAAAGGGTTTTGTGAGGTTGGGGTTTGGGTTTGGAGAGAGAATGGAGTTTCATAGCAAAGGCGACATTGTTGAGAGATTTGTTGTTGTTGAGCCAGAAGTCTGACCAACTTGATGGTGTTTGTGTTTTCTTCAATGGAGAAACTGGGTTTTGTTTCTCAGGTGAAAAAGACATTGTTGTCTGCGTAGTTTCGAATCCAAAGACTAGAACTCACTGTAAATGCCACAATAGCATTGGAAAGAGCGAGAAACCTATACTCAGCCATGCCTTCAGATAACCCAATAAACATATTGGCAACCCCTAATGGACATACATAAAATACATTTATCTAGAAACAGAGTTAATTTTTTTAAAAACAAATTTCATCAAATTAGCAACAAAATTCTTTAAACAATTTTTTTTTTGGATTTGTTCTAAACAGATTCATACAAACTTTTTTTTTTTTTTGAAAAAAAAAAACAAATTCACCGAAAACAACAGCTACAATCAATTTCAAAAAAAATATTGGTAATCTCAAACAAATTTCAACAAATCTCAACCAAAAAACAACAATCTCAAGCAAAGATTCTAAAATCTAAAATAAATTTTAAACAAGGAATACCTATATTTCAATATGCTTACGAGTTTGGGCTTGTAATATGTGATCTACGAATAGGGCTGCGATCTGCGATGAGGGTTTGTGATCTTTGATCTCGTCAATTGATGTTCACCGAAGAGGGGTTTATGATGTTAGATTCTCGTCAACTAATGTTCACCAAAGAGAGAAGAAAGAGATGGAGAGAAAGCGGGAGGTAGGATGTCGACTGTAAGAGACCGAACGAAAACGAGAAGAGAGAAAGTGAAGGGGATTTGCTGATAGTCCCTTGTTCATCGAAGAGATTCGATAAACAATAAAGAGAGAGAGAGAAAAAAAGACTCTCACAGTCGTTGGTGAGATAGAGTGAGGGGTCGGTGATGAGAAGGTTTTGGATTGGGAGAGCACAAATGAGAGAGAAATAAGAGAATGAAAAAGATGTAAAGAGAGACAAACTTAAGGGCCGCACTAACTACGGTGCTCGATACGGCTAAATAGAGAAAAAGGGGCTCACCTGTGAGCGCCTGGGAGAGTAAAGGGGTTGGCCAAGCACTGCTTCAATTGTTGGAAAGTCTCTTCGGATTCGGTTGTCCACTCAAAAGCCTACCGAAGAACTTTGAACAAGGGAAGGCACTTGTCCGTTGCGCGGGAAATTGGAGTGAATTATATATATATATATAATTTTAAATTTTAAATTTTAAATTTTTGTTTAGTCAGGTATAAGATAAATATTTAATTTTTTTAAAATTTTATTTATCAAATTAGCGATGTTGGCGACTCTAACAATTGCTCGGAAGAGAATGCGGGTGACGTCAGTGTCGGCGTTGAAGGAGGAGAAGGGGGGTTGAAGGCAGAGAACTTGTGTTGTGAAAGAAAGGAATTAGAGGAACACTGAAGTACCAAAAAAAAAAAAAAGAGAGAGAGAGAGAGGAGATTAGTAAGGTTTTTTTTTTTAATTTTATTACCGCCAATATCACAAAGTTCTTTCTCCAAAATTAGTAATAAATAATTTTCTCACCAAAAATTTTTAAATGTTAAAATTATTGATGACGAAAATATATTCTTCATCAAATAGTTTCAAAATATTTAAAATCAAAATTTTTAAAAAAATATTTAAAATTATTGGTGACAAAATTCCTCACTAATAATTTTATAATTTGTGACAAATATTTTTCTCACCAAAAGTCTCAAAATTTTGGAACCACCCAAAAAAATTAGAAGGAAAAATCTTTGGTGACGAAATTTAATTTTTCCTCACTTAAAAAGAAGTATTTATTGATGAAAATAAATTTCGTCGTCTATTATTTTTACTTTTTTATTATATGTGACAAAATTTTATAATTCGTCACAGATTATTCATTTAGTGATGAAATTTATTTTCTTCACTACTTTTCGTCACCATAGGTTACTGAAAGAGTTAATTAACTTGTGTTTTGTTTTAAGAGAGAGAGAGAGAGAGGGAGGGAGGGAGAGGAAAACTGATAAACGAAAAAAGGGGGGGGAAGTTAGTAGTCTATTTTTTTTCATTGCTGCCCAATATGTCAAAATTTTCCCTCCAAATTAGTGACAATAATTTCCTTACTAAAAAGTCTCAAAATATTAAAAATTATTAGTGACAAAAATATATTTCTCACCAAATGGTCTTAAAATATTTAAAATCAAGTTTCTCAAATATATATATATATATATATAATTATTGGTGACGAAAATATATTCCTCACTAATAATTTTATAATTAGTAACAAATTTTTTTCTCACCAAAAGTTTCAAAATTTTTGCGCTGGCAAAAAAAATTAGCAGGAAAATCTTCGGTGACGAAACTTAATTTTTCCTCACCTAAAAAGAAGTATTTGTTGACGAAAATAAATTTCATCACCTATTATTTTTATTTTTTATTATATATGACAAAATTTTATAATTCGTCACAAATTATTTTTATTTAGTGACGAAATTTATTTTCTTACTACTTTTCGTCACCATAGGTTACTTTTGTTGTAGTGAAGCAATCAAACTCACAAAATAGAACAACTAATAAATAGATCGATTAAAATGAAATCGACTTACTCTTGAGTTCATCGAGCCACCGCTTGATGCTATCAAAAGTAGTTCGGCGACTGATATCATAGGCGATAAGAGCACCAACAGCGCCTCTGTAGTAGGCGGAGCTGACGACGCGGAAGCGCTCTTGGTCGGTGGTGTCCTAGACCTGGGTTTTGATCTCCTTGCCATCAAGCTTCATTACCTCGGTATGAAACTCTACTCTCATTGTGGCTTTTAAGTGCAAATGGAATTCGTTACTCGCAAATCGCAAGAGCAAGTTCGATTTTCCCACTGCTGAGTCCCCAATCACCACTATCTTGAACAAGTACTCTTCTCCTTCTGATTTCTCCATTTTTGTTTGGTTGGTTTGGGTTAGAGAGAGAGAGAGAGAGAGAGAGAGAACAATCTATTTTGTCTAAAGAAAGAACCATCTGTTTTGTCTAAAATTTTCACACCTTTGGCGACCAAATTGGTTTTTTTGTTGGCAAATGTTAATTAATTTTATACCTCCAAAATTTGAAATATTTCCCTCAAAATATTTTAGGATTATTTACCAATAAATCCTACTTTACAAACTATTATACCAAATAGTCCCATTTTTATTCTATTATACCAAATAGTCCTATTTGTGGGTTGATTTAGTCCTTTTTATTTTTTTTTTTCATTTTTGTTTAAATGTATGGACGAGAGTGCCCCTTGGGTTAACGTGGCACTGTTTTGATGGATCAAACGTGGTGTACTGTGTGCGTTGTGTATGTGTATCAGTGTGTGTATGTGGGGGTGTGTGTGTGTATCAGTATGTGTGTGTATCAGAGTTGATATACCAAATCCTTCGTGTGTGTGTGTGTTGTGTGTTCTGTGTGTGTATCAGAGTTGATGCCATTACTGTGTGTGTGTGTGTGAGATTCAAGTCGTAGGCCGAGATCTGTCCGCCGTGAGCCATCCACATCGATCGATCCGCCGTCGTCAAGCCTGGTCTGACGGTGTGCCTGTGTGAAATGGGGTAAGCCGATCTGGATTGAAACTCATAGATGTGTGTCGTGATCTGGGTCATCGGTTTGGGGAGGGAGTGGATCGAGGAGTTTTCCGAGGACGACGCAAATGTCACCGCCGGTGACGGAGGAAGGAGCGAGAGGGCTGAGGAGGAGAGAGAGGGCGAACCAGAAGATGATGGGTTTTAGGGGCTCGGATTGGAGAAAGAAGAGAGAGAGGAAGAAGAGTAGGAGAGAGAGAGAGAGAAGGAGATGAAGAGAGAGGGCTCTATGCTGTGTGTGTGTCTTTTGTGTGCGTGAGTGTGTGTATGCCTGTGTGAACCCCAAACACACCAACCCAGCCCAAAACAAAAAACCCTTACAGCGCTTTGCCATTGTGTGACACCCTCACAATGTATCACATGTAACACACCTAAACGGTTAAATAAGGGTAATTACGTCCCTTACAAATTGAATGGGACTAAACGGTTTAGTAGAATAAAAATGGGACTAATTGGTTCATAAGTTCAAATTTTGGGATTTATTGGTAAATCTCCCAATATTTTAATTCTTTGGCGACCAAAATAATTTTAGTCGCTGAAAATAAATTTTTGGCGATCAAATTTTTAGTCACCAAAGATAAAAAGTAATTTTTTGTTTTTCATTCGGCAACTAAATAATTTTAGTAGCCAAAACTAACTATTTGGTGACAAAAAAAAATTTTAGTTGCTGAAAATATATTTTTGGCAACCAAATTTTTGGTCGCCAAAGATAAAAAATAATTTTTTATTTTACATTCGGCAACTAAATGGTTTTAGTATCAAAAACTCAATATACGGCGACTAAAATAATTTTTTTTGTCGCCAATTCTAGTATTTTTGGCGACTAAATTTTTTTTTTAGTTGCCAATAATCAATATATCCCAACTAAAAAAATTAGTAGCTAAATATTGTACTTTTGCCGACTAAACAAATTTTTGGTCGCCAATTCCACAACTTTTGGAACTAAACTTTTTTTAGTCGCCAAAAGTGCATTTTGTTGTAGTGATATAACTCATCACCGGCAATTAGTGGCATTACAAAAACTCCTTTGTCTGATTTCTTTTTAATTAAGAGAAGTGTTTGGGTGTTTAAGGTATGAATAATGCTATATGCATCAATTAGTGTATTAATTGATGATCTGGTATAATTTAAGAGGTTTTGAGTATTTATAATTTGTATAATGAATGAGGTCAATAATAATATCATAACTAATGTTAGTACACTAATTGGTGCATGTAACACTACCGTTAAGGTATATCATATATATTTGTGTAAATTCTCATAAATATATATTTCTTCTGTCCCAAAATAGGAGTAGTTTCTTTTGGGAAATTCGATCTTTTTTGGTAGTACAATTATTGTACTTTAAAAATGTTGATTTTCTAAAATTATCATTTGATAGTACATTTTTTGAAAAATATCAATCGTCATAATTAACTTTTTGTATTGTTAATAAATTTAAAATAAGAGCAAAACAGGAAATTGATATTATTTTAGTCATTGATTTTTAAAAATGGACTAATATTTTGGGACAATGAAAAATCAAATAAGAGACTAATATTTTGAGACGGAGGGAGTATAAGTTATTTTACAAAATCGTATAAATTCTCACAAATATACGTAAGTAGTGATTTTTAAAATTTTTATGAATTAACTTATGTATGTTTGTAAAAACTTACGCAATCTTATAAGGTAATTTGTGTATATTTATGAAAACTTATGTAAATACATATGGTATGCCCTTGCATACTTAAGAATTACTCTCTAATCAAACCTTATTAGTTACCCACCCAAAATTTTTTAAATGAGTGATTGTGTGGTGGAGATTAATTTATGTAGTGTGGGGTCTATGTGAAAGCTAATGCGATTTTATGAAAACTTACGCGATCTTGTGAGGTAACTTATGTATGTTTATGAAAACTTACGTAAATACATATGGTATGCACTTACCCATTTAAGAATTACCCTCTAATCAAATCTTATTAATGACCTACCAAAATTTTTTAGATGAGTGATTGTGTGGTGGAGATTAATTTATGTAGTGTGGGTCCATGTGAAAACTTACGTGATTTTATGAAAACTTAATTTTGTGAGGTAACCTACGTATATTTATAAAAACTTACGTAAATATATATGTTATGCACTTGCATACTTAAGAATAACCCTTTAGTCAAACTTTATTAGCCTTCTTTTGGGATGTGGGTTGATTTTTTGACTTTTTGACTATTTTAATCTGGGGCTACAAAGCGTAGTTTGGGATGAGCTTTTTGACTTTTTTAACTTTTGTGAGGAAAAAAATAAAATGATTATGATTTGAATGTGACATTTTATCTTATTAACTTTTTAGTTTATTTTATCTTTTTGTGACTAAAATAACCTGACTAATTCCTAAAATTAATTTATGTAGTGTAGAATTCATATAAAATATATGGAAAATTAATTTCTAAATAATTCCTAATTTGATAAGGATAAATTTACAATATTACTCTGTTAAATTTGATTCCAGCCAACCTGCGGAGTTTGGTGACTTGGTTCCAAATTGTACGAACCTGGTCCTTAAAACTGGTCAGATTCAGTTCTAGGCATCTATGTATGTATATATATTTCGGAAGTGCTACGTAGCTCGAATCGCGGGGCTCGAATCGCGGCTCGACGCCAAAACGACGTCGTTTTGGCTTCGATTTTTTTTTTTTTTTTTCCTCTGTTTGTTACAGACTGGTTGAAGCAGAGAAGGAGAAGGGAGAAGAAGAGAAAAGGAAGGAAGAAGAAAGGAGGGGGAGGAGGAGGAGGAGGAGGAGGAGGAGGAGGGGGGGGAGGAGGGAGGAGGAACAGGAGGGGGCCATCAAAATGGCGGTGGGAGGCGAGGCGAGCGGTGAGGCTGCGGAGGCTGCGATGGAGGAGGAAGCAGAGGCGGAGGAGCTGCGCGGACGGCGACGAACGAGGCGACAGCGGCAGCAGGACGGCAGTCTTCTGCGCGATCTCCACGGCGGTGGTGCTGCGCGATCTCCTCTCTTTTCTCCCTCTTCCTCCTCTCTTCTGTTTCTCCTCTCGAGCCAATTCGAGCCTGGTAGCTTCGAGCTACCAGGCATTTTCCTATATATTTTATGTTTTTTTTTTTAAATGCAGACGGCAGAAAAAATAAGATAAATAAAATTAAACATCAAAATATTTAGGGTAACTTACAAATATAGGTTTACAGATTATTTGTTGTGATTTTAAAAATTATGAATATCCCTTTATTAAAAAAAATTATTTAACATAATTTAAAAAAATTATAATTACATTTTTATATAATAATAAAATTATTCAAGTTGTTAATTAAAATATATTTTTGATAATATTAAAAATAGTTAGTTAACTTGATGAATTATTAATAAAATGAGTTATTTATTATACAATTAGAAACTTGAAAAAAACATAATGTAATTTTAAGGAAGTCTCAAGAGGTGTATTTATTAGGGCTGGACATAGGGTTATCTAAACCGCCCAATCCGAATAAATCCGCATACAAATGGGCGATTTCAAAAACACAATGCACGCAGATGCGGTTTGAAATGTGACATTATTGCAAGTTGCGGGCGGGTTGCGGGTTTTATCTGCACTCGCAAGAACTTGTCCACACTTAGGCTTCGTTTGGGAACAGACTATTTTAGTAACTTTTTGGCTTTTTGGCTAAAATATCAGGTAAAAAAAAAACTAGTATGTTTGGGGTGGCTTTTTAGCTTTTTACGAAAAGATGTGCAAAAAGTAGAGAGAAAAGGGAATTTTTGACTTTTTGATATAGGTTATAGGCTTTTTGATTTTTTTAGTAACTTTTTGACTTTTAGGCTAGAACAGCTACTTGCCAAACGAGGCCTAAGACTTTCTCTTTGATATTATTTTTTATTCTTCATTGTTAATTGTGTATCATATGCCAATTCAATTTTCCACATATATAAAGACCATAGTATAGTAACTTTGTAAGTAGGTTGTATTGTATTCAATTTTTCATATATACACTGCATGATACGATTGGTTGTCGCCTTCGGCCATGACAACACTTGATTGTCTACTGCATAATTTTTTCATAACTGAACATGTCTCAGATGAAGTATGAATTGGAATTTTAAATTCCTTAATGAATATGAAGTTCTGTTTACCAAAAACAGAGAATATGTTTATGTGATATTGTCTTTTACTATAGTGCTTTGTGAAGTTTGATTCCATCCCTAATTAAGAATTTGTTTCTATTTTGTGTTCTTATTCTTGAAAATTAAGTTGTGTTCTTATTGCATTTTGGATGAATGTGAAAGTTAATGAAGAATAACTTTTAGGTAAGTTTAAGATTTTGAATGATTTTATTTACTTTAATTATATTGTTGGGTAGTAGATAGTGAATGAGATTGATAATCTAATTTAGGATTTTGAAAGATGTGCTTGTGTTAGTTTATGATTTGATTTAAAAGTTTATGATTTTGAATGATTTGTTTGTATTAGGAATTGATTTTATTGTATTTTTAATTTTATAAGTTTTAATTAATTATTAATGTTGAAGAATTTTAGAAAATGGGGGAAAAATGGCTCAAAATAAATATTTACAAAATGGGGAAAAAAAGCCTCAAAAATAAATTTTTAAAGAAAAAAGTCCAATCCACAAACCACCCTGCAACCGCCTGCACATCCGCGAATCCTATCTGCACAAACCGTAACCTGCATTGCGGGCGGTTGCGAGTTGAATTTGTTGGAACAATCTTTTGTGGAAAATAAATAATTTGAAACCAAATCAAACAAATAAAATAAATTATTTACATAATTTATTTACCGAAATGTATAAGTATAAAAATAGATCAAGTCGAGTGTGTGACACTTTGTTCTTAAGACAGATTTGCTCCGCTTCGATGCTTACAGATAAATGACGTTTATCTCCCAAGATACAATAATCTTCACAAATTGTAGTAGCACTCCAAACAATTTGTACGGCAAACAAAACTTGTGTTCTATACTTTCCAAATTTTCCCTAAAATAATATGAAGAATAAATCTATGCAAGAGAGTAAAAACTGAAAGGAAACAAGTGAATTTCGGATATCTTGACTGCTGGAAATGGCTTGGTATTTATAGCGCCGAACATGTATGAAATTCAAACCGAACAGATACAATTTCGAATTGAATAGGTGCAGTTCAAAATTGAACAGATCTGTTGAAATTGTTTGATCTATCTGAACTGCTGGAATTGTTTGAATTTGTCTGAATTGTGCAATTTCAAATCTGTTGGAAATTGGACCGGAGGAGGTTTCATTGGACAGAAAATTTGAATTCAAATTTGGTGAAAATTTTGAATTAATTTCATTCAAAAAAATAATTTTCCTGCAAGAATTTTTGAAAAAATTCAAATAAATTTTGTCCAAAAAATTAACGTTAGAACCGACTCGACCAACAACCTACACCCGCACTCAGCACAACTCGACTTGTTTAGCCGAGCCAAGGCTCACTTTGTCTATAACTCCTTCATTCTATAAACTTGGGGTGCTCCTTGGGACCTAATCCAAGTGTTGCCACCTACAACTTATATACACAAATTCTCTTAAATTTACAATGTGAGATAACCATTTCAAGGAAACCCACATTTTACTTCTTCAATTTCTTATTTCACGAATTTGAAAATGACGTCAACTTCTTATTCACTCATAAATGATTTTGACGAATTGTCTTCACCGTGTGACTTACCATACGGCAAGAAACACGTTACCTCTTTGGACCCATCCCAAAAAATGTGTGGGCCCCACTCAAATTTGAGCTTAAAATTGGCCCAAAACAAGCCTATAAAACCATTATTTCTAACATGGGTAGGCCCATAAAGACTACAGCCCACTATGAACAACCCAAACCCACTATGTAGACACCCCATTTTTGACCGACCTTAAGACTCAGACGTCACCGATTGAGCGCTCGGTGATGTTGCATATCAGGCTCGCTCAAGTCTCAGTCATGGCGCGCGCCCCGCCTCCCAAGCCTCAATTCTCTTATGTGCCTTGTCTCGGTTTGCGAACCAGACTCGGTTTTCTCTGTTTTCTTTCCTAAGGGAAGGGAGTGGTCCCGTAGACTATCTCCCGGTGGCCGTGAGCTACTTTCGTGGTCAGAGGCCATTTTGCCCATTTCGAGTCTTGCTTCGGTTTTGAGCCGTCGGTAGGCCTCGGCCTGACCGCCCAACCATCTCCTATTTCTCCGGTTTTTGGCATGCACCTCTGTTTTATCATTCCGAGGAACACTGGGGCCTCTGATGCCCACTTCGTGGCCGAACACCATTTTCGGTGCTTACAGCCGATTTTCGGGACCCCGAATCGCGCGGTTTGGGCCCCGAGCATTCATTTTGCATCGGTTTTCTCTGATTTTTGGCAGGAACCTCTGTTTTGTCATTCTGAGGGACAGTGGGGTCGCAGATGCCCACTTCGCCGAACACCACTTCCAAGACTGCAATTTCATTTTCGATCCCGAATTGCGGCTTTTGACTCCGGCGTTCATTTCTCATTAGTTTTTGTTCAAATTTGGCGGTGTACCTCTGCTTCAACACCAGAAGATCACTGGGGTGGGAGGTCAAGAATTATCCCAGATAACCGGTTTTCTTCCTACGCCTGCTTTTGCTCACTTCCGGGCCAATGTTGAACACCCTGGGGATATTTTCTTCCAACCAAAGCTACATATCTGTGATCAGGGGACATGGGAGGACCCTAAGAACTACTGGTCGGCCAGCAATTATGGATTTCATTTTTGAGCCTCTTCTTCAAGCTCTATGTTGTGGCTCCTGCTTCAGTGTTGCTAATTTCCAACCTTGGAACCTTGTTCCACACATCTGGGAGGACCCTAAAAGTTGGTGGTCGGCCATCAATTGTGCATTTCATTTTGGAGCCTCTCCTTCAAGCTCTATGTTGTGACTCCTGCTTCAATGTTGCCAGATTCCGACCTTGGGGCCTTGTTCTACACACATGGGAGGACACCATTGCATGGTGGTCGGCCAGAGTTTTTGCACTTCAAATTTTGACCATGGCCGGCCAGGTGTAGTGGTCGGCCGACAGTAAGGTGGCCGGCCACCTCCCGTAATTTACTGCCGGCCACTTCTTTCCAGCCCATTCCAACTGTCTGGATATTTTTGTTAAAATATCTTCCCATCCGGGGGATATTTTGGGAGGGAAATCTAGCCTCCATTTCCCTCCCCTTTTACACCTTTTTTTTGTCTACTTAAAGGGCTGGACAGCCCCTTCCCTAGGGTTACAAAAAATTATCTAAAAACCCCCTCTCTCAAATCCTTCATTTCCATAGCCAAATTCTCAAAAACCTTTAAGTCTTTAAGCCAATCCTTCATCAACCCCTAGCACCACTATCACCAACTCCATTTCAGCAGCAAGGGAGTGATTTCCAGAGGCCAAGGATCAACAAATTCAAGCCAAGAAGCAAAGAAAGACTTGTCTTCAAGGGTAAGTTCAATTTCCTTTTTCTAGCATTTTCTTGCTTCCTATTTTTACCCTATTTCCTTTTGGTTTTTGGCTCCGACCCTACTGGTTTTAGGTCTCATTTTGAGCCCCTCTACAACATTGTAGAAGGGCTCAACTCTATTTGGTGTCTCCTTGATACACTTGCTTCAATACCACTCTTTAGGCCATAAAATTGCATGCTTTATTTGGCTTTTGAGTGATCTGATTTCGAGCATACTATGAACTGTTGATGGGCCTATTTTGAGCTCCTATTCAACATTGAAGAAGGGCTCTACCCTGTTTGGTGATTCTATCATGCACTTGCTTTGTATTTCTGCTAATTTACCGTAAATTGCATAATATATTTGGCCTATTTGTGATCTGATTTGGAGTATGCAACCTACTGATATTGTGCTCATTTTGAGCCCCTATTCAACATTGAAGAAGGGATCAACCATGTTTTCCTCCTCTATCATACACTTGCTTTGAATCCATGTTCTATGCCTATCTTGCATGCTTTGTTAGACTATTTTGGCTTCTGTTTTTGGCCTTCATCAGGCCTGGAAGGAGTCTTATTTTTGTCCATAAATCATGCTTTGTGAAGGGTCTTAAGCCATTTGGTAATTGGTTTTAGTACTTGCTTTGAAATTCTTCAAATTTACCGTAAAATTGCATGTTTGTTTAGGCCATTCTAGCTTCTGTTTCTGGCCTTCATCAGGCTTGTGAAGTGTCTTATTTTGGTCTATTATTCAAGTTTTATTAAGGGTCTTAAGTTGTTTGGTCATTTCTTATGATACCTCTCTTTATAAACCTCTTTTGACCCTTATTTTGCATGCTATGTATTGTATATCTACACACTGAATTTGGGGATCTCATCTTCTGTAAAAATGCATATTTTTAGTCCCTCTCTAATGTTGTAGAACTGATTTTTTGGGTTTGAGCATTGTAGATATCACTTGCTTTGTAAATCCTCTCTTTTTCCGTATTTTTGCAAGCTATTGTTGTCATATCTATGCTTACAATTTGGCCATGTTTTGTACTGGAAAGATGCTATTTTTGGGGCTGCCTTGCTACTGTTTTTGCTTTCATGTGTCAATTTTGCATGTATAGCATAGTCAGAGGCCATTTCTGCACTTAGAATCACATTTCGGGATGATTTCATGCATTGATTGTCATTTTATATCATTTTGAGGCTGTTTTCCCTTCATTTAGTTGCTGAAATTTGGTTTGCATGCTTGCATATCATTTCCATGTCATTTCATGCCTTAGTGCATTGCCTCGGTTTGCGTGCGTGTGCACGCACTTCGAGGCACTCGCTTTCATCCGCTGGCTTCCTATGTGAGTGCGGCGAGGCTCTCTCATGTTGGTATAAGCCCATCATTGCATTTCGTACCATTTTCATGCTTTAGTGCATCGCTCGGTTTGCGTGTCTGTGCACGATTTCGAGGCACTTCGGTTGTATCCGATTTTCTCATTCCATCATCGCCTCGGTTTGCGTGCCTGTGGGCGCGCATTTCGAGGCACTTCGGTTTTATCCGATTTCTCATTCCATCATTGCCTCGGTTTACGTGCCTGTGGGCACGTATTTCAAGGCACTTCGGTTTTATCTGATTTTCTCATTCCTTCATCTCCTCGGTTTGCGTGCCTGTGGGCGCTCATTTCGAGGCACTTCAGTTGTATCCGATTTTCTCATTCCATCATCGCCTCGGTTTGCGTGCCTGTGGGCGCGCATTTCGAGGCACTTCGGTTTTATCCGATTTCTCATTCCATCATCGCCTCGGTTTACGTGCCTGTGGGCACGCATTTCGAGGCACTTCGATTTTATTCGATTTTTCCATTTTATCATCGCCTCGATTTGCGTGCCTGCGAGCGCGCATTTCGAGGCACTTCGGTTTTATCCGATTTGCACTTCATATCATCACCTCGGTTTGCGCGTCTGCAGCACGATTTCGAGGCACTCTATTTTATCCGACGGCATTTCATGCCATCGCTTTGGTTATGCGTGCCTGCGTGCACGCTTTTCGAGGCATCTCATTTTCATCTCATTTTCACAAAGATTGTGCATACTAGGTTGTATCTTAGATTGCATTCATGCATTATTGGTTTGCGTGCGGGTGCACGATTTCGAGGTTACTCATTTTCATGGCATTGCTCATGTTATATCACATGTTAGCTGCATTTCATGCATACCATGCATATTGCATCATGTTCGGGATAGGCGTTAGCCCGGGCACGGGAAACGAGATACATTCTGTACTCCGAGTGACGGAGTGTGTCTCAATTCCCAAGTCACCGACACTCCGGATTACCCATGATGGAGTTAGGTTTTGTTATAGCATTCATCTGCATTCATCCCATATTGAGTTGTGCAATCCGATTCCTCGGCCATCATGCATCGGTATGCGCGATTGGTGGCACGAGGATCGAGGCATGCATATATTTGTGAAAATACATTGCTATGCCCTTTTCCTGCTCTCTGTTACAGCAAAACCGAGGATCAACAACTTTTCGGAGTCCGGCGCGCATTTCGAGAAATACTGCAAACAGAGGCTAATCAGGGCATCCCAGTGGATTTCCGCAGCAAAATTTCAACATACATCATTCATCGAAGCAAGGTTCGCTTGCATGCCTTTATTACTTTCTTAGTTTAATCTGTACATTAATTAGAAATCAGATATTCTTTCATTTTCGATCAGATATTATTTATTCGACCCTCATGCGAGGGCATAATTGTAATAAGGGTGGGTGAGTGTGATGTATGTCTTCCAACCCCCATTTCTTTCTCCCTTTTATTTACCTGCTTTGTTGGTCAGATATAAGGCATATTTCAATTAGCATACAGCATGACAGCATGTTTGCATCATTCATCTGTTTTGCACGCACCGGGCTCGGCACATCATACAAACTGCATTTGTATTTCAATTCCAAATTAAATACTTGATAGCTGTAGCATTTCATATGCCATGTTTAAAATAGCCGAGCCTGCTATAATTTGCATCTTTGCATGTGTTGCATTAGGCATTTCAGCACGTTTAGGATCATGCATGATTTCTAATCGTTTTCCTGTTTTGGCTTGGAGTACTCGGTGAGTTTTATGCTTTAGCATCCTTGCATGCGTGTGAGTATTGACATGATAGCATGCTTACCATGAGGCTAAATGCTTATGTGATATAACTGCCTTGAATGCCTGTGGGGGGGGGTTGAGTTATATGAATTGGAACAATTCATTAAATGCTTGGTTTAAGCCCACTAGATAGTGGCAAAATCATGTTTTTCTAAAGCACACCCGAGGGGGGCAAATCTGAATTTTACCCTACCTGGCGGTACCACCCTCATACCATTTTCAAACAAACAAACATGAAATGTTTTGTTCCAATTCAGACGATTCATTTATACTTGTTTGTCATGCGAGCATCACATAGTAACCTAGGCTAATAACCGAATAAGAACTCACAATGTTTTCAAAAACAGATATCATGGTTAGTAGAGGCTTGGTCTTTGACCGGGCGAGCGGGGGTGCTCACGATGTGACCTACCCCATTCGTTCCCAAGTTCCCGAGCCAACTTTGGTGATGACGGACACGTGGCCTTTGGCACCGAGTTAGGGTTTCCTAAATTTCCCATTTAAAATATTTAGGTGGCGACTCATATCCGCAAAGCACCATGTTTGGCACTTCTTTCAAAAAATCTGATTTTCTTCAATATGATTTGCCGGATTTGGTCTCTTTGGTTCAAGATTTGGAACCGCAACAAAATCGAGTCCGAATCAGAGCGAGGTCCTCAAGGGCTTGTTACAGCTTCGCGACTACTGGGATTTAGAGAACTTGACTCGAACTCGTGATATCTGGTTTTGAGTACACTTGTGTGTTTTTTTTTTTTGCATTACATTTGCATTGGTGCGCCTAGGACACCGTGTTTGCCATATGCCATTCCCGAACGATTTGCCGGAGGCTTGTCTTGTCAAGTCATGTCCATAAGGCTGATCGGCCCTGGGCTCTGACAGCATGGGAACACAAACCCCGGTTTTACCGGGACACCCTTTTTGACCATTCGACCTAGTGCATATTCGGATCCATAGTGACCATTCCAAACTAGGACAGGTTGCTTACCCGTTTATAGGTTGTTTGAAGTCAAGCTGCGTAGTGAAACCCTAGTTCTCGACAAAATAGGACAGGGAAACCCTACCCCAACATAGGGGTGTTTTGGCTCTCACTTATCTCATTATGTGCTTGTTAGAGTGCTCTCACAGGAATGCATGTATCAGCCTATGAGTTTGGGCATCAGCACCATTCAAAGATTTCGGGTATTCAGATTTGGTGGACCCGAGGGTATCAGATTATAGGCAGAATTTTGGGGCAGAATTCAGGAGAGAGCACACTTATTCAACTATGCTCACATCTGTTCAGGTGAAATCAGGCTGAGATGCTGTCTGTTTTCTCTTTTGCTAGGTAGTCTGGGAACCATAGCTTCAGAGGGCTCCAATATCCCCCGGGTACACCGAACTTGTGTTGATAGACTTTGTCGGGTCAGAGATTCAATTCAAGGGCAATCAGTGTTCCTTTACCAGAGGCGGGGTAAAAAAAAGGGCCAGCACAAATCACCGCTCAAATAGCTACAGATCAAGGTCCTTATCCACCCCACCAAGGAACAAAAGCCGAGGTCTCGCTTCATCAGAGGATAGATACTACCATTAGATGGATCAGCAGAACACATCAGGGATGGGGGCAATGATGCGCCAGATGCAAGAAAGTATGAAACTCATGCAAAGAAGACGCCATCCGCTAGCGAATTTTCCAAACAAAGAAGTCAATCATGGCTCAACAGCCGAGCTCATCACTAGCCGCAACAAAGAAAGCGGGCTGCTCGCTTCACAACAAGTTCCTCCCATCAGAGCTCCAAAGACTGGGAGACGCCAAATGTCCAAAATGTCCAAGAGGATACAGACCTTCCAACGGGGCCAGCTCCACCCCCGATCCTACCGCAACTATCCAAGGCACCCACGCCTATCAATGTACTGGACTCTCCCTTTGAGTTTGAAGCGGACCCCACAGCACTGAAGCTGAGTAAGTTGGAAAAACTGTTTAAGAAATCCCAGGGAGTCAAGTCCATTCCCGACATTGAGGATGGATATACGGACGCAGCTGTGACATTGCCGGACAGGTTCAAGATGCCTCACATCGACCGATTTGATGGGTCTGGGGACCCCATGGTCCACCTGAGTTTGTTTTCAGATGTTCTGCGCCCGATGGGCTTGACAAGATTACAGAAGCTCTCCCTCTTTGGCAGGACCCTGTCGGGTATCGCGGTCACCTGGTACGCCAAATTGGAGGATTCAGTGAAACAAAGCTGGGAGGAGATGGCCGAGGCCTTCGTCGCGCAATACTCTTATAACACTCAGATCGAGATCACAACCCGTGATCTTGAGACAACAAGGCAAGAGCCCGAGGAGAGTTTCTCGGATTTTGTGATGCGGTGGAGGGCGAAGGCATCAATGATGACTTTAAGGCCCACTGATAAAGACCAGATAAGGATGGTTGTGCGCAACCTCCAACCCAAGTTAATGCAAAGATGATCGTGTCCCTTCCCTACCTTTTCAGATTTACATGAGATGGGGTACAAATTGAGGATGCGATGAAGCAGGCTTGATTGACCATGTGGAGCAACCCAAGAGAACCTTCAACCGCAACGTAACATACAAGGCGTAGCTGAAAATGCCAAGATCTTCCGACGTGGGCATGGTTACCACCACCACACAAAAAATGCCACCTCATTCACCGGCAAGGCCCAGAGCTAGCTCAGAATAGCCAAAAACCCACCTCAAGGCCAAAGGGTGTTTACTCCACTATACATGCCCCTATCCAAAGCTCGGGGTTTTGATCAAGAAAGGGCGCTCAAGCCCCGGAGCCACAACGCTACCAAAGAACCTCCTCTCACACAACCCACCGACCATCAGGTTTTCCATCAACGAAATGCCTATGACACCGACATGTGCTTCGTCTTCGCCACGAAATACAAGATCCGATCGACAACAGAGTCATCCTCAAGACCGGTCCTACAAAGTCTATCTAAGACTTGATCGCTGAACTTGTGGGGATAATGTGATGTGATCGGGATGAACCACCAGGGCGGCATTCAATTACTTTCAGATATGGCGATGGCACGACTGCTTTTGAGCATTTTTGAATGCTACATTATGACTTGGGTATTGGGTCATTTTGTTGTTTTGTTTTGAGTCTGTCTTTTTGTTTTAAGTCATTCTTTTGTTTTGGGTCCGCCTTTGTTGTATCGAGTCGGTCTGTTGTATAGGAGTCGGGTGATTCCGGGGTGTTACCTCGATGTCACCATTTTGTTTTTATGCTTG
Organism: Camellia lanceoleosa; assembly: GCA_025200525.1. Taxonomy (NCBI): domain Eukaryota; kingdom Viridiplantae; phylum Streptophyta; class Magnoliopsida; order Ericales; family Theaceae; genus Camellia; species Camellia lanceoleosa. Next base: position 31,439,302 of record CM045768.1, on the reverse strand, counting down.
TCTTTTGTTTTGTTTTGAGTCTGCTTTCGCCAGGAGCCGCTTATGCCAACAGATTTTGAATGAAACAAAGAAGTGATTTCCACGCCTCGCATTTGCTTCTGCCGTGTGCTAGTTGTGCCAGGATTTGAATGAAATGGCAGTGCATTCCACCTGCTTTCTTGTGCCTTGAAGTCATTGTAATGACCTAAGTTTTTCAAAACTTTTTGAACACTGCGGTGAAAACAAAGAGGGAGGAATTCTCAGATTTGCAAAACTTTGATCAAATGAGAGAAAGAGAGGCATGCTAAGCCCTTAATGAATGAAATCATGCTTGTTAGTGTGAGTACCGAGAAGGACCCTAGCTTGATCCAGATCGTCCTACACTATCTTAGCCATGAAGCGATTTGTCGCTTTCTTAAAAACTTTCAAAAATGTTTTATGCGGTCCTCGAAGACATGTGTGGAATCGCTCTTGAGATTGTGCATTTTAGGATCGCCTCACCTCGAGACTCAACCCTTTGCTTTCAAACCTTGAACTTGAATTCGAATGTTCAAACTCAACTACAATGTGAGGCCTTGTGGCCAGATTTGAAGCAATTTCTAACAAGAGGCACCAAAGTCGATCAAGAAGGTCGACCTCATCGAAGAAGCTTGCAAAGCTAGATCAAGCACCCTCGAACTAGGGGCAAAAATATCCGATGTGCTCAAGAGCCAAAGGTGGATCTTTCAAGAATCAATACAACAACCACTCTCCGGATACAGAGGGCTTCAATCTCAAAACCATTTGGCATGGACTTGTTACACTTTTACCCTTCGAGGCTCATTGGCCGAAAACCCTAAGGGCGACCTGTGCAAAAGTTAGAGCGAAGAAAAGAACGAAAAAAAGAAAAAAAAAGAAAAAATGCAAAGAATGAAAAAGAAAAAAAAACAAACAAAAAAGAATAAAAAAAAAAAGAAAAGAATGAAAGGAAAAAAGAAAAGAAAAGCAAAGGCTCGCAAGGTTGAAAACCTGCAATAGGCGCCTTGGCAAAAGTTAGAGCATAAAAGGAGAGGTTAAATACCCGAGTGTACCCTAACCCCGAACTACGTAAGGCTTGATTCCCATCTTTGGGATACGTAGGCAACTTCATTCAAGTCCACCAGAAACAATTCAAATTCAATTGTGTCCATGTAATGGTTTTGATCATCTTTGCCTTCTCAGATCCGAGAGTTCGGTTGTGTTCATCACTCGAGGATCGACTACAATGCGCATGGCATCATCCAAACAAGGGGCAACTTTCCGCTGCTATTCAATGCATGCAGGTTGCTTCAAACAAGGGGCAACTTTCCGCTGCCATGCTTCCCTTCAAGCACGGGCGCTTTTCCTTTGGATCCGAGGTTGTGCATCTCAGGAGTAGGTTCCATGCTCGTTGAGCAAGTGGCCGCTTGCAAAAATAGTTTTTGAGAATTTTTACTGAGGTTGACTAATTTTCTCGAAAATTGTTCCATTTTTTCCAAAACTGGACCCTTTTCATGGACCCAAAAAAGGAAAATTTTCAGTGCTCATAACCTGACTTGCATGATTTCAAATCAAAAATCGAACAAGCATGTTAATTTAACTCTCATTTTTGGTCAAATTTTTTTTAGAAAGCCAAAAACAAAAATGGTCAAAACGATAAACTAGGGGCACAGTGGAGTCAGGTGTTCTGTCTTTTCCCCGTTATCAATGCATTTGCCAAGAAGGGCACTCTACCTGCCAGAAGAGGGCACAACGGAAGCTAACAGCGAAAGGGCAGAAAGCTCTCACACCCTCCAAGCAATGAGGTATCAAGCCAAGTGCGAAGCACGAATCGAATGGATCAAGATATTCCACTCCTCATCTCGACAGATCGATCACGCCCAAACTCCCCAGCAGGCATCATCAATCGATGTCACCGCAGATTTGCTACACACCCATTTGTAGCACAACCCTCTGTGGGAGGAATTCACTAGTGAGCGGAAGAAAGAGAATCTAGCGAATGCTAGGGGCACGAGCCCACAACTTGTCAGTTTATCCATCAACCACCCGTGGAGGGATGAAAAATGAGAGATTGAAGAATAGAGAGATGTGCGATGAGAGAAAAAGTGTGAAACGGGCTTTTTCAGAAAAACAGTGCTTGTGGGCCGAGTGGTGTGAGAATCACAAATAAGAAAGGATGGGAAACATACCCGTGAAACAGTTCTCCTGCACGCCCGAGTGTCGTGTCTTTTTGTTTTATCTCGATCCTTGTTTTGAGTCGCCTCGAGTGTTACTCGATGTGTCTAGGTTGTGTGCCTTTTGTTTTCTTGTTGAGTCGAGTGTGTCAGATTCAACAGAGGCTCAATACCCGCTTGAGAACTTATGCTCACTCTCAATTTCAAAAAATCGCTTTTGTGCTCCGGAAAGTGCCGCTTCTCCACATTTGTGCAAAATAGAATTTGTTCTTTCATAAACCGCAGGTTCAACCCAGTCATGTGAGAACAAAGGAAACCAGACCTATCTCGGGTTATGAGTTTCGGGCTGCAAAGCAAAAGCAAAAGAGGAAAATGTCGAGCATCTGAGTTTGTTCCAACTTCAGTAAGTTCCGAGACTACACTCCGTGTGTACCTCTTCAGGTCTTGCCAATGTTCCGAAGTATGAGTGTGCCTCTACCTCAAGCTCAAAATCAAGTCTACTTGCCGTAATGGCGATCAGGAGTGCTCTCCCTGAGTACCATTCCCTACCAGAGGCATCCTGGCCGTGTTTGCGATGAGTTCCTAGGAGACCAACTGCGACGGTGGAAATTAGAGTTCGAATGGTCGTGGCCTAGAACGCAAAGGTTCGATTTCGAGACTAAAGTCCGGTTTAAATACCCAGAGGCGCGCCTCGCTTGAAATCAGATGGAAGCCCCATAGGTTGAGATAGCATGTATGCACCTCAATTCTGGATACTGAACCAACCTAGTCTGTCACCCCGTTGGAGAATAGGGAAAGTTGTGAGTATGATCAGGAAGACAAGCGGCAGCCGTGGCTCCCACATGCAGATATTGTTACTTGTTAGCATTCCAGAGCCTTTGTGCTGTGTGTTCAAGGTAAAGTGTTCGAAGAGCACGAGGGGAGATCCCCATCAGAGTAGAGCGGTTCACCGCCACTCACCTCATGAGGTGCTTTCTAAAGCGCCGCTTTGTCCATTTATTGCTTTCCTTAAGCATCATGCATTGTAATGCATTGTACCTGTCAAGTTTCTTTCTCAGTCATGCACGATATTGTATGTACGGTTCATTCAAAGAAGTTCCGTTTAAGATCATTCATTTAGTGTATCAATCACACTTTATTTGCTTCACTCAGTGTATCTAACACACTTCATTTGCTTTAGTGTATCAATCACACTTTATTCATTTTGTGTATCTATCACACACATTTTCACTTAGTGTATCAATCACACTTCATTCATTTTGTGTATCTATCACACACATTTTCACTTAGTGTGTCACTCACACTCTTTTCACTTTAGTGTATCAATCACACTTCATCCATTTTGTGTATCTATCACACACATATTCACTTTTTGTGTATCCATCACACACCTTTAGTGTATCAATCACACTTGTTCACATAGTGCATCTATCACGCTTTGTGTTCACCTTTAGTATATCTATCATACTCTGCTCACTTTGTGTATCAATCACACTATGCTCATTCGTTGCATTGTTATGCACATCTATCTAGCATTGTTATGCTCATTCGTTGTATTGTTATACACATCTCTCTAGCATTGTTATGCACATTTTTCCCTTGCATTGTTATGCACATCCACTAGCATTGTTATGCTCATTCGTTGCATTGTTATGCACACTCTACCTGCATTGTTATGCACCTTTTTCCCTTGCATTGTTATGCACATCCACTAGCATTGTTATGCTCATTCGTTGCATTGTTATGCACACTTTACCTGCATTGTTATGCACCTTTTTCACTCGCATTGTTGATCTTTCCTCTCTTGTGTGTGATACGCTGAGAGATGCTTCCTGTTTTCTCTTGCGTGTGATACGCTGAGAAATTCACCTTTCCTCTCTTGCGTGTGATACGCTGAGAGATGCTTCCTTTCCTCTCTTGCATGTGATATGCTGAGAAGTTTCCTCTTGCGTGTGATACGCTGAGAAATTCACCTTTCCTCTCTTGCGTGTGATACGCTGAGAGATGCTTCATTTCCTCTCTTGCATGTGATATGCTGAGAGGTCTGCCTTCCTTCTTATGCGTGTGATACGCTGAGAAATTCCACCTTTCCTCTCTTGCATGTGATATGCTGAGAGATGCTTCCTGTTTTCTCTTGCGTGTGATACGCTGAGAAATTTACCTTTCCTCTCTTGCGTGTGATACGCTGAGAGATGCTTCATTTCCTCTCTTGCATGTGATATGCTGAGAGGTCTGCCTTCCTTCTTATGCGTGTGATACGCTGAGAAATTCTACCTTTCCTCTCCTGCGTGTGATACGCTGAGAGACGCTTCCTTTCCTCTCCTGCGTGTGATACGTTGAGAAATCTCCCTTTTCCTCTCTTGCGTGTGATACGCTGAGAGATGATCTTCCCCTCCCTTGCATGTGATATGCTGAGAGGTCTGTCTTTCCTCTCTTGGGTGTGATACGCTGAGAGCTTTACCTTCTTTCCTCCTGTGTGTGATACGCGGAGAGATGTTGTGTGTGAGACTCCGGGTGCTCTCGGTAGTCACTTTTAGCCTTCTCTGCGTGAGACGCAATGAGAATTGCATAATTTTCTTACATCCTAACTGCATGAAATGTAGTTGTTGCTTTGCATTCTTGCTTAAAACTGTTGCATCTATTTGTCAATACTTGTTTCATTACAGTTTGTCAGACTTGCATGATCACCGCTCGCGGCCTATCATTTGCATTTTGCCCCCGCTCATGGGCACACATCTCTGTTTATCTTGTATGATTGTCTAAGTCTTCTACCTTGTCAAAATGGGTCGCCTCGGCTTTGACATTCACTCCCGCCACTTGACTTCCGAAGTTCTCACAAAGAGGGCAATCAGAGACACCCCATTTTTGACCGACCTTAAGACTCAGACGCCACCGATTGAGCGCCGGTGATGTTGCATATCAGGCTCGCTCGAAGTCTCAGAGTCGCGCCTTGCCTCCCAAGCCTCGAATTCTCTTCAGGCCTTGTCTCGGTTTATAACCAGACTCGGTTTTCTCTGCTTTTCCCGAGGGAAGGGAGTGGTCCCAGAGACTATCTCCCGGTGGCCGGAGCTACTTTCAGGTCAGAGGCCATTTTGCCCATTTCGAGTCTTGCCCTTGCTGAGTCACAGGCCGTGTGCCTCGGGACCGCCCAACCATCTCCGATTTCTCCGTTTTGGCATGCACCTGTTTTATCATTCCGAGGAACACTGGGCCTCTCGATGCCCACTTCGTGGTCAACACCACTTTCGGTGCTTATACCGGTTTTCGGACCCCGAATCGCGGCTTTGGGGCCCCGAGCATTCATTTTGCATCGGTTTTCTCTCGATTTTTGGCAGAACCTCTGTTTTGTCATTCCGAGGGACACTGGGTCGCAGATGCCCACTTCGCCGAACACCACTTCCGCACTGCAATTTCATTTTCGATCCCGAATTGCGCTTTTGACTCGAGCGCGTTCATTTCTCATTAGTTTTTGTTCAAATTTGGCGGTACCTCTGCTTTCAACACCAGAAGATCACTGGGGTGGGAGGCCAGCAATTATCCCAGATAACGCCAGTTCTTCGGCTTTTGCTCACTTCCGGGCCAATGTTGAACACCCTGGGGATATTTTCTTCCGACCAAAGCTACATATCTGTGATCAGGGGACATGGGAGGACCCTAAAAACTACTGGTCGGCCAGAAATTGTAGGTTTCATTTTTGAGCCTCTCCTTCAAGCTCTATGTTGTGGCTCCTGCTTCGATGTTGCTAATTTCCGACCTTGGAACCTTGTTCCACACATCTGGGAGGACCCTAAAAGTTGGTGGTCGGCCAGTAATTGTTGGTTTCATTTTTGAGCCTCTCCTTCAAGCTCTATGTTGTGACTTCTGCTTCAATGTTGCCAGATTCCGACCTTGGGGCCTTGTTCTACACACATGGGAGGACACCATTGCATGGTGGTCGGCCAGAGTTTTTGCACTTCAATTTTTGACCATGGCCGGCCGGCCAGGGTGAGTGGCTGGCCGACCAGGTGGGGTGGCCGGCCACCTCCGCCGGCTCATTCCAATTTGTCAGGATATTTTTGTTAAAATATCTTCCCATCCGGGGGATATTTTGGGAGGGAAATCTAGCCTCCATTTCCCTCCCTTTTACACCTTTTTTTGCCTATTTAAAGGGCTGGACAGCCTTCCCTAGGGTTACAAAAATTATCTCAAAACCCTCTCTCAAATCCTCCATTTCCATAGCCAAATTCTCAAAAACCTTCAAGTCTTTAAGCCAATCCTTCATCAACCCCTAGCACCACCATCACCAACTCCATTTCAGCAGCAAGGGAGTGATTTCCAGAGGCTTAGAAGCAACAAATTCAAGAAGCAAAGAAAGACTTGTCTTCAAGGGTAAGTCTCAATTTCCTTTTTCTAGCATTTTCTTGCTTCCATTTTTACCCTATTTCCTTTTGTTTTGGGCTCCGACCCCTACTGGATTTTTGCTTATTTAGAGTCCCACTACAAGATTATAGAAGGGCTCAACCCTGTTTGGTGTCTCCATCATATACTTCCTTCAATATCACCCTTTAGGTCATTTATTTGCATGCTTTGTTTGGCTTTTGAGTGATCCGATTTCGAGCATACTATACACTGTTAGTGGGATTATTTTGAGCCCCTCTTCAACATTGAAGAAGGGCTCAACCATGTTTTGATTCTCTATCATGCACTTCCTTTGAAATTCTTCTATTTTACCGTAAAACTGCATGATTGTTTTGGCCTATTTGTGATCTGAGTTGGAGTATGCAACCTACTGATATTGTGCTCATTTTGAGCCCCTCTTCAACATTGAAGAAGGGCTCAACCATGTTTTCCTCCTCTATCATACACTTGCTTTGAATCCATGTTCTATGCCTATCTTGCATGCTTTGTTAGACTATTTTGGCTTCTGTTTTTGGCCTTCATCAGGCCTTGAAGGAGTCTTATTTTGGTCCATACATCATGCTTTGTGAAGGGTCTTAAGCCATTTGGTAATTGGTTTTAGTACTTGCTTTGAAATTCTTCAAATTTACCGTAAAATTGCATGTTTGTTTAGGCCATTCTAGCTTCTGTTTCTGGCCTTCATCAGGCTTGTGAAGTGTCTTATTTTGGTCTATTCTTCAAGTTTTATTAAGGGTCTTAAGTTGTTTGGTCATTTCTTATGATACCTCTCTTTATAAACCTCTTTTGACCCTTATTTTGCATGCTATGTATTGTATATCTACACACTGAATTTGGGGATCTCATCTTCTGTAAAAATGCATATTTTTAGTCCCTCTCTAATGTTGTAGAACTGATTTTTTGGGTTTGAGCATTGTAGATATCACTTGCTTTGTAAATCCTCTCTTTTTCCGTATTTTTGCAAGCTATTGTTGTCATATCTATGCTTACAATTTGGCCATGTTTTGTACTGGAAAGATGCTATTTTTGGGGCTGCCTTGCTACTGTTTTTGCTTTCATGTGTCAATTTTGCATGTATAGCATAGCTGTAGGCCATTTCGGGGGCTAAATATCACATTTCGGGATGATTTCGTGCATTGATTGTCATTTTATCATCATTTTGAGGCTGTTTTCCCTTCATTTAGTTGCTGAAATTTGGTTTGCATGCTTGCATATCATTTCCATGTCATTTTGTGCCTTAGTGCATTGCCTCGGTTTTGCGTGCGTGCACGCACTTCGAGGCACTCTGCTTTCATTCATCGGCATCCTATGTGAGTGGCTGAGGCTCTCTCATGTTGGTATAAGCCCATCATTGCATTCTGTCATTTTCATGCTTTAGTGCATCGCCTCGGTTTGCGTGCACTGTGCACGCATTTCGAGGCTGCCGGTTGTATCCGATTTTCTCATTCCATCATCGCCTCGGTTTGCGTAAGCACGATTTGCACGCATTTTTACCCGATTTCTCATTCCATCATTGCCTCGGTTTACGTGCCTATGGGCACGCATTTCAAGGCACTTCGGTTTTATCTGATTTTCTCATTCCTTCATCTCCTCGGTTTGCGTGCCTGTGGGCGCGCATTTGTATCCGATTTTCTCATTTCATCATCGCCTCGGTTTTGCGTGCACGTAGGCGCGCATTTGGCTGGCACTTCGATTTTATCCGATTTCCATCATCGCCTCGGTTTGCGTGCACAGTGCACGCATTTGAAACGCCGATTTTATTTAATTTTTCCATTTTATCGCCTCGGTTTGCGTGCCCGTGTGCACGCATTTCGAGGCACTTCAGTTTTATTCGATTTGTATTTCACATCGTCGCCTCGGTTTGCGTGCCCGTGTGCACGCATTTCGAGGCACTCTATTTTATCCGATTTGCATTTCATGCCATCGCCTCGGTTTGCGTGCCCGCGTGCACGCTTTTTGAGGCATCTCATTTTCATCTCATTTTTTACAGCATTGTGCATACTAGGTTGTATCTTAGATTGCATTCATACATTTTCTCGGTTTGCGTGCGCGTGTGCACGCATTTCGAGGATCTCATTTTCATGGCATTGTGCATGCTATATCACATGTTAGTTGCATTTCATGCATACCATGCATATTGCATCGTGTTCGGATAGGCGTTAGCACGGAAGCGAGGTACATTTCAGTACTCGGTGACGGAGTGTGTCTCAATTCCCAAGTCACCGACACTCCGGATTACCCATGATGGAGTTAGGTTTTGTTATAGCATTCATCCTGCATTCATCCTATATTGAGTTGTGCAATCCGATTCCTCGGCCATCATGCATCGGTATCGTGATTGGTGGTACGAGGATCGAGGCATGCATATATTTGTGAAAATACATTGCTATGCCCTTTTCACGCTCTCTGTTCTGACAAAACCGAGGATCAACAACTTTTTGGTCCGTGCGCATTTAGAAATCATAAGCGAGGCTAATCGGGGCATCGGTGGATTTCCGCCAGCGATCAGCATACATCATTCATCGAAGCAAAGCGGCCCACGGCTTGCATGCCTTTTCTGACTTTCTTAGTTTAATCTGTATATTAATTAGAAATCTGTATTATTCTTTTATTTCGGACTGTATTATTATTTATTCGGACCCTCTGCGCGAGGGCATAATTGTAATAAGGGTGTGTGAGTGTGATGTATGTCTTTCAACCCCCATTTCTTTCTCCCTTTTATTTACCCGCTTATGATGGTTAGATATAGGGCATATTTCAATTAGCATACAGTATGACAGCATGTTTGCATCATTCATCTGTTTTGCACGCACCGGGCTCGGCGCATCATACAAACTGCACCTGTATTTCAATTCCAAATTGAATACTTGATAACTGTAGCATTTCATATGCCATGTTTAGAATAGCCGAGCTTGCTATAGTTGCATTTTTGCATGTGTTGCATTAGGCATTTCAGCATATTTAGGATCATGCATGTTTTCTAATCAGTTTTCTGTTTTGGGTTGGAGTACTCGGTGAGTTTTATGCTTTAGCATCCTTGCATGCGTGTGAGTGTTGCCATGATAGCATGCTTACCATGAGGCTAAATGCTTATGTGATATAACTGCCTTGAATGCCTGTGGGTGGAGGTTGAGTTATCTGAATTGGGACAATTCACCAACTGTTTGTTTTAAGCCCACTAGATAGTGGGAACATCATGTTTTCTAAGCCCACCCGGGTGGCAAATCCGCATTTTAGCCTACTGCGGGTAGCACCATCACACCATTTTCAAACAAACAAACATGAAATGTTTTGTTCCAATTCAGCCCGATTCAGTCTATACTTGTTTCTTTGCGAGCATCACATAGTAACCTAGGCTAATAACCGAATAAGAACTCACAATGTTTTCAAAAGCAGATATCATGGTTAGTAGAGGCGGTCTTTGGCCGCGAGCGAATGCTCACGATGTGACCTTCCCTAATCGTACCCAAGTTCGAGCCAACTTTGGTGATAGCCGGACACGTGGCCTTTGGCACCGAGTCAGGGTTTCCTAAATTTCCCATTTTAAAAATATTTAGGTGGCGACTATGTTTTCTGGCAAAGCTGTCCATGTTTGGCAATTCTTTCAAAAAATCTATTTTTCTTCCAAACGATTTGGCGGACTTGGACTCTTAGGTTGAAGATTTGGAACCATAACAAAATCGAGTCCGAATGGCGAGGTCCCTCGCGGGGCTTATTCTGATTCTGGCGACTCTGAGAGGTTTAGAGGATAGAACTTGACTCGAACTCATGATATCTGGTTTTGACTACACTTGTGTGTTTCTTTGCATTGCATTTGCATTAGTGCGCCTAGGACACCGTGTTTGCCATATGCCATTCGAGCGATTTCTTGGGAGGCTTGTCTTGTCAAGTCATGTCCATAAAATTTGATCGGCTCTGAGCTCTGACGACATGGGAACACAAACCCCGGTTTCTGGGGCACCCTGACCATTCGACCTAGTGCATATTCGGATCCATAGTGACCATTCCAAACTAGGGCGGGTTGCTTACCCGTTTATAGGTTGTTTGAAGCATTGCGTGCGTAGTGAAACCCTAGCTCGACAAAATAGGACGCGAAACCCTACCCCAACATAGGGGTGTTTTGGCTCTCACTTATACATTATGTGCTTGTTAGAGTGCGTCTCTCTGAGAATGCATGTATCGGTTTATGAGTTTGAGCATCGAACTGCGGGCACCAATTCGATATTTTGGGAGATCGATTTACGGGTATCGGCTTATAGGCGAATTTTGGGCGGAATTGATGAGAGCACACTTATTCAACTATGCTCACATCTGTTCGGTGAAATCGGTGAGATCTTTGTCTGTTTTCTCTTTTGCTAGGTAGTCTGGGAACCATAACCCAGAGGGCTCCAATATCCCCGGGTACATTGAACTTGTGTTGATAGACTTTGTCGGGTCGAGATTCAATTCAAGGGCAATCGGTGTTCCTTTACGAGGCGGGTAAAAAAGGCGGTCGGGCACAAATCACCGATTCGGCGATTACGGATCGGTGGTCCTTATCCACCCACCGGTGAACGATCGGTGAGGTCTCGGTTTCTCTTGCGAGGATAGATACCAGTCAGTTAGATGGATCAGGAGAACACATCAGGGATGGAGGCAATGATGCGTCAAATGCAAGAAAGTATGAAACTCATGCAGCAAGACGCTGCCCGCCAAGCGGAATTTTCCAAAGCAAAGGCACAATCATGGCTCGGCGGTGAGCTCATCACTGTTTCGGCAACAAAGAAGCGGCGTCGCTTCACAACAAGTTCCTCATCCAGCAGGAGCTCCGACTGAGGCGCCAAATGTCCAAAATGTCCAAGAGGATCTGAGACCTTCCAGCAGGCGGCTCCACCCCGATTCTACCGCAACTATCCAAGGCACCACGCCTATCAATGTCTTGGACTCTCCCTTTGAGTTTGAAGCGGACCCCACTGACCTTGGTGAGTAAGTTGGAAAAAAGTTTAAGAAATCCCAGGAGTCAAGTCCATCCGGACATTGAGGATGGATATACTGACCTTTGTGACATTGCGGACGGAGTTCAAGATGCCTCGCATCGACCGTTTTGATGGGTCAGGGATCCCATGGTCCACACGAGTTTGTTTTCGGATGTTCTGCGCCCGATGGGCTTGACAAGACTGCAGAAGCTCTCCCTTTTTGGCAGGACCCTGTCGGGTATTGCGGTCACCTGGTACGCCAAATTGGAGGATTCAGTGAAACAAAATTTGGGAGGAGATGGCGAGGCCTTCGTCGCCTAATACTCTTACAATACCAGATCGAGATCACAACCCGTGATCTTGAGACAACAAGGCAAGAGCCAGGAGAGTTTCTCGGATTTTGTGACTTCGGTGGAGGCGAAGGCATCAATGATGACTTTGAGGCCTCTGATAAAGATCAAATAAGGATGGTTGTCGCAATCTCCAACCCAAGTTAATGAAGAAGATGATCGTGCTCCCTTCCCTACCTTTTGATTTGCATGAGATGGGGATACAAATCGAGGATCTGTGAAGCGAGGCTTGATTGACCGTGATGGGAGCAACCCAGGAGGACCTTCAACCGCATAGCGTAAATACACGCGTGGTGATCTTTGATGCAAGATCTTCGAAGTGGGCTTGGTTACCCCCACCCCCCAAAAACCACCCACCTCATTCACCGGTGCGTCCAGAGCAAGCTCGCAAATAGCCAAAACCCCACCTCAAGGCCAAAGGGTGTTTACTCCACTATACATGCCCCTATCCAAAGCTCTGGGGTTTTGATCAAGAAAGACGTCTGAAGCCCTGGAGCCACGGCCGCTACCAAAGAACCTCCTCTCTCACAACCCGGCCGACTCATGCCTTCCATCGGTAGCCATGACAACCGACATGTGCTTCGTCTTCGCCACGAAATACAAGATCGATCGACAATGAGTCATCCCTTGCGGGTCCTACAAAGTCTATCGGCACTTGATCGGTGTACTTGTGGGGATAATGTGATGTGATCGGGAGATGTATCACCTGCGGGCGGCATTGATTACTCGAGATATGGCGTATGGCACGCACTGTTTTGAGCATTTGGTGAATGCTACATTATGACTTGGGTATTGGGCCAGTCTTGTTGTTTTGTCTTGAGTCTGTCTTTTTGTTTTAAGTCGGTCTCTTTTGTTTTGGAGTCTGTCTTGTTGTATCGAGTCAGTCCTGTTGTATAGGAGTCGGGTGATTCCGGGGGTGTTACCTCGAGCGTCACCATTTTGTTTTGCGTTTGTCTTTTTGTTTTGTTTTGGGTCTGCATTTACGCGAGGGGCCAGTTATGCCATGATTTTGAATGAAACAGTAGTGATTTCACGCTCTCGCATTTGCTTCTGCCGTGTGCTAGTTGTGCTGGGATTTGAATGAAATGGCAGTGCATTCCACCTGCTCTCTTGTGCCTTGAAGTCATTGTAATGACCTGAGTTTTTCAAAACTTTTTGAACACTGCGGTGAAAACAAAGAGGGAGGAATTCCTCGGGATTTGCAAAACTTTGATCAAATGAGAGAAAGAGAGGCGTGCTAAGCCCTTAATGAATGAAATCATGCTTGTTAGTGTGAGTCTTGAGAAGGACCACAGCTTTGATCGGTGGTCCTACACTATCTTGGTATGACGATTTGTCGCTTTCTTAAAACTTTCAAAAACAAAATGTTTTCTTGTGATCCTGCGAAGACATGTGTGGAATCGCTCTTGAGATTGTGCGACTTAGGATCGCTCTCGGCCTCGAGACTCAACCCCTTTGCTTTCAAACCTTGAACTTGAATTGAGAAGGTTCAGCGGTCGACCACGATGTGTAAGGCTGTGTGGCGGTTGAAGCGACCCTCGAACAAGAGGCACCAAAGTCGGATCAAGAAGGTCGGACCTCATCGGAAGAAGCTTGCAAAGCTAGATCGAAGCACCCTCGAACTAGGGGCAAAAATATCCGATGTGCTCGAAGAGCCAAAGGTGGATCTTCTGCAAATCAATACAACGACCACTCTCACGGATCTGAGGGCTTCAATCTCAAAACCATTTGGCATGGACTTGTTACACTTTTACCCTTTGAGAGGCTCATTTGGGCGAAAACCCGGAAGAGGCGACCGAAGCAAAAGTTAGAGCGAAGAAAAAGAATGAAAAAGAAAAAAAAAAAAATGCAAAGAATGAAAAAAAAAAAAAACAAACAAAAAGAAGAAAAGAAAAAAAAAAAGAAAAGAATGAAAAGAAAAAAAAGAAGAACAAAGCTACTTAAGGTTGAAAACCTGCAACGCACCTTGGCAAAAGTTAGAGCATAAAAAGGAGAGGTTAAATACCGAGTGTACCTTAACCCCGAACTCGTGAGGCTTGATTCCCATCTTTGGGATCGTGAGGCAACTTCATTACGAAGTCGGTAGTAAAACAATTCAAATTCAATTGTGTCCATGTAATGGTTTTGATCATCTTTGCCTTCTCTGTATCCGAGAGTTTGGTTGTGTTAAATCGCTCGAGGGTGACTACAATGTCGGTGCCATCATCCAAACAAGGGGCAACTTTCCGTTGCCATTCAATGCTTGCCGCGTCTTGGATTCAAACAAGGGGCAACTTTCCGTTGCCATGCGATTCTCTTCAAGCAGGCGGTTTTCCTTTGGATCCGAGGTTGTGCATCTCAGAGTAGGTTTCATGCTTTCGTTGAGCAAGTGGCCGTTTGCAAAAATAGTTTTTGAGAATTTTCTTGAGGTTGACTAATTTTCTCGAAAATTGTTCCATCTTTTCCAAAAGCGGACCATTTCTTGGACCCAAAAGGAAAATTTTCGATTGCTCATAGCTTGACTTGCATGATTTCAAATCAAAAATCGAACAAGCATGTTAATCTAACTCTCATTTTGGTCAAAATTTTTTTAGTAGAAAGCCAAAAACAAAAATGGTCAAAATGATGAACTAGGGGCACAGTTGAGTCGGGTTCTGTCTTTTCCCTTTATCAATGCATACTTGCCAAGAAGGGCACTCTACTGCTAGAAGAGGGCTGGCTGAAGCTACAAAGGCGAAAAGCTCTCTCATCCTCCAAGCGGCGAGGTATCAAGCCAAGTCTGAAGCCTGTTGGAATGGATCAGGATATTCCACTCCCTCATCTGGACAGATCTGATCACGTCCAAACTCCCCAGCAGAGCATCATCAACCGATGTCAGCTGCAGATTTGCTACACACCCAGTTGTAGCACAACCCCTCTGTGGGAGGAATTCACTAGCTGTGAGCGGAAGAAAGAGAATCTAGCAGAATGCTAGGGGCACGAGCCCACAACTGCTTGTTTATCCATCAACCACCCAGGGGAGGGATGAAAAATGAGAGATTGAAGAATAGAGATGTGCGATGAGAGAAAAAGTGAGAAAAGGGCTTTTTAGAAAAAGCAGAGCTTGAGGGCCGAGTGATGTGAGAATCACAAATAAGAAAGGATGGGAAACACTACCCGGTGAAACAGGCTCCCTGTGTACGTCTGAGTGTCGTGTCTTTTTGTTTTATCTCGATCCTTGTTTTGAGTCGTCTCGAGTGTTACTCGATGTGTCTAGGTTGTGTGCCTTTTGTTTTCTTGTTGAGTCGTAGTGTGCTGTATTCAGTCGTAGGCTCAATACCCAGTTGAGAACTTATGCTCACTCTCAATTTCAAAAAATCGTTTTGTGCTCAGAGTCTTAGTGCCGTTCTCCACATTTGTGCAAAATAAATTTGTTCTTTCATAAAAGCTGCGAGGTTCAACCCGAGTCATGTGAAACAGTGAAACCGGGACCTATCTGAAGCTATGAGTTTGGTACAAAGCAAAAGCAAAAGAGGAAAATGTCGAGCATCTGAGTTTGTTCCAACTTGATGAGTTAGAGACTATACACCGTGTGTACCTCTTCAGGTCTTGCCAATGTTCCGAAGTATGAGTGTGCCTCTACCTCAAGCACAAAATCAAGTCTACTTCAAGCCAGAATGGCGATCAGAATTGCTCTCCCTGAGTACCATTCCCTACCGAGGCATCTTGGCGTGTTTGCGATGAGTTCCTAGGAGACCAAGCTGCGACGGTGGAAATTAGAGTTGAATGGCCGTGGCCTAGAAGCATAAAGGTTGAGGATTTCGAGACTAAAGTCTGGTTTAAATACCCAGGCGCCCTCGGCTTGATATCTGTATGGAAGCCCCATAGGTTGAGATAGCATGTATGCACCTCAGTGCGGATCTTGAACCAACCTAGTCTGTCACCCGTTGGAGAATAGGAAAGTTGTGAGTATGATCGGGAAGACAAGCGGCGTAGTGGCTCCCACATGCGATATTGTTACTTGTTAGCATTCGAGCCTTTGTCTTTGTGTGTTCAAGGTAAAGTGTTGAAGAGCACGAGGAGATCCCCATCGAGTAGGCGGTTCACCGCCACTCACCTCATGAGGTGCTTTCTAAAGCGCCGCTTTGTCCATTATTGCTTTCCTTAAGCATCATGCATTGTAATGCATTGTACTGTCAAGTTTCTTTCTCGGTCATATGCGATATTGTATGTATACGGTTCATTCAAAGAAGTTCCGTTTAAGATCATTCATTTAGTGTATCAATCACACTTTATTTGCTTCACTCAGTGTATCTAACACACTTCATTTGCTTTAGTGTATCAATCACACTTCATTCATTTTGTGTATCTATCACACACATTTTCACTTAGTGTGTCACTCACACTCTCTTCACTTTAGTGTATCAATCACACTTCATTCATTTTGTGTATCTATCACACACATTTTCATTTTGTGTATCCATCACACACCTTTAGTGTATCAATCACACTTGTTCACATAGTGCATCTATCACGCTTTGTGTTCACCTTTAGTATATCTATCATACTCTGCTCACTTTGTGTATCAATCACACTATGCTCATTCGTTGCATTGTTATGCACATCTATCTAGCATTGTAATGCTCATTCGTTGTATTGTTATACACATCTCTCTAGCATTGTTATGCACGTTTTTCCCTTGCATTGTTATGCACATCCACTAGCATTGTTATGCAAACTCTACCTGCATTGTTATGCACCTTTTCCCCTTGCATTGTTATGCACATCCACTAGCATTGTTATGCTCATTCGTTGCATTGTTATGCACACTTTACCTGCATTGTTATGCACCTTTTTCACTCGCATTGTTGATCTTTCCTCTCTTGCATGTGATACGCTGAGAGATGCTTCCTGTTTTCTCTTGCGTGTGATACGCTGAGAAATTCACCTTTCCTCTCTTGCGTGTGATACGCTGAGAGATGCTTCCTTTCCTCTCTTGCATGTGATATGCTGAGAAGTTTCCTCTTGCGTGTGATACGCTGAGAAATTCACCTTTCCTCTCTTGCGTGTGATCTGTTGAGATGCTTCATTCCTCTCTTGCATGTGATATCTTTGAGAGGTCTGCCTTCCTTCTTATGCGTGTGATCTGTTGAAATTACCTTTCCTCTCTTGCATGTGATATCTTTGAGAGATGCTTCTGTTTTCTCTTGCGTGTGATCTGTTGAGAAATCTACCTTTCCTCTCTTGCGTGTGATCTGTTGAGAGATCTTCATTCCTCTCTTGCATGTGATATCTTTGAGAGGTTTTCTCTTATCGTGTGATCTGTTGAAATTCTACCTTTCCTCTCTTGCGTGTGATCTGTTGAGATGCTTCCTTTCCTCTCTTGCGTGTGATATCTTTGAAATCTACCTTTTCCTCTCTTGCGTGTGATCTGTTTGAGATGATCTTCCTCTCTTGCATGTGATATCTTTGAGAGGTCTGCCTTTCCTCTCTTGGGTGTGATCTGTTGAGAGGTTTACCTTCTTCTTCTCCTATGTGTGATCTGTAGAGAGATGTTGTGTGTGAGACTCAGGGTACTCTCGGTAGTCACTTTTAGCCTTCTCTGCGTGAGGCCTTAATGAGAATTACATAATTCTCTTACATCCTAACTGCATGAAATGTAGTTGTTGCTTTGCATTCTTGCTTAAAACAGTTGCATCTATTTGTCAATACTTGCTTCATTACAGCTTGCTGCACTTGCATGATCACCTGGCTCTGTGCATATCATTTGCATTTTGCCCCCACTGCGGGCACATATCTCTGTTTATCTTGTATGATTGTCTAAGTCTTGACCTTGTCAAAAATGGGTGCGTCTCTGGCTTTGACATTCACTCCGTCACTTCTTGACTTAGAGTTACATCAAGAGGGGCAAGCTGTAGACACCCCATTTTTGACCGACCTTAAGACTCGAGCGTCACCGATTGGCGCTTCGGTGATGTTGCATCTTGTGCTCGTTCGAAGTCTCGAGTCGCGGCCGCCTTGCCTCCGGACTTCGAACTCTCTTACTGCCTTGTCTCGGTTTGCGAACCGGACTCGGTTTTCTCTGTTTTCTTTCTGAGGGAAGAGTGGTCCGTAGACTATCTCCGGTGGCCGTGAGCTACTTTTTCGTGGCCGTAGGCCATTTTGCCATTCGGAGCCGGTTCCGGTTTCGGTAACCGCGTGTGCCTCGGTTGGGACCGCCCAACCATCTCCGATTTCTCCGGTTTTGGCATGCACCTGTTTTATCATTCGAGGAACACTGGGGCCTCGATGCCCACTTTGTGGCGAACACCATTTTCGGTGCTTCTGGCGGTTTCGGGACCGAATCGCGGTTTGGTCCCGAGCATTCATTTTGCATCGGTTTTCTCGATTTTTGGCGGGAACCTCTGTTTTGTCATTCCGAGGACACTGGGTCCCAGATACCCACTTCTTGAACACCACTTCGGCACTGACCCATTTTCGGGATCTCGAATTGCGGTTTTGACTCGGCGTTCATTTCTCATTAGTTTTGTTCAAATTTGGCGGTACCTCTGTTTCAACACCGGAAGATCCTTTGGGGTGGGAGGCCAGCAATTATCCCGAGATAACCGGTTTAAGCTCTTCCGTCCGTTTTGCTCACTTCCGGGCCAATGTTGAACACCCTGGGGATATTTTCTTCCAACCAAAGCTACATATCTGTGATCAGGGGACATGGGAGGACCCTAAGAACTACTGGTCGGCCAGCAATTATGGATTTCATTTTTGAGCCTCTTCTTCAAGCTCTATGTTGTGGCTCCTGCTTCAGTGTTGCTAATTTCCAACCTTGGAACCTTGTTCCACACATCTGGGAGGACCCTAAAAGTTGGTGGTCGGCCATCAATTGTGCATTTCATTTTGGAGCCTCTCCTTCAAGCTCTATGTTGTGACTCCTGCTTCAATGTTGCCAGATTCCGACCTTGGGGCCTTGTTCTACACACATGGGAGGACACCATTGCATGGTGGTCGGCGAGTTTTGCACTTCAAATTTTGACCATGGGGTGAGTGGTGGCCGACCAGGTGGGGTGGCGACTTCTTGCTTTCGGCTCATTCCATTTGTCAGGATATTTTTGTTAAAATATCTTCCCATCCAGGATATTTTGGGAGGAAATCTTGCCTCCATTTCCTCCTTTTTACACCTTTTTTGTCTACTTAAAGGGCTGGACAGCCTTCCCTAGGGTTACAAAAATTATCTCAAAACCCTCTCTCTCAAATCCTTCATTTCCATAGCCAAATTCTCAAAAACCTTCAAGTCTTTAAGCCAATCCTTCATCAACCCCTAGCACCACTATCACCAACTCCATTTCAGCAGCAAGGAGTGATTTCCGAGAGGCCAAGGATCAACAAATTCAAGCCAAGAAGCAAAGAAAGACTTGTCTTCAAGGGTAAAGTTCAATTTCCCTTTTTCTACCATTTTCTTGCTTCCTATTTTTACCCTATTTCCTTTTGGTTTTTGGGCTCCGACCCCTACTGGTTTTGTGCTCATTTTGAGCCCCTCTACAACATTGTAGAAGGGCTCAACTCTATTTGGTGTCTCCTTGATACACTTGCTTCAATACCACTCTTTAGGCCATAAAATTGCATGCTTTATTTGGCTTTTGAGTGATCTGATTTAGAGCATACTATGAACTGTTGATGGGCCTATTTTGAGCTCCTCTTCAACATTGAAGAAGGGCTCTACCCTGTTTGGTGATTATATCATGCACTTGCTTTGTATTTCTGCTAATTTACCGTAAAATTGCATAATATATTTGGCCTATTTGTGATCTGAGTTGGAGTATGCAACCTACTGATATTGTGCTCATTTTGAGTCCCTCTTCAACATTGAAGAAGGGCTCAACCATGTTTTCCTCCTCTATCATACACTTGCTTTGAATCCATGTTCTATGCCTATCTTGCATGCTTTGTTAGACTATTTTGGATTCTGTTTTTGGCCTTCATCAGGCCTGGAAGGAGTCTTATTTTTGTCCATACATCATGCTTTGTGAAGGGTCTTAAGCCATTTGGTAATTGGTTTTAGTACTTGCTTTGAAATTCTTCAAATTTACCGTAAAATTGCATGTTTGTTTAGGCCATTCTAGCTTCTGTTTCTGGCCTTCATCAGGCTTGTGAAGTGTCTTATTTTGGTCTATTCTTCAAGTTTTATTAAGGGTCTTAAGTTTTTTGGTCATTTCTTATGATACCTCTCTTTATAAACCTCTTTTGACCCTTATTTTGCATGCTATGTATTGTATATCTACACACTGAATTTGGGGATCTCATCTTCTGTAAAAATGCATATTTTTAGTCCCTCTCTAATGTTGTAGAACTGATTTTTTGGGTTTGAGCATTGTAGATATCACTTGCTTTGTAAATCCTCTCTTTTTCCGTATTTTTGCAAGCTATTGTTGTCATATCTATGCTTACAATTTGGCCATGTTTTGTACTGGAAATATGCTATTTTTGGGGCTGCCTTGCTACTATTTTTGCTTTCATGTGTCAATTTTTCATGTATAGCATAGCTGTAGGCCATTTCGAACTAAAATTGCATTTCGGGATGATTTCATGCATTGATTGTCATTTTATATCATTTGAGGCTGTTTTCCCTTCATTTAGTTGCTGAAATTTGGTTTGCATGCTTGCATATCATTTCCATGTCATTTCATGCCTTAGTGCATTGCCTCGGTTTTGCGTGCGTGTGCACTTCGAGGCACTCTGCGTTCATTCATTGGCATCCTATGTGAGTGGGCTGAGGCTCTCTCATGTTGGTATAAGCCCATCATTGCATTTCATACCATTTTCATGCTTTAGTGCATCGCCTCGGTTTGCGTGCTGTGTGCACGCATTTCGCTGCCGGTTGTTCCGATTTTCTCATTCCATCATCGCCTCGGTTTGCGTGCACGTGGCGCGCATTTGGCGTGCCGATTTACCCGATTTCTCATTCCATCATTGCCTCGGTTTACGTGCCTATGGGCACGCATTTCAAGGCACTTCGGTTTTATCTGATTTTCTCATTCCTTCATCTCCTCGGTTTGCGTGCCTGTGGGCGCGCATTTCGAGGCACTTCAGTTGTATCCAATTTTCTCATTCCATCATCGCCTCGGTTTGCGTGCCTGTGGGCGCGCATTTCGAGGCACTTCGATTTTATCCGATTTCTCATTCCATCATCGCCTCGGTTTACGTGCCTGTGGGCACGCATTTCGAGGCACTTCGATTTTATTTAATTTTTCCATTTTATCATCGCCTCGATTTGCGTGCCTGCGAGCGCACATTTCGAGGCACTTCGGTTTTATCCGATTTGCACTTCATATCATCACCTCGGTTTGCGTGCCCGTGTGCACGCATTTCGAGGCGCTCTATTTTGTTCGATTTGCATTTCATGCCATCGCCTTGGTCTGCGTGCCCGCGTGCACGCTTTTCGAGGCATCTCATTTTCATCTCATTTTCACAGCATTGTGCATACTAGGTTGTATCTTAGATTGCATTCATGCATTACCTTGGTTTGCGTGCCCGTGTGCACGCATTTCGAGGATACTCATTTTCATGGCATTGCTCATGTTATATCACATGTTAGCTGCATTTCATGCATACCATGCATATTGCATCATGTTCGGGATAGGCGTTAGCCCGGGCACGGGAAACGAGATACATTCTGTACTCCGAGTGACGGAGTGTGTCTCAATTCCCAAGTCACCGACACTCCGGATTACCCATGATGGAGTTAGGTTTTGTTATAGCATTCATCTGCATTCATCCCATATTGAGTTGTGCAATCCGATTCCTCGGCCATCATGCATCGGTATGCGCGATTGGTGGCACGAGGATCGAGGCATGCATATATTTGTGAAAATACATTGCTATGCCCTTTTCCTACTCTCTGTTACAGCAAAACCGAGGATCAACAACTTTTGGTCCGTGGCGCATTTAGAAATCAAAGCGAGGCTAATCGGGGCATCGGTGGATTTCATAGCGCCAGCATACATCATCCATCGAAGCAAAGCGGGGCTTGCATGCGATTTCTGACTTTCTTAGTTTAATTTGTACATTAATTAGAAATCTGTATTATTCTTTCATTTCTGGACTGTATTATTATTTATTCGGACCCTCTGTGCGAGGGCATAATTGTAATAAGGGTGTGTGAGTGTGATGTATGTCTTCCAACCCCATTTCTTTCTCCCTTTTATTTACGCTTATGTTGGTTAGATATAGGGCATATTTCAATTAGCATACATGATGACATGTTTGCATCATTCATCTGTTTTGCATAGCAGCTCGGCATCATACTAACTGCATATGTATTTCAATTCCAAGTTGAATACTTGATAGCTGTAGCATTTCATATACCATGTTTAGAATAGCCGAGCCTGCTATAGTTGCATTTTGCATGTGTTGCATTAGACATTTCAGCATATTTAGGATCATGCATGATTACTAATCGTTTTCTGTTTTGGCTCGGAGTACTCGGTAAGTTTTATGCTTTAGCATCCTTGCATGCGTGTGAGTGTTGCCATGATAGCATGCTTACCATGAGGCTAAATGCTTACGTGATATAACTGCCTTGAATGCCTGTGGGTGGAGGTTGAGTTATCTGAATTGGAACAATTCATCAAATGCTTGTTTTAAGCCCACTAGATAGTGGCAAAATCATGTTTTTCTAAAGCCCACCCGAGGGTGGCAAATCTGCATTTTAGCCTACCTGCGGGTACCACCTTCATACCATTTTCAAACAAACAAACATGAAATGTTTTGTTCCAATTCAGGCGATTCAGTCTATACTTGTTTGCTGCGAGCATCACATAGTAACCTAGGCTAATAACCGGAATAAGAACTCACAATGTTTTCAAAAACAGATATCATGGTTAGTAGAGGCCGGTCTTTGACCGGGCGAGCGGGGGTGCTCACGATGTGACCTTCCCCAATCGTACCCAAGTTCCCGAGCCAACTTTGGTGATGACGGACACGTGGCCTTTGGCACCGAGTTAGGGTTTCCTAAATTTCCCATTTAAAATATTTAGGTGGCGACTCTGTTATCTGGCAAAGCAGTCCATGTTTGGCACTTCTTTCAAAAAATCTGTTTTTCTTCAAAACGATTTGCCGGAGTTGGACTCTTTGGTTCAGATTTAGAACCGTAACAAAATCGAGTCCGAATCAGAGCGAGGTCCTCGGGGCTTATTCTGATTCTGGCGACTCTCTTTGAGGATTTAGAGAACTTGACTCGAACTCATGATATCTGGTTTTGACTACACTTGTGTGTTTCTTTGCATTGCATTTGCATTGGTGCGCCTAGGACACCGTGTTTGCCATATGCCATTCTCGACGATTTCTTTGGAGGCTTGTCTTGTCAAGTCATGTCCGTAAAGGCCGATCGGCTCTGAGCTCGACAAGATGGGAACACAAACCCCGGTTTTTACCGGGCACCCTTTGACCATTCGACCTAGTGCATATTCGATCCATAGTGACTATTCCAAACTAGGACAAAGGTTGCTTACCCGTTTATAGGTTGTTTGAAGCGCATTGCGTGCGTGGTGAAACCCTAGCTCGACAAAATAGGGCGGAAACCCTACCCCAACATAGGGTGTTTTGGCTCTCACTTATCTGTTATGTGCTTGTTAGAGTCGTCTCTCAGGAATGCATATATCGATCTATGAGTTTGGGCATCGAACTGCGGGCACCGATTGATATTCGGGATTGATTTACAGCGTATCAGATTATAGGCAGAATTTTGGGGCAGAATTCAGGAGAGAGCACACTTATTCAACTATGCTCACATCTGTTCAGGTGAAATCAGGCTGAGATGCTGTCTGTTTTCTCTTTTGCTAGGTAGTCTGGGAACCATAGCTTCAGAGGGCTCCAATATCCTCCGGGTACACCGAACTTGTGTTGATAGACTTTGTCGGGTCAGAGATTCAATTCAAGGGCAATCAGTGTTCCTTTACCAGAGGCGGGGTAAAAAAAAAAAAGGGCCAGTCAGGCACAAATCACCAGTTCAGCAGTTACCAGATCAGTGGTCCTTATCCACCCCACCAGTGAACAGTCAGGCTGAGGTCTCAGTTTCTACTGTAGGGATAGATACCAGTCAGTTAGATGGATCAGGAGAACACATCAGGGATGGAGGCAATGATGCGTCAAATGCAAGAAAGTATGAAACTCATGCAGCAAGACGCTGTCCGCCAAGCGGAATTTTCCAAAACAAAGAAGTGCAATCATGGCTCGGCCGAGCTCATCACCAGCTACAAGACAAGCGGCGCGTCGCTTCACAACAAGTTCCTCCCCGGGGAGCTCCCAAAGACTGGGAGACGCCAAATGGCCAAAAAGTCCAAGAGGATACAGACCTCCCAACGGGGCCAGCCCCACCCCCGATCCTACCGCAACTATCCAAGGCACCCCTATCAATGTCTTGGACTCTCCTTTGAGTTTGAAGCGGACCCCACAAAGACCTAAGCCGAGTAAGTTGGAAAAAGCGTTTAAGAAATCCCGAAGTCAAGTCCATTCCGATATTGAGGATGGATATATACGGACGCTTGTTGTGACATTGCCTTGACAGTTCAAGATGCCTCACATCGACCGATTTGATGGGTCTGGGGACCCCATGGTCCACCTGAGTTTGTTTTCAGATGTTCTGCGCCCGATGGGCTTGACAAGATTACAGAAGCTCTCCCTCTTTAGCAGGACCCTGTCGGGTATTGCGGTCATCTGGTACTCCAAATTGAAGGATTCAATGAAACAAAGCTGGGAGGAGATGGCCGAGGCCTTCGTCGCGCAATACTCTTATAATACTCAGATCGAGATCACGACCCGTGATCTTGAGACAACAAGGCAAGAGTCCGAGGAGAGTTTCTCGGATTTTGTGATCTTGGAGGGCGAAGGCATCAATGATGACTTTGAGGCCCTTGATAAAGACTAGATAAGGATGGTTGTCGCAACCTCCAACCCAAGCCGATGCAAAGATGATCGTGCTCCCTTCCCTACTTTTTTCAGATTTGCATGAGATGGGGTACAAATTGAGGATCTTTGTGAAAGCAGGCTTGATTAGCGATGACGAGGAGCAACCCAAGAGGACCTTCAACCGCAACGTAAATACAGGCGTAAGTAGTGCTGAAAATGCCAGAGCTTCAGACGTGGGCATGGTTACCACCACCACACAAAAAACAGCCACCTCATTCACCGGTGCGTCCAGAGCTAGCTCGTAAATAGCCAAAAACCCACCTCAAGGCCAAAGGGTGTTTACTCCACTATACATGCCCCTATCCAAAGCTCTGGGGGTTTTGATCAAGAAAGGGCGTCTGAAGCCCCTGGAGCCACAGCCGCTACCAAAGAACCTCCCTCTCTCACACAACCCAGCCGACTACTGTGCCTTCCATCAGCGAGCTGGCCATGACACTGACATGTGCTTTTGTCACGACCCAAACCCGGCCCTATGGGTTTAGTACCGTAACCGGCCAGTAATCCGAGATTACCAAAGGCCTCTTGAACGAATACAATCAACAGTCGAGTACGTGGCTGGCGGAAGCCAATACAATAAATAACTAGTGTCCATTGAGTCATGGAAATCAGATGTCAAAAACATTTTTCATACATTTATGCATTAGACGAGTACAAGATATACAATCATTACAGACATTCAAGATGCGAACTCAATCCCTTGATAACAAGATGTGAAAATCTATACAACAAGACAAAGCAGTAGGAGACTAGTGGGGACACAAAAACCCCAAGCCATGGCATGGCGTCTCGGAACCTCACAAAGGAGGCACATAAATTTGGTGACAAAGCGGGGACCAATCCCACGCTCCTAGCTTCGGATCAGCGGTGAGAACCTACATATATATATAACGGTGAGCTAAAGCCCGGTGAATAACATAAAGCGTAAAGAGGTTATGAATGAATGTCCTTCGATAAATGAAATCAATTCATTAAAGCGGTAGTTTCGATCTTCGATATTTCAATCAATCACCATATGTGGTACATCCAATAGCCTATAACGATGGGTCCAAAAGGACCGGCCTTAATAGACCCAACAAGAATGATGGCCAATCATTCAAGATGAACAGTATGGTTCCACAAGGAAACCGTGAGCTCAGAACGATCAATAACGAGAGGTGCTAAGGATGCCTGTCTGATTCGAGAAATAGGACATACATTCATTCAAGAATAATATCGATTCGATAAGCAGTTAAGATTCAAAAGATAACCATTTTGAACATATCTTTACACATCTCATTACTCACGGTGATTGGGCTATCAAGAGCTAGAGCGGCCCCCGAGAGTCAACCCTAAACGTCAATCAATAGAACACACACTAAGTTACGATTGGAAAGGATGATAATTAAATCTCTAAATTCCCTCGGTGTGGTTCTATGTCTAGATCCTCATTAAGATGCTTTAAACTAGGCCTAAGAATGCCTAGGATGAGATGAGGATGCAAAAAATCTGCTTGGAAGGCACTTTTCAAAAATTGTCGAAAATAGGGTCTCGCTCGGCGAAATCTTCCTTCGCTTCGGCGAGTTTGCAAAATCAAAGGCTTCGCCGGCGAACAATCCTTCGCCGGCGCTCTGATGAAACAAGAAAATATCGGATGTTCGATTTTTACGCTCGAGCCACCAATATCTCGCTCGAGCGTAGCTCGGACGAAACCTTGGTCGCGGGCGAGGAATTCTTCGCTCGGCGAAGAAGCAAAATCTAGAATTTCCAGATTTGCCTTCCAAGCTCAAACCAAGTGTTCCAACACTCAAAACTCGACCTACTGGGCCCAAATTCTGGGGAATACATCCCAACTCAATAAATAACAAGTTTCAAAAGCCAATTTGAGAATTTAAGCCCCAAAGGTGAGTCTAGTCAAACCATGTTTCAAGAACAATTCAAGAACACTTTGTAAACATGCAATGCATGGGT
This sequence comes from Camellia lanceoleosa, assembly GCA_025200525.1. NCBI lineage: Eukaryota > Viridiplantae > Streptophyta > Magnoliopsida > Ericales > Theaceae > Camellia > Camellia lanceoleosa. The sequence continues at coordinate 31,412,590 of CM045768.1, read as the reverse complement.
TTCAAACCATTTTCAAGCTTTAAATCTTGCTCTATTGAGCCCCAATCTTTGAAAACAACCTGAAAACATGGATTAATACATGAACATGAGCATGCATGTGACAATTAGCCAAGAATTCAACTCCAAACTCACTAAACTCAACATGCATGTAACAATGGAGCTCCAATTCATCTTGATTACACTAAAACATGGCCTAGCTCTCTATTTGGGCATGAAACATGTAATATCAAGCTCAAGAACAACAAGAAGATGGTGATTTCCTTACCAAGAGTGCCAATTCAAGGTGTGGAAACTAGATTAGGCCAAGTCTCTATCAATTTCTACAAGTTCTTCAAGAGTGTGTTGATTTCACTCCAAGCCTCTCACTCTCTACTCTCTTGGTCGGTTAGATACAAGAATAGGGCTGAGGAAGAATTGTTTTGATCAAGAATGAGGCACCAATAATGAATAAACAAAAGGGTCCACTAAGTGGTTCATTGGTAATTAAACCCAAGTTCTCAATCAACTCGATTTAATCTAATTTAATCATTCCTAATCAATTTTCCAAAAAAAATACCATAAAATCACAAATATTATGCTGATTCCAATACTTCAAACGGTTTCTAATTCGGCCGCCGATAAGGCCTTCAATTAGCAATTTAAACATACAATGCAAACAGATAATCATTCAAGTCAACAGAAACAATATGTAATTAAATAGACAAACTCATTCGGTTTGATTTGATTTCATTGATTTGTTCAGTAGTTCATCCAGTTCACTTATCAGTCATTAGCAGTTCAGTTTATCAGTGATCAGTATCTAATTCGGTGGTTATTCAGTAATCGGTACGAGTGTTATTACAGCTTTCGTCTTCGCCACGAAATACAAGATCTGATCGACAACAGAGTCATCCCCGCACCGGGTCCTACAAAGTCTATCGGCACTTGATCAGTGAACTTGTGGGGGATAATGTGATGTGATCAGGAGATGAATCACCTGCGGGCGGCATTCAGTGTACTTCAGATATGGCGTATGGCACGCACTGTTTTGAGCTTTTGGCGAATGCTACATTATGACTTGGGTATTGGGTTAGTCTTGTTGTTTTGTCTTGAGTCTGTCTTTTTGTTTTAAGTCAGTCTCTTTTGTTGTGGGTCTGTCTTGTTGTATCGAGTCGGTCCTGTTGTATAGGAGTCGGGTGATTCCAGGGGTGTTACCTCGAGCGTCACCATTTTGTTTTGCGTTTGTCTTTTTGTTTTGTTTTGAGTCTGTTTCTGCCAGGGAGCCAGTTATGCCGACAGATTTTGAATGAAACAGCAGTGATTTCCACGCTCTCGCATTTGCTTCTGCCGTGTGCTAGTTATGCCGGGATTTGAATGAAATGGCAGTGCATTCCACCTCCTTTCCTGTGCCCTGAAGTCACTGTAATGACCTGAGTTTCTCAAAACTTTTTGAACACTACGGTGAAAACAAAGAGGGAGGAATTCCTCAGGATTTGCAAAACTTTGATCAAATGAGAGAAAGAGAGGCGTGCTAAGCCCTTAATGATTGAGATCATGCTTGTTAATGTGAGTACTGAGAAGGACCCTAGCTTTGATCCAGACTGGTCCTACACTGTTTTCAGCATGAGCGATTTGTCGCTTTCTTAAAAACTTTCAAAAAATGTTTTGCGCGGTTCTGCGAAGACATGTGTGGACTCGCTCTTGAGATTGTGCAGCTTAGGATCGCTCTCAGTCTCGAGACTCCCCCCCTTTTGCTTTCACACCTTGAACGTGCATTCAGAATGTTCAAACGGTCGACCACAATGCGAGGCCTGTGTGGCGGTTAAAGCGACCCTCGAGCAGAGGCACCAAAGTCAGATCAAGAAGGTCAGACCTCATCAGAAGAAGCTTGCAAAGCTAGATCAGAAGCACCCCTTGAACTAGGGGCAAAAAATATCCGATGTGCTCGAAGAGCCAAAGGTGGATCTTTCTGCAAATCAATACAACAGCCACTCTCCTGGATGCAGAGGGCTTCAATCTCAAAACCATTTGGCATGGACTTGTTACATTTTTACCCTTCGAGAGGCTCGCTGGGCCGAAAACCCGGAAGGGCGACCCAGGCAAAAGTTAGAGCGAAGAAAAGAACGAAAAAAGAAAAAAGAGAAAAAATGCAAAGAATGAAAAAAAAAAAAAAAACAAACAAAAAAGAAGAAAAGCAAAAAAAAAGAAAAGAATGAAAGGAAAAAAAGAAGAAGAAGGCTCGCAAGGTTGAAAACCTGCAACAGGCACCTTGGCAAAAGTTAGAGCATAAAAAGGAGAGGTTAAATACCCGAGTGTACCTTAACCCCGAACTACGTAGGGCTTGATTCCCATATTTGGGATACGTAGGCAACTTCATTCTGAAGTCCAGCCGTAAAACGATTCAAATTCAATTGTGTCCATGTAATGGTTTTGACCATCTTCGCCTTCTCTGTATCCGAAAGTCTGGTTGTGTTCGTCGCTCCGAGGACGGACTACAATGCGTTGCGGCATCATCCAAACAAGGGGCAACTTTCCGTTGCCATTCAATGTGCCGCGGTGCCGTTCAAACAAGGGGCAACTTTCCGTTGCCATGCAGCTTCCCTTCAGTACGGGGCAGTTTTCCTTTGGATCCGAGGTTGTGCATCTCAGGAGTAGGTTTCATGCTCGTTGAGCAAGTGGCCTTTTTGCAAAAATAGTTTTTGAGAATTTTTACTGAGGTTGGCTAATTTTCTCGAAAAATCATTCTATCTTTTCCAAAATTGGACCATTTCTTGGATCCGAAAAAGGAAAATTTTCAGTGCTCATAGCCTGACTTGCATGACTTCAAATCAAAAATCGAACAAGCATGTTAACCCGACTCTCATTTTGGTCAAAATTGTTTTAGTAGAAAGCCAAAAACAAAAAATGGTCGAAATGATGAGCTAGGGGCACAGTTGAGTCAAGCTTCCTGTCTTTTCCCTGTTGTCAATGCATTTGCCAAAAAAAAGGGCACTCTACCTGCTAGAAGAGGGCACAACTGAAGTTAGAAAGGGCAGAAAGCTCTCGTATCCTCCAAGCAGCGAGGTATCAAGCCAAGTGCGGCTATCTGAATGAATGGATCAGATATTCTACTCCCTCATCTAGACGGATCGATCATGTCCAAACTCCCAATGAGCATCGTCAACCGATGTCAGCTGCAGATTTGCTACACACCCAAATGTAGTGCAACCCCTCTGTGGGAAGAATTCACTAGCTGTGAGCGGAAGAAAGAGAATCGAGCAGAATGCTAGGGGCCCGAGCCTTCAACTTGCTGTTTATCCATCAACCACCCAGGGGAGGGATGAAAAATGAGAGATTTAAGAATAGAGAGATGTGCGATGAGAGAAAAAGTGAGAAAAGGGTTTTTTTTAGAAAAACAGAGCTTGAGGGCCGAGTGATGTGAGAATCACAAATAAGAAAGGATGGGAAACATACCCGGTGAAACAGGCTCCCTGTGCACGTCTGAGTGTTGTGTCTTTTTGTTTTATCTCGATCCTTGTTTTGAGTCGTCTCGAGTGTTACTCGATGTGTCTAGGTTGTGTGCCTTTTGTTTTCTTGTTGAGTCGTAGTGTGCTGTATTCAGTCGTAGGCTCAATACCCAGTTGAGAACTTATGCTCACTCTCAATTTCAAAAAATCGTTTTGTGCTCGAAAAGTGCGTGCCGTTCTCCACATTTGTGCAAAATAGAATTTGTTCTTTCATAAAGCTGCAGGTTCAACCCAGTCATGTGAGAACAAGTGAAACCAGACCTATCTGAAGCTATGAGTTTTGCCGCAAAGCAAAAGCAAAAGAGGAAAATGTCGAGCATCCGAGTTTGTTCCAACTTGAGAAGTTCGAGACTATACTCGTGTGTACCTCTTCGTGTCTTGCCAATGTTCAAGTATGAGTGTGCCTCTACCTCAAGCTCAAAATCAAGTCTACTTCAAGCGGAATGGCGATCAGGAGTGCTCTCCCTGAGTACCATTCCCTACCAGAGGCATCTTGGCCGTGTTTGCGATGAGTTCCTAGGAGACCAACTGCGACGGTGGAAATTAGAGTTCGAATGGCCGTGGCCTAGAACGCAAAGGTTCGGGATTTCCGAGACTAAAGTCTGGTTTAAATACCCAGAGGCGCGCCCTCGGCTTGAAATCTGTATGGAAGCCCCATAGGTTGGGATAGCATGGATGCACCTCAATTCTGGATACTGAACCAACCTAGTCTGTCACCCGTTGGAGAATAGGAAAGTTGTGAGTATGATCGGAGAAGACAGGCGGCAGCCGTGGCTCCCACATGCAGATATTGTTACTTGTTAGCATTCCAGAGCCTTTGTGCTGTGTGTTCAAGGTAAAGTGTTCGAAGAGCACGAGGGGAGATCCCCATCAGAGTAGAGCGGTTCACCGCCACTCACCTCATGAGGTGCTTTCTAAAGCGCCGCTTTGTCCATTTATCGCTTTCCTTAAGCATCATGCATTGTAATGCATTGTACCTGTCAAGTTTCTTTCTCAGTCATGCACGTTATTGTATGTACGGTTCATTCAAAGAAGTTCCGTTTAAGATCATTCATTTAGTGTATCAATCACACTTTATTTGCTTCACTCAGTGTATCTAACACACTTCATTTGCTTTAGTGTATCAATCACACTTTATTCATTTTGTGTATCTATCACACACATTTTCACTTAGTGTGTCACTCACACTCTCTTCACTTTAGTGTATCAATCACACTTCATTCATTTTGTGTATCTATCACACACATTTTCACTTAGTGTGTCACTCACACTCTCTTCACTTTAGCGTATCAATCACACTTCATTCATTTCGTGTATCTATCACACACATTTTCACTTGGTGTGTCACTCACACTCTCTTCACTTTAGTGTATCAATCACACTTCATCCATTTTGTGTATCCATCACACACCTTTAGTGTATCAATCACACTTGTTCACATAGTGCATCTATCACGCTTTGTGTTCACCTTTAGTATATCTATCATACTCTGCTCACTTTGTGTATCAATCACACTATGCTCATTCGTTGCATTGTTATGCACATCTATCTAGCATTGTTATGCTCATTCGTTGTATTGTTATACACATCTCTCTAGCATTGTTATGCACATTTTTTCCTTGCATTGTTATGCACATCCACTAGCATTGTTATGCAAACTCTACCTGCATTGTTATGCACCTTTTCCCCTTGCATTGTTATGCACATCCACTAGCATTGTTATGCTCATTCGTTGCATTGTTATGCACACTTTACCTGCATTGTTATGCACCTTTTTCACTCGCATTGTTGATCTTTCCTCTCTTGCGTGTGATACGCTGAGAGATGCTTCCTGTTTTCTCTTGCGTGTGATACGCTGAGAAATTCACCTTTCCTCTCTTGCGTGTGATACGCTGAGAGATGCTTCCTTTCCTCTCTTGCATGTGATATGCTGAGAAGTTTCCTCTTGCGTGTGATACGCTGAGAAATTCACCTTTCCTCTCTTGCGTGTGATACGCTGAGAGATGCTTCATTTCCTCTCTTGCATGTGATATGCTGAGAGGTCTGCCTTCCTTCTTATGCCTGTGATACGCTGAGAAATTCCACCTTTCCTCTCTTGCATGTGATATGCTGAGAGATGCTTCCTGTTTTCTCTTGCGTGTGATACGCTGAGAAATTTACCTTTCCTCTCTTGCGTGTGATACGCTGAGAGATGCTTCATTTCCTCTCTTGCATGTGATATGCTGAGAGGTCTGCCTTCCTTCTTATGCGTGTGATACGCTGAGAAATTCTACCTTTCCTCTCCTGCGTGTGATACGCTGAGAGACGCTTCCTTTCCTCTCCTGCGTGTGATATGCTGAGAAATCTACCTTTTCCTCTCTTGCGTGTGATACGCTGAGAGATGATCTTCCCCTCCCTTGCATGTGATATGCTGAGAGGTCTGCCTTTCCTCTCTTGGGTGTGATACGCTGAGAGGTTTACCTTCTTCTTCTCCTATGTGTGATATGTAGAGAGATATTGTGTGTGAGACTCCAGGTACTCTCGTCAGTCACTTTTAGCCTTCTCTGCGTGAGACGCAATGAGAATTACATAATTCTCTTACATCCTAACTGCATGAAATGTAGTTGTTGCTTTGCATTCTTGCTTAAAACTGTTGCATCTATTTGTCAAATACTTGCTTCATTACAGCTTGCTGCACTTGCATGATCACCTGGCTCCGTGCCTATCATTTGCATTCTTGCCCCCCCTGCCTGCGGGCACACATCTCTGTTTATCCTGTATGATTGTCTAAGTCTTCGGCCTTGTCAAAAATGGGTCGTCTCTGGGCTTTGACATTCACTCCCGTCACTTCTTGACTTCCGAGTTCTGTCAAAGAGAACAGCTGTAGACACCGATTTTGACCGACCTTAAGACTCGACGTCACCGATTGGCGCTTCGGTGATGTTGCATCTTGTCTTTCGTTCAGAAGTCTCAGAGTCGCGGCCGCGCGCCTTGCCTCCGGGCTTCCGAATTCTCTTCTGTGCCTTGTCTCGGTTTGCGAACCAGACTCGGTTTTCTCTGTTTTCTTTCCTAAGGGAAGGGAGTGGTCCCGTAGACTATCTCCCGGTGGCCGTGAGCTACTTTCTGTGGCCGTAGGCCATTTTGCCCATTTCGGAGCCCGGTTCCCGGTTTTCGGAGCCGTCAGGCCGTGTGCCTCGGTTCGGGACCGCCCAACCATCTCCTATTTCTCCGGTTTTTGGCATGCACCTCTGTTTTATCATTCCGAGGAACACTGGGGCCTCTGATGCCCACTTCGTGGCCGAACACCATTTTCGGTGCTTACAGCCGATTTTCGGGACCCCGAATCGCGCGGTTTGGGCCCCGAGCATTCATTTTGCATCGGTTTTCTCTGATTTTTGGCAGGAACCTCTGTTTTGTCATTCCGAGGGACACTGGGGTCGCAGATGCCCACTTCGCTGCTGAACACCCCTTCCGGCACCTGCAGCCCATTTTCGGGATCTCGAATTGCCCGGTTTTGACTCCGAGCGTTCATTTCTCATTAGTTTTTGTTCAAATTTGGCAGGTACCTCTGTTTCAACACCAGGAAGATCACTGGGGGGTGGGAGGTCAGCAATTATCCCAGATAACCAGTTTCGCTCTTCCGGCGCCCGTTTTGCTCACTTCCGGGCCAATGTTGAACACCCTGGGGATATTTTCTTCCAACCAAAGCTACATATCTGTGATCAGGGGACATGGGAGGACCCTAAGAACTACTGGTCGGCCAGCAATTATGGATTTCATTTTTGAGCCTCTTCTTCAAGCTCTATGTTGTGGCTCCTGCTTCAGTGTTGCTAATTTCCAACCTTGGAACCTTGTTCCACACATCTGGGAGGACCCTAAAAGTTGGTGGTCGGCCATCAATTGTGCATTTCATTTTGGAGCCTCTCCTTCAAGCTCTATGTTGTGACTCCTGCTTCAATGTTGCCAGATTCCGACCTTGGGGCCTTGTTCTACACACATGGGAGGACACCATTGCATGGTGGTCGGCCAGAGTTTTTGCACTTCAAATTTTGACCATGGCCGGCCGGCCAGGGTGAGTGGCTGGCCGACCAGGTAAGGTGGCCGGCCGGCCACCTCCCAGAAATTTACCTGGCCGGCCAGCTTCTTGCTTTCCAGCCCATTCCAACTGTCCGGATATTTTTGTTAAAATATCTTCCCATCCGGGGGATATTTTGGGAGGGAAATCTAGCCTCCATTTCCCTCCCCTTTTACACCTTTTTTTTGTCTACTTAAAGGGCTGGACAGCCCCTTCCCTAGGGTTACAAAAAATTGTCTAAAAACCCTCTCTCTCAAATCCTTCATTTCCATAGCCAAATTCTCAAAAAACCTTTAAGTCTTTAAGCCAATCCTTCATCAACCCCTAGCACCACTATCACCAACTCCATTTCAGCAGCAAGGGAGTGATTTCCAGTGGCCAAGGATCAACAAATTCAAGCCAAGAAGCAAAGAAAGACTTGTCTTCAAGGGTAAAGTTCAATTTCCCTTTTTCTACCATTTTCTTGCTTCCTATTTTTACCCTATTTCCTTTTGGTTTCTGGGCTCCTACCCCTACTGATTTTGTGCTCATTTTGAGCCCCTCTACAACATTGTAGAAGGGCTCAACTCTATTTGGTGTCTCCTTGATACACTTGCTTCAATACCACTCTTTAGGCCATAAAATTGCATGCTTTATTTGGCTTTTGAGTGATCTGATTTCGAGCATACTATGAACTGTTGATAGGCCTATTTTGAGCTCCTCTTCAACATTGAAGAAGGGCTCTACCCTGTTTGGTGATTCTATCATGCACTTGCTTTGTATTTCTGCTAATTTACCGTAAAATTGCATAATATATTTGGCCTATTTGTGATCTGAGTTGGAGTATAAACCTACTGATATTGTGCTCATTTTGAGCCCCTCTTCAACATTGAAGAAGGACTCAACCATCTTTGCCTCCTCTATCATACACTTGCTTTGAATCCATGTTCTATGCCTATCTTGCATGCTTTGTTAGACTATTTTGGCTTCTGTTTTTGGCCTTCATCAGGCCTGGAAGGAGTCTTATTTTGGTCCATAAATCATGCTTTGTGAAGGGTCTTAAGCCATTTGGTAATTGGTTTTAGTACTTGCTTTGAAATTCTTCAAATTTACCGTAAAATTGCATGTTTGTTTAGGCCATTCTAGCTTCTGTTTCTGGCCTTCATCAGGCTTGTGAAGTGTCTTATTTTGGTCTATTCTTCAAGTTTTATTAAGGGTCTTAAGTTGTTTGGTCATTTCTTATGATACCTCTCTTTATAAACCTCTTTTGATCCTTATTTTGCATGCTATGTATTGTATATCTACACACTGAATTTGGGGATCTCATCTTCTGTAAAAATGCATATTTTTAGTCCCTCTCTAATGTTGTAGAACTGATTTTTTGGGTTTGAGCATTGTAGATATCACTTGCTTTGTAAATCCTCTCTTTTTCCGTATTTTTGCAAGCTATTGTTGTCATATCTATGCTTACAATTTGGCCATGTTTTGTACTGGAAAGATGCTATTTTTGGGGCTGCCTTGCTACTGTTTTTGCTTTCATGTGTCAATTTTGCATGTATAGCATAGCCGTAGGCCATTTCGGGCACTTAGAATTGCATTTCGGGATGGTTTCGTGCATTGATTGTCATTTTGTATCGTTTCGGGGCTGTTTTCCCCTTCATTTAGTGGCTGAAATTTGGTTTGCATGCTTGCATCTCATTCTCCATGTCATTTCATGCCTTAGTGCATTGCCTCGGTTTGCGTGCCCGTGTGCACGCACTTCGAGGCACTCTGTTTTCATCCGTTGGCTTCCTATGTGAGTGGGCTGAGGCTCTCTCATGTTGGTATAAGCCCATCATTGCATTTCTGTACCATTTTCATGCTTTAGTGCATCGCCTCGGTTCGCGTGCCTGTGGGCACGCATTTCGAGGCACTTCGGTTGTATCCGATTTTCTCATTCCATCATCGCCTCGGTTTGCGTGCCTGTGGGCGCGCATTTCGAGGCACTTCGGTTTTACCCGATTTCTCATTCCATCATTGCCTCGGTTTACGTGCCTGTGGACACGCATTTCAAGGCACTTCGATTTTATCCGATTTTCTCATTCCTTCATCGCCTCGGTTTGCGTGCCTGTGGGTGCGCATTTCGAGGCACTTCGGTTGTATGCGATTTTCTCATTCCATCATCGCCTCGGTTTGCGTGCCTGTGGGTGCGCATTTCGAGGCACTTCGGTTTTATCCGATTTCTCATTCCATCATCGCCTCAGTTTACGTGCCTGTGGGTACGCATTTCGAGGCACTTCAGTTTTATCTAATTTTTCCATTTTATCATCGCCTCAGTTTGCGTGCCTGCGAGCGCGCATTTCGAGGCACTTCAGTTTTATCCGATTTGCACTTCATATCATCGCCTCGGTTTGCGTACCCGTGTGCACGCATTTTAAGGCGCTCTATTTTGTCCGATTTGCATTTCATGCCATCGCCTTGGTTTGCGTGCCCGCGTGCACGCTTTTCGAGGCATCTCATTTTCATCTCATTTTCACAGCATTGTGCATACTAGGTTGTATCTTAGATTGCATTCATGCATTACCTTGGTTTGCGTGCCCGTGTGCACGCATTTCGAGGATACTCATTTTCATGGCATTGCTCATGTTATATCACATGTTAGCTGCATTTCATGCATACCATGCATATTGCATCATGTTCGGGATAGGCGTTAGCCCGGGCACGGGAAACGAGATACATTCTGTACTCCGAGTGACGGAGTGTGTCTCAATTCCCAAGTCACCGACACTCCGGATTACCCATGATGGAGTTAGGTTTTGTTATAGCATTCATCTGCATTCATCCCATATTGAGTTGTGCAATCCGATTCCTCGGCCATCATGCATCGGTATGCGCGATTGGTGGCACGAGGATCGAGGCATGCATATATTTGTGAAAATACATTGCTATGCCCTTTTCCTGCTCTCTGTTCTGAGAAACCGAGGATCAACAACTTTTGAGTCCGGGCGCATTTCGAGAAATCGCAAACGAGGCTAATCGGGGCATTCCATTGGATTTCAGCGAGCAACAACGTACATCATCCATCAGAAGCAAGGCAGCCCCTGGCTTGCATGCCAGCTTTACAGCTTTCTTAGTTTAATCTGTACATTAATTAGAAATCTGTATTATTCTTTCATTTTCGGACTGTATTATTATTTATTCGGACCCTCTGCGCGAGGGCATAATTGTAATAAGGGTGTGTGAGTGTGATGTATGTCTTCCAACCCCCATTTCTTTCTCCCTTTTATTTACCTGCTTTGTTGGTTAGATATAGGGCATATTTCAATTAGCATACAGTATGACAGCATGTTTGCATCATTCATCTGTTTTGCACGCACCGGGCTCGGCGCATCATACTAACTGCATTTGTATTTCAATTCCAAATTGAATACTTGCTAGCTGTGGCATTTCATATACCATGTTTAGAATAGCCGAGCCTGCTATAGTTGTATTTTGCATGTGTTGCATTAGGCATTTCAGTATATTTAGGATTCATGCATGATTTCTAATCGTTTTCTGTTTTGGCTCGGAGTACTCGGTAAGTTTTATGCTTTAGCATCCTTGCATGCGTGTGAGTGTTGCCATGATAGCATGCTTACCATGAGGCTAAATGCTTACGTGATATAACTGCCTTGAATGCCTGTGGGTGGAGGTTGAGTTATCTGAATTGGAACAATTCATCAAATGCTTGTTTTAAGCCCACTAGATAGTGGCAAAATCATGTTTTTCTAAAGCCCACCCGAGGGTGGCAAATCTGCATTTTAGCCTACCTGCGGGTAGCACCTTCATACCATTTTCAAACAAACAAACATGAAATGTTTTGTTCCAATTCAGGCGATTCAGTCTATACTTGTTTGCTGCGAGCATCACATAGTAACCTAGGCTAATAACCGGAATAAGAACTCACAATGTTTTCAAAAACAGATATCATGGTTAGTAGAGGCCGGTCTTTGACCGGGCGAAAGAATCACGATGTGACCTTCCCCAATCGTACCCAAGTTCCCGAGCCAACTTTGGTGATGACGGACACGTGGCCTTTGGCACCGAGTTAGGGTTTCCTAAATTTCCCATTTAAAATATTTAGGTGGCGACTCTGTTATCTGGCAAAGCAGTCCATGTTTGGCACTTCTTTCAAAAAATCTGTTTTTCTTCAAAACGATTTGCCGGAGTTGGACTCTTTGGTTCAGATTTAGAACCGTAACAAAATCGAGTCCGAACTGTAGCGAGGTCCCTCGCGGGGCTTGTTACACACTACTGAGGGCCCAATACATAATCCAATTAATGAAACCCAGCACTGCTGAAGCCCCACATAGCAATAAGAACCAATGGTATCAAGACACATGGCAAGAGAAGGGCAAGCTACATCAGCAGACAAAGATCTGCAAAGTTATTGCTACGCCACATCGCCATTAATGAGGCCCCTTACAGCATTTATTGCGATAACCCCTCTCTGCCGGGACAGTACGCCCTCACCCTGAACAAGGTAAGCTACAACATAAACTTTGGGCCAAGGTGACAGGTCGGAAGGGACAACGAAATGATTACCAGAGGATATAAGCAGACGTTGAAGACAAGAAGAAGGTTAAGTTTTTCTATCTCTAATCTTTCTATACATTCCATTTCTTTCTCTAACTTGCTCGTCGGAAGGTTCGTTGGGGGACTCCCCGTTCCCCGTTGAAGTCTTGTGCAGGTCTTTCTGGTGGGCTTGGTCATTCGGACACAGGCTTGAGGAGCGTGGATCAGTCTGACCCGTTCCGCTTGGAACGAACCATATCATCAATTTCCAACAATCCCCCCACATGAATGAAATTTGACAAAGAGAAAATACAATAACATAATCTAATTACAAAGAGTACAAAAATTGAAAATATTCTGCAAAGGATAGGCAGCTTTTGGCTTTGAACCTTCCATTGTGAGACACTATCGGATTTACTAGCTAACTAGTGAACATGATGTCTTAAATTGTTCAGCCATTTGTGTAAACTAAGACAATAGAACTCTGTCATGACCCAAACCCGCCCCTATAGGTTTAGCATCGTAACCGGCCAGTAATCTCTGGATTACCAAAGGCCTCTGAACAGAATAACATATAGTTAGGGACTACGAAAGCAAATATACAAAATATGTGTAGTCCATTGACCTGTGAAGACATACATGGGACAGATAATTTAAAACTTTTATAAACTAGCGAGTGGCGTCAAAAGATACAATATTTACACATCACTCAATGAACATATTATCAAAAATCTTGCCTGTAATTCAAAAGAAACAAAGTCTAGTACATTCACAAAAACAGCCACTAAACTTGACTTAATCCGAAACCTCTTCGTGAGGCACAAAGATTGGCTGACAAAAACTGAGACGCCAGGTCCTCAACTCTGAGCCTGGTCACGTGCCTGATCACCTACATACATAATACAAATAGTGAGCGGAAGCCTAGTGAATAATAATGAAGTAAAGGATTTAATGAATGAAATCCATACTAGATTCAGAAATCATAATTTAGATTTATAAACAGATTCATATTCATATCCTTGTTCAACTCATACACAAAAGTCAGAGTTCATGCTTAATTATACTTGATACATCTATTAACACTAACAGAGCAGATATAGAACAAATGCAGAACATATGGTGGTTATGAGTAACCAGTTCTATAAAGAAACCTCCGAATCCGGGTAACAGACAGATATGCTGAGCTCTATGATGAAGCCTCCGGTATAGGTTACAGATTGCAGACATATTAAGTTCCATGATGGAATCCCCGATACTGGGTAACAGCTAACAGATATTAAATGATGCTAAGGATGCCACGAATACATTATTAGAAATCAGACAATCATTCATTGTACATAATATAATATTTCAAAAAATAGATCTTATTTTATCATACAGAAAATAAATAAAATGGAACATAACTTTACTAAGTTATTACTCATAGTTGGTTTTGGGTGTAGACAGATAGAGCAGACTAATCAAACGGTTTACAGCATGTGACCTACATTAACACATAACAAATACACATTTGAAACACAAGTTGGAATATGTCTAACTCATTACGTTCTATTCATAATGTGTTTCTACATTTTACCCTCATTATTATACCTTAATCTTGGCCTAAGAATGCCTAGAATAGAATAAGGATGCAAAAATGTATTTGAAACACTTGATCGAATTTTCTAAAAGCAGTTCGCTCGAGCGGATACGCAATATGTGAGGGGACACTCGAGCGCAACTTCCTCTGCTTGAGCGTTCTGTAAACTTTGAAAAAGTACTGGTTAGGCGATTTTCACACCTGACGAATGCTCGATGGTTGCTCGAGTGTAAGACTCATGCCCCCGCTCGAGCGCAACTCTCGCTGCTCGAGCGGTCTACAAAACATGAAACTTCTGGGAGCATGCATTTCACGCTCGAGTGAACTTCTGTTCACTCGAGCGGAGATGCAAAAACAAAGGTGGTTACTCGAGCGTAGAATCTCACACTCAAGCGAAGAGAAAAATTCTGGAATTTCCAGATTGCTCTTCCTTGCTCAAAACTCAAATCTAACCCATCAAAACACAACTCTTGGCCCCAAAACTTGAGAAAACAAGTTTAAATTTTGAAAACATTAAGAATTAAAGATCATTTCACAAAATCAAGGCTTAAGAGTAAGTCAATTGAGTAAAATTAAACTTGAAACTTATAAAACAACACATGGACTTACATGCAAGTACTTTCTTGACTTCAAAGCTTCCAAAACATGATCAATTGAGGCAAATTGATGGAAAACAAGATGAAGTTTCACAATTAAGTTGAGAATATGACGTCCATGGAGAATTTACTTGAAATCAACCTTAAAAATCACCATGAAATGCACATGCAAGCTCTACTCTTCTTCTTTCTCACTTCTTTAGTTCATTTCATGCACTAATCTTTCATTTCCTCTGAACCCACAACTTAAATAAGGTAATTACACAATTCAAAGGTTGAATTCCTTACCTACAAGTCTCAATTCTTTGAGTTCTTACGTGATTCTTCCCAATGACTCAAATTCTAGCTAAGTTCAAGTCAATTCTTCCAAATTCTCTAGCAATTACCCTAGTTGAGCTCAAGTCTCCTCTTTTCTTTCATTCTCTCACGTTTTTATCACTAAGAATGAAGATATGAGAGTGTAAATGTATGAATGAGGGTCTATCAATGCCTTATATAGGCTAAAGTAATGGTTTAATTAAGTAGTTGGTCAAAATACTCAATTAGACATTCAATTATTCTAATTAAATCATTTCAAATCGAACTTCAATTGAATCTACCACAATATTCTAAAAATTCTAATTAACATATAAATCAAGTCAATTTCTGAATCGGATGCCGACGAAGCCTTCAATTCGTAAACCGAAATGAAAACATGAACATATCTTTCCTACGTTAAATAGATATAAACACAAATAATACAACACACATGTAATTGATTCAGAATTTGATCTTAATAACTTATTAATCGTATGAACTCATGGATTAACGTTAATCATAGGTCGGGGTTGTTACAAACTCACACAGTATATTACCAGACACAGTTTCGTTCTCACTATGGTGTTCATTTTGGCCCTGAACAACCTAGTCTTTCATGAGTGCTCTAGAGAATTGTAACCCTTCACAAATCTCATAGAACCGGCCCAGTTCACACTCGTATAGGTGATTCTTATGAAGAGTATCCTGTCATACTCCACTAGGTATTCCTAGATATAAGAATCATTAAAATTATTACTTAACCTAAAATGCTGCAAACATCACTATTTCATCATAGAAATGGATAGGAGTTTGACTCCCCAGTGATTTTTATGAGTCATACACAACTCGGTTGTCCCTTTGAACCTGGATCTTGGGATCTCCAATCAACTAGGTTGGGTTGCCGTTGTGGTAACTCTTATTTAATAGGCTTAAGTCCCATTCCTCTTGATGAATTCTCAACTAACTCTCTTGCTAATCCTTTGGTTAATGGATCCACTATATTGTCTTTAGACTTCACATATTCAATAGAAATAATTTCATTAGAGAGTAGTTATTTTACGGTATTATGCCGACGACGAATGTGTCGTGACTTACCATTATACATATGACTCACCGTTATACATATGACTCTGTGCTCTATCTATTGCTGATTGACTATCACAATGTATGCATATGGTAGACATCGATTTTGGCCACATTTGAATATCTTCAAGGAAATGACGAAACCATTCTACTTCTTCCCCAGCTTTGTCTAAAGCTATAAATTCTGATTCCATAGTAGACCTAACAATGCAAGTCTATTTGGAAGATTTCCAAGATACAGCCGCACCACCAAGAGTAAAGACATACCTATTGGTGGATTTTGAGTCTCTAGTATCCGATATCCAGTTTGCATCACAGTATCCTTCAAGTACTACTGGATATAAAGTATAATTTAGCCCAATGTTACGAGCAAATCAGAAATATCTAAGAACCCTTATAATGGCTTTCCAGTGTTCTACTCCTAGATTAGTCGTATACCCACTTAATTTACTTGCTGCATAAGCTATATCCGGGCAAGTGCAGTTCATCAAGTACATTAAGCTTCCAATGATTTGGGTATACTCTAATTGAGAAATACGTTCCTGTACGTTCTTAGAAAGGAACAAATTAACATCCACAAGTGTTCTAGTAAGATGATCATCATCTTTTCTAAATTTATCAAGTATTTTCTCAACGTAATGTGATTGTGACAAAGCATAACATTATGATGTTTTGGTAATTTTCATACCAAGTATTACATTAGCAATCCCCATGTCTTTCATGTCAAAATGTTTATTCAACATTTTCCTGCTAGTTTTAATCATATCATTATTACTGCCTATGATGAGCATATCATCCACATAAAGACATACTATAACATAAGCCTTGCTTGTGTTTTTAATATAAACACATTTGCCATATTCATTAATTTTGAATCCATTTGACATCATTACTTTGTCAAAATTTTCATGCCATTGCTTTGGCGCTTGTTTTAAACTATATAATGATTTAACCAATTTACATATTTTCTTTTCTTTTCCTGGAATAGAAAATCCTTTTGATTGCTCCATGTAAATTTCTTTATCTAACTCATCATTTAAGAAAGCGGTTTTCACATCCATTTGATGAATTTCTAGATTGTACAAAGATGTAATGGCAATTAACATTCTAATGGATGTTATTCTAATAACTGGTGAGTATGTGTCAAAGTAGTCAAGAATTTCTTTTTGTCTATATCCTTTGACCACAAGTCTTGCCTTGTATTTGTCAATTGATCCATCCGCTTTCATTTTTCTTTTGAAAATTCACTTATACCCAAAAGGTTTCCAACCTGATGGCAAATCTACCAATTCCCAAGTGTGATTTTGTATGATGGATTCAACTTCAATATTGACAGCCTCTTTTCATAAAGGAGCCTCAGGACTGGACATAGCTTCTTTGAAAGTTAAAGGCTCATTTTCTAACAAAAATGTTAGATAATCTGGACCAAAAGATTTTGAGGTTCTAGTACGTTTACTACGCCTAGGTTCCTCTTTCTCATTTTGATATATCTCTTGCTTTTTTCTTGCTCTTGTTCTTGATCATGACTAGTAATAGCATCATAAGATCTTTTATTATTACTAGTCTCTTGTCTAGTCTTATTTGGAAATACATGTTCAAAGAATGATGCATTCTGAGATTCAATAATAGTATTTACATGCATTTCAGAATGCTCTGACTTATGAATCAAAAACCAATATGCACTATTATTCTTGGCATAACCAATAAAAATGCAATCAACAGTTTTAGGACCTATCTTAGTCTTTTTAAGACTAGGAATAGACACTTTAGCCAAACACCCTCACACTTTTAAGTATTTGTAGGATAGTACTCTCCTATGCCACATTTCATAAGGTGTTTGATTTACTTTCTTTCGGGGTACTATATTAAAAATATAATTAGCAGAAAGTATTGCTCCCCCCCCCCCACAAGTTCTGAGGTAATCCAGAACTTATTAACATGACATTCATCATTTCTTTTAAAGTCTTATTTTTCCTTTCAGCAATTCCATTTTGCTGAGGTGAGTAAAGAGCGGTGGTTTGATAAATTATTCCATGTTCTTTACAAAACTCACCAAAAGGTGATTCATATTCACCATCTCTATCACTTCTTAGTTTTTTTTAATTTTCTTACCAAGTTGGTTTTCAACTTCATTCTTAAATTGAATGAAAATTTCCAAAGCTTCATCCTTGGTTCGAATTAAATAAACATAACTATATTTAGTATAGTCATCTATGAAAGTGATAAAATGTTTTTTCCCACCTCTAGTTTGAATTGATTTAAAATCACAAATGTTACTATGAATTAATTCAAGTGGCTTCGTACTTCGTTCAATTGAATGAAAATGAGTTTTAGTTAATTTTGCCTCAACGCAAATTTCACATTTTTGATTTAAATAAATGTCAAATTTAGGTAAACATTCCATATTAATTAATTTATGCAAAGATCCATAATTAACATGTCCTAGTATACTATGCCACAAATTTGAAGACTCAAGCAAGTAAGAAGAAGATGTATCTTTATTAATAACAGAGGGTACAACAGTCATTACATTCATTTTGAAAAGGCCATCAGACATGTAATATTTTCCTACATACATTCCATATTTGGTAAGTACAAATTTGTCACTTTCAAAAACTAGTCTAAACCCATTTTTACTTAACAAAGATCCGGAAACTAGATTCTTGCGAATATCCGGTACGTGCAGCATATTGTTGAGAGTGAGTTCCTTTTCAGATGTCATCTTCAGAATAATCTTTCCTTATCTTTCAACTTTAGAAGTCAAGGAGTTGCCCATAAAAAGTTGTTCACTGTTGTCCACCACAGAATAAGATGTGAACATTTTTTTGTCGGCATAAATGTGGCGAGTAACAATAGTGTCCACCCACCATTCTTTAGGATTTTCGACAAAATTTGCCTCGGAAACAACTGTAGAAAGATTTATGTCATCTACATTATTGGAAATTTTGTCCATTTCGGTCATATTGGCTTAAGCAGGCTTCTTGCTTGATCTTCCTTTGCCTTTGTGTTTGCTACGACAATCTTTGGCCCAATATCCCTCTTTGTCATAGATGTAACATTTTCCATTGAACTTGTACTTTTTAGTTTCTCCTCCTTTAGAGCTTTGTGCAGAACTTTCTCCAAAAAACTTTTCGTTTATTTGCTTTTGGAGCATGTTCCACCACATTTGCCTTAGATTCCATTGGATGCTTACCAACCCGCTTCTCTAAATTGCGGTTGTCCTCCTCAATCCTCAAACACACAATCAAATTTTCCAAAGTCATTTCTTTGCGCTTGTGTTTGAGGTAGTTCTTGAATTCTTTCTAACCTTGTGGTAATTTTTCAATTAAAGCAGCAACTTGGAAAGATTCACTGGGAGACATGCCTTCTACATGAATGTCATGCAGAATAAGTTGGAAATCTTGAATTTAGCTAATCACAGTCTTAGAATCAACCATCACAAAGTCCAGAAATTTGCCTACTATGAATTTTTTTGAGCCAGCATCTTTTGTTTTGTATTTTTTCTCCAAAGACTCCCAAAGTTCCTTTGCTGTCTTGATAGGACTGTAGACGTTGTATAATGCATTGTCAAGTCCGTTCAAGATGTAGTTCCGACAAAGGAAATCAGCATGTTTCTAGGTATCGACCGCAGCAACCACTTGCCAGTCGGTTTCATCCTCTTTCAGAGTAGGAGTATCCTCACGGAGAAAACGTACCAGGTTGAGAGTAATAAGAAAGAACAACATTTTCTGCTGCCATCTTTTAAAATCAGTTCCTAAAAATTTCTCTGCAATTTCACCGTGATTGATTGGCATAGTCACAACAGGAGAGGGGGGTTGGAACAATTGCAGCCACCATACCAGTACTAGTTTGAGCATTAGTTTCAGTAACCATGAATTCTAAATTATAAAACAAAATTATAATTAGAATTTTATACTACACAAAAAATTTAAACCAAAACCACAGAATTTAATTCTGTAAAAATAAAAGAAACAATAATTGTAACTTTTATTTCCAATTAATTTGAAAAATAAAATATTTATTTAAACAAATTAATTCCACACGGAAAAATATTTCTGTAACACTTCAAAAATTAAAATACTGAAAATAGAATTTTAATTAATGAAAACTCAGAAATTATTTTTGAAAACCAAAATTAATTTTTGACCAACTTCACAAATAAATATTCTAAATTGTTAAGGAGTACTTACATGTAGGTCCTAATAAGTGAACTTATTATCTAATAGGTCCTATGGAAAAAATTTGTCATAAAATAATGTCACTAATTATAAGTTTTGGCGACAATTTATAAAAATCATGACAAAAAAAGTCACTAATTATCAATTTTTAGCGACATATATAAAAAATTGTTACAAAAAAAAATTATTTTTAGCAACAATTTTACAAAGACTTATTTTCAATAAGACTTAATGAGAATTAGGTCAAACTATTAGGATCTATTGGTAGTTTACCCAATTGTTAATAACTACAAATATGTTTTACTACTAGTTATCAAAGAAAATAAACAGTATATTACTACTATTTTTCAAACAATATATTACTATTATTTGTTTTTCCAATCAGAATATTATTTTGTAAAACCACAGAATATTAATTTCTGTAAAAAGAAGAAAGGAAGAAACGGAAACAAACGAAAAATTCTGTATAAATAGAATAATTCGATTATGTCTTAAGATTGTTGGAACAATCTTCTGTGTAAAATAAATAACTTGAAACAAAGTCAAACAAATAAAATAAATTAGTTACAGAATTTATTTACTGAAATGTATAAGTATAAAAATATATCAAGCCGAGTGTGTGACACTCTATCCTTAAGACATATTCGTTCCGTTTCGGTACTTACGGATAAATGGCGTCTATCTCCCAGCATACAATGATCTTCACAAATTGTAGTAGCACTCCAAAAAATTTGTATGGCAAACAAAACCGGTGTTCTATGCACTCCAAATTTTTCCTAAAATAATATGAAGAATAAATCTATGCAAGAGAGCAAAAATTGAAAGGAAACAAGTGAATTTTGGATATCTTGAGTGTTGGAAATGGCCTGGTATTTATAGAACCAAACAGGTATGAAATTCAAACCGAACAAATACAATTTCGAATTGAACAGGTGTAGTTCAAAATTGAATAGATTTGCTAAAATTGTTTGATCTGTTCGAATTGCTGGAACTGTTTGAATCTGTCCGAACTATGCAATTTCAAATATGTTGGAAATTAGATCGGAGAAGGTTTCATTGGACAAAAATTGAATTCAAATTTGGTGAAAATTTTGAATTAATTTCGTTTAGGAAAAAAAATTTCCAGCAAAAATTTTTGAAAAAATTCAAATAAATTTTGTTCAAAAAATTAATGTTAGAACCGACCTGACCCATAACCGTGCCCAGCTCGGCCGGTCGGATAAGCGGCGGCATGCACGCATATGGTGGTTTGAGCCAAGGTTCACTTTGTCCGTAACTCCTCCATTCTACAAACTTGGGGTGTCCCTTGGGGCCCAACCCAAGTGTTGCCACCTAGAACTTATATACACACATAAATTCTCTTAAATTTTCAATGTGGGATAACCATTTCAAGGAAACCCACATTTTACTTCTTCAATTTCTTATTTCACGAACCTGAAAACGATGTTAACTTCGCATTCACTCATTAATGGTTTTAACGAACCGTCTTCACCATGTGACTTGCCATGCAGTAAGGAACACGCCACATCTTTGGACCTACTCCAAAAGACATGTGGGCCCCACTCAAATTTAGGCTAAAAGTTGGCCCAAAATAAGCCTATAAAACCATTATTTCCAATAGAATTTTCCCCAAACTGCATACATACAGGCGGGTCCAAACCGATCCGTAAACCGTCCAAAATTGAACCGCAAACACCCCTAGTATTTATAATTGGGCAAACTTCATTTTACCTCTGTGTGGTTTGAGTCATGTATGGTTTACCCTTTTAACGTTTGGAAATTACCACATAACCTTTTTGTGATTTGTGATTTATGAAGTGAAGTGCACCGTTAGACCCGTTAACGATTTTAATGAAAAAAGACTAAAATATCCATGTATTTTTCTTATTTGTTTGAAAGATAAAGTGCACTTTAACCCCCTATACTTTATTTTATGTACGATTTACTTTCTTAAAATTTGAAAATGAGTGTATAACCCCTTATGTCTACAACGTGTTTCACACTTACTGTTAAGTTAGACGGAATGTTTAATGGTGCATTTCAGTCCACAAATCACGTAAGTTTTATGTGGTCATTTCCAAATATTTGAGGAATAAACCGTGCATAACCCAAACTATAGGGGTAAAGTAAAGTTTGTCTTTTATAATTTATCCAAATAGCTATAATCTCAATATACTTTTTTCATGTATCAAAGTATTTTTATATTTTTTGTTTGTTTACATTTTTTTAAGGGGGCTATTTGTCTTTAGTTCACTTTGTGGACTGGATAGTACTATTGGGTCTGTGGGTCTACCACGGGTCCTATTTCGATGATTTGAACCATCAATATGTAAAGCACGTCAAGTATTTTATTCTTGTAAAAAATCACGTTGATCGAATATTAATAACTATTTGATCGGATCAGATTTTCGTTAACAAAAAATTTAAAAAATTATACTTAGCATTGACAGAAATCTGATCCAATTAAGTAGCTATCAATATTTGATCAATGTGATTTTTTATAGAGATAAAGTATTTGACAAGTTCTACATATTAAATAATTTAAATTATCAAAATAAAACCCATAGTAAATCCGTATAAACTCAATAGTAAACTCTAATATGATCACAGCCTGCAAAGGAGTGACCCCTTTTTTTAATCAGCAATGCTACAGATCACTAATTTGCTATCACTAACCCCACCACTAATGAGGTGGAAAATGGGGGAAAAAAAATCAAGACACAACACGCACTATGACAGTGGGTGAGACCCATTGCCATATCATTAGTGATAGCACTAATTAGTGTTCTCAAGGATTTTTCCTTTTTTAATACTAAGGCCTTGTTTGTCAACTCTTAAAAAAGTCAAAAAGTCACTATTCTATTTAGGTCACATCATTTTATTTAAGTCACATCACTTCTTTACCACATCACTTCAAATCCAACCCATACCCAATCCATATTTCTTAAAAAGTCAAAAAGTACACTTATTTAGAACATCACAAACAACCCCTTAACCTTAAAGGCAAGAAGTTATTGGGTGACTTCATAAAACATTACTCGACGTCATTCATATCATGACAAATGTTTTGTTGTCTCCAAAAAGATGTATAAAAGTTGTAAATCTTATTGTATAAGCTAATCAAATGGAAAATTTGGCTATAAACCCCCTTTACTTTCCTTTCATTGTTAAAAGGACTAAGAAAAAAATTATATTTTCTAAACTCCTTCATAATTATAAAGTCTTGCATAAAAGACAAAATTTATTATTTAAATATTTTTTTAAACTATTATACCCTCAACTAAATCTTCCCACCTTCTCCACCTACTCTCTCTCTACCTTCTTGGTCTCTATGACTCTGGCCAGCCAAAATTGAGTTCATCTAAGCCTAAGATTCATTCAATCTTTAACCTAGAACACTGACTTGGTTCAAGTAATCATAATCTGACCTGTGTATTTGAATTGAAGCTTAGTTTGAAGCTTTAATCTAATTTGCGTCTGTCAAGAAACCAAGGACTTCATCGCGAAACTGATCCGATTCGACAATCAACCCGAATTCAAGCTTCTGGGACTCGCGATTACGAACTGGAGTCCATCGCAATCTGACCTTGGGTTCTCTCTTGTGACTCTTTGTTCTTTGAGTCAACTTCGATGAGAACTTTGGATTTCTAGTTCTAATTGGAATTGCGATTTCAGTTTGCATCTGGCTTGAAGGTTGCAAACTCTAAGTTTGAACGACTTGCAGATCGTCTTCGCTAACTGAATCGAAATCAGACTTGTGTTTGCTATTTTGAAGCGAAATTAGACTCGATTTAAAGCTTCTATTGCAATTTGAAGATCCATCGAGTTCGCAATGACCACGTGGAGAAGAGTGTTGGTGGAGTTGTTTGGTTATACAGATTTGAGTTTTGAATATATGTATATATATAGATATATTTGTGTGTATGAGTGTTGTTGAATACATGTATTCTTTTCATTGAGATTTTGTGATTGTTGATCGAGTTTTAGAAGTTTTTTTCTCAATTAAATATGTTGATTTGTTGATTAATTTGTTTTGTTTTTGTTTATTTGTTTTTTTTTTAATTTTTGTTGTTTTTGATCTAATTTCATTTGACAAAACCAGAGTAAAATTTTACTCTGGTTCTATTGCTCTGTTTTTTGTTTGAGAGAATTAGAGTAAAATTTTACTCTGGTGTTAGAATGATAGTAAAATTTTACTTTCAAGAGGTGGTCATTGCCAAATACTTCAGCCGCCATAAACACTGCCTTCGCTTTTTTACTTTTGTGCAGAGTAACATTTTAATTTTAGCTTCAGAGTCTCACAGTTTACTTGTTTTTCATAGTAAAATTTTACTTTTGTGTAGAGTCTTACATTTTATTAGTTTTTCAGAGTAAAATTTTACTTTTATACAGAGTAAAATTTTACTTTTAGTTTTAGAGTCTCACAGTTTACTTGTTTTTCAGAGTAAAATTTTATTTTTATACAGAGTAAAATTTTACTTTTGTGTAGAGTCTAATATTTTACTAGTTTTTCAGAGTAAAATTTTACTTTTATACAGAGTAAAATTTTACTTTTAGTTTCAGAGTGTAACATTTTACTCTTATTCAGAGTACAATTTTACTTCTATACAGTATAAAATTTTACTCTGAAATACAAAGTGAAGATGGCTTAATAGGATAGATATGAGGGTAATATAGTAAAAGAAACAAGTTTTAAAATATTATGGGTTTTAAAAGTACTTATATAATTCTTGTCCTTTTGAAAGACAAATTAAATAGTGAGCGGACTATTACCAAATCTCCCTAATCAAATTCAATTTAGACACCACGTGTATTTGCCCAACAAGTATCATATAATTTTTTCTTCCAAACTGTTTTTAACATTTTTCATCCAAAATTTTGATTGGGTAAAGAAGCACGTTATTAACATGGAAAATTTTAAAGAAGCTTAAACCAAAATCTCAGACCTTTTTATATTTATTAATTTTTTGTATATAAATTTTTTTTTTTTTCAAAATAAAATTTTTGAAAGTTTATACAATTTATTATTAGGATATATAGTCAAGGAAGATTTTTAACTAGGCCTTTTTATAAGATTTTTTTTTTTTCTAATTTTTTCCCCCCCGAGACATTGAAAGAATTTTTCACTTTTATGATTAGAGTATTTGAACATTTAGGAGACAAAGAGACTTACTACTTTCTCCGTCTCAAAATAATAATTCCTTTTAAAAAATTAAACTTTTTTCTTTATATTACAATCATTACATTTTAAAAATGTTAATTTTTTAAAATTACCCTTTAATAGTATATTTTTTGTGTTGTTAATAAATTTTTTGAAAAAAAAGAACAAAATAAGAAATTTATATTATTTATCATTGATTTTTGAAATGAAATTAATATTTTGAGATAATAAAAAATAAAATAAAGCATTAATATTTTGAGAGGGAGGAAGTACAAACTATGGACAAAAAAATTTGAATTTTGCAATATTTATAATTCGGAGATATTTGATAACAAAACATTTTTCTTTTTTGATTTCTAGATAAGTAAATTTTGTTTTAAATATTAAATAAAATATGCATATTTTATAAGAGTTAAAACTATCGCTTTCATTGGTCAACACTACGAACCTGTCTTTCTCATCTATTAGGCCAAGAGGATTTAATGAATCTAGACATGTTTAATGAATCTAGACATGTTCATGGAGTGATTAAGAATGTTTTTTTGAAAAAAATAAAGAGACAAAATTAGAGATGTTACTAAAGGCAAGAATAATGTATTTTCCGAAGTCGTGTGCTTTTGCATTAAAAAATATGAATTTGGTCAGCAATGCTTATCTCTTAACTTTGCCCTCTCGATCTAGTTTCCACATCGGTTTGCACAAAGTTCAAAACAAACATCAAATAATCGTAATAGTCCAAAATTTCTGTGAAACCTCAAGCTAAGCATCGAAATGTTATCTTATTAAAAAAAAATACAGACAAGTCAAGTGACGCAATGGTTGAGCAGTCTCCGCAAATATTACATGAACTTCAATATGCCTAACGCCATATACCATAAAGTTGGTACTTTTCACAACAAGTGCTAGTTTAGTGCACTACAAAACTTCACAACAGCATAAACAGACATCACCAAGAAATTACCAAGAAATAGCATGGAAAGAACATGACTAAAAGGGAGACGAGCTTTAGAAAAAAAACCTATGAATAAAGATAATTGAATAAATACAATAAGCATATACTTGGACTGCAAAGAGTGAAATTGACAGCAATTAGAAATTGGCTACTCGCTCTTTGGCTAACATAAAAAGCAGCAACAGAGTTTAAAACAAGCTTTGCCCACATTCACAAAAAGAACAAAATCAATGCTTAAAAGCCCTGAAGAACATAAAGCCATAATTTCAAAACTTCCAAACCAGACTTTAAAATATGATAACCGCTAAGCCATGGCAAACATTCAGCTAGAGCAAAGCACACCAACCCCCAATCATTATGCCTGATTGCCACCACCCCTGGGACCCCTGCCCATCCGTCCACGGCCGCGTCCATAGCCTCCTCTGCCCCCTCCACCTCTCCCTCTTTCATACCCGGCACCTGTCAAAAAAACCGAGGCATATGAAATGATAAAACCAAAAAACTATTCAAACAGAAACACAAGCGTTGGCATTACCAGAGCATTAATTCATATCACAATTCCATTTACAGTGTAAAGAATATGCAACTAAATGGATTATTTGAAAACTAAGTCAATACATTAATACTTCTCATGAATTAACCACTACCAAAAATAGAATTTAGAATTTTATATTCCAAGTCTTTTGTAGATACTTAAAATATTCAAATCAAGAAGTCACACCATTGTGGTCAAAATAATATTGACGAAACTACTAGTAAAAATTGAATACTCAGTTATTTAACTATGATATTTATGAAGATACTGAAAATAAAATTTTCAATTATTATTACACTGAGTTAGTTGAAAAGAGAAGTGCAAAAGCTATTAGCCTGAAATTGAGACTAGCTTCTTGTGTTCCAATAGCCAATATTGCACAAGAACATTATGAATGCAAATAGAAACATAGAGTAGCATGCTAACCACGGTACCCCCAATCTCTGCCACGCCCACCTTGGCCCCAATTTGAATATCCATCATTGCCACGACCACCACCTTGGCCCCAGTTTGAATATCCATCATTTTCTATCAGACAGAAAATATAACAAAAATCAGGGATATGCATTGAAGTTATTATTAACATAGCAAATAAACATATAACTTGATACACAACTTGCTCGTATTTTTTGCATTACAAATTGCAATTCTAGGAGCCAATACCTTGGTAGTTTCCATATCCACCTCTGCCCCAACCCCGTCCTCCTCTTCCCCTTCCCCTTCCTCTCCCCCTGGCACGATCTTGCCCTGGTTGAAACATTTCTTCAAGGACCTACAACCGGTTGTGGGCGACATTATAGAGGAGAGCCGCAACTCCATAGTTGGGCCAGGCTACTACGGCGACTTGTACCTGGCCGCCTTTGTCAGTTATTTCATCTCTTTTTTGGTTCTCCCTAGCAACCCTACTGAGAGTATCAATCCTCTGGTGTTCCCTCTGGCTGTTAAACTCTGCAGCGGCAGTCAGATCCCTCTGGCCCCCCTCTTTTTGGGGAACTTATACTTCCGCCTTGACCTCATTCACTCGAACATGGAGAGATGCATGGGCCGCTATGATGTATGGAGCTTTGTACACACGCAGTTCCTGACCGCCTTTTTCTACGAGCAATTCCCTGTTATGGGCCTCGTCCTTAAAGAGCATGAGCCCTTCTTTACTGACGAAGTCCTTGATGCAGAGGGTCGACCTGTCACAAGACAAGTGCGCCAATCCCTCCCTCGCATCTTCCGGTGGTCTAGTCTTGGCACCAACAAACCCTTCACGAATTACGTTGATCGCATGGAGGAGTATGTGTTCCGTCCTTTTACCTAACTTCTTCTAGGCATTTCTATTATCCTATTTTATTTCTCAGAGGCTCGTCATGTTGATTTATCCCTTGACAGCGTCTAGGCCAACTCCCTTCTACTGACTACCATGATACGTCCCAGGTTTCTACCTATATGGAATGATGAGAAAATGTCCAGTGTTGTCTACCGACCGGATAGGGTCCTTAGGCAATTCGGCATAGACCAGGGCATCCCCCACGCCCCTTTGCCTCAAATATATTTTCATCAGAGCTTCCAGAGGTTTGCTCGTGACTACACCACCTTACTCGTGAAGGGTTTAGGCCTCCTGGAGTTGCCTTCACTTGGATGAGAAGGTGCCTTTACTCCTAGTAACATGCTATTCTGGTACCGCAACCTCAACTCTTTTTTCAACTTTTGCAACAGTGCTCACGTTGTCCTTGCGATGGAACCCATTCCGCAGCTTGACTTATCGCTTCGTCTCCTCCCTGGTCGAGGGAAATAGACTAGTATATTCTGCCGTTTCAAGCTTCTCTCCCTACCTGCAGTAGAGGAGCCTCATCCATCTGGGGCAATGTCTGTCCAACCCCTACAAGTTGCTTTTCCCCCAATTGGTGTAACAGTACGCATGACTCATTCTAGATTGAGGGTAACCTAGAGGCAACAGCATCAGTTGCTGAGGCACGTGCCTCACCAAGTAGGAAGAGACTTCGAAAGGTACCCATACTTAGAAAATATTTTCCATTACTTCCTTGGGCTTTTCATATTTATTTTAGTAATCACATGATCTTTTCCCTTTTCAGGGCCTATCGGCCGTACCACCTTCGGGCCCCAGAGGTTCTTCCATTGCCATCGAAATTTCCTCAGATTCAGACGATGATGGCGACCTTCCCATTACTTCAAGGGTCACAAGATTCAAAACCCGTAGAATGGTACTTCCAGATGTTGAAGAAAAACCAAGTGCTGAGGTCGAACCAACTACTAAGGCTGAGCTAGTTGCTGAGGCTGAGCCAGTTGTTAAGGCTACAGAAAATGAGCAAGTCCCCCCTGCTGTGGAAGTTGTAGCGGGTGGTATAGTTGTTGAGGGTGCAGAACCTCCAAACCCTGTTGATTCTGTTCACTCTGACCGTTCCTCTGTCGGCGGAGATGATTTTGTTCCAGAGACTTTGAGAGAGGATCGTGGCGTAAGAGAACCACTAGAAGTTGTACCATCCACCTTAGGAGCTATATTTGGGGGTTGTTCCCAGTCCACTGAGTCTCACTGGTTCCACAGACCCCCCTTCTCAATGTTCAAGTTGCTAAGGAAGGTGCAGATATAGCGGCTATTCCTGCTGTGGAGCCCCTAAGTTTGGCTCAACTTGCGAAGGCAGTTATCAATCTGGCCGCTCATGGTACTACTATTGTTACTGATGCTTCTGACCTAGTTGCCTTAGCAACTTCTGAGCAGCTCGCTGATCTGTATCCCACTCACTTCCCTGAGGTGCCAGCTAATCTTGGGGGATCATGTAACACTTGGGTGTTTTAATATATTTGAAGGTGTGTTTAATATCTTTATTTTTGTTTTGGGACTCTCTGGAGTTGTTGTCTATTGGTTTTGAAGGAGTACAATCCGATTTTAACTCGTTGGGTTTGTTCGTTCGTGTTTGTTTTTGTCAAAAGTTCCTTGGAAACTTAGAAATCTTACTTTGGGGCAACCCTTTGCATGTTGTAATGTTTCTGGAGATGTGCTGGAAAATACGGTAGACACCAGTCTGAGGAGGGTCGACCCTCTTATGTTGCAGAATTTCTGTGATAGTTGCTGGAAAATAGGGTCGACCCTATCCTGTCTAAGGGTCGACCCCTCCTTACTTGTGCAGATTGCCTTTCTACCTAAAGGGTTGACCCCCTTGCCCAAAGGGTCGACCCTTGCGAGTTTATTTCAGTATTTTGGGCTCCGAATAGGCCCTATTTTGGGGGGTTTTTGGGCTTATCTTTTTTTCATTGACCTTAGAGCTATCATCTAATACTATAAATAGACCCAAACACCATCTCTCTTAGAATCTTCTCCTCTTATTCTTCTCAAAATCGAGAGTCTCTCTCTCTTTCTCTCAAAAACTCACTTTTTCCATTTCAATCCTTAGATCTACACTTTTAGAGGTGTTTTCTCACCTTGATCCTTTGAGATAACTTGAAGATCTTGTCAAGGGCTTTCTATTGGTCTGAGAAATTCGTGGTTTCGTCAAACTTGGGTATTTTGGGTTTTCTTCCTCACAACTTGAGGTAGGGACACTTTTACCTTAGTATTTCTTTATTTTGAAGGGATTTCATGGTATGGTTGTGATTTGTAATTAATTGGAGAGTATTGTTGGATCAATTTCATGTTTTACATAAATAAACCATTTACTTGACTTTTGCTTGAGATTTCTTTACTCCCTCTTTTCAAAGCATGTATATAAATGTTATTACAAGCCATATCTATAATAGAGGAGAAAACCCCCCAAATTTGGTAAAAACCCTAGATTCTTCACTTGAGTTAAAAACACCACATTGAATGGGGAATTTCCTTGATTCATGAAATATTGTGAAATAAAACAGATGAAGGATTTGGATGTTGATATAGTAAATGAATTGTGGCTTGAATGTTATTTGTTTTCTTTGAATCTTGTGTTGTGTTTAACTCTTGGGTAATGTTGGATGGGTGTTGATGGAATAAAATATGAATGAATTGTTAATTGTGCATGAGTTCGGGTAAGAGTTGGTTTTCCAAGTGTGGTGTTGTGTTGGTACCCGCGCGGGGAGTTTAAAAAGGTACCCAAATGCCCTGTCTAGGATTATCGCTGGACGAATGTGGGAAAAATATTTTTGGGTGTCCACACAGTCCTGCCGTATGATAGCTGGCAAAAGTGGAAAAACGGATGGTTTTCTTTGGGTGCCCACTTCATGCCGTATAATAGCCGGCAAATGTGGGAGTTGGTTTTAAAAACAAAAGTAAAGGGTGTTTGAAATTGGACTCTTATAGGTAGACTCATGGTTTGCATGCCATGGTTGTGAATGCTTGATTGTTGTGTTTGATGACATGAATAGGCACTGTGATTATTTGGTTGTCAAGGATTTGTATGTTTGTTAAGGATTACATGTAAAGAAAAATTTCCATGAAATGTTTGGTCGCGAAGATACTGTAATCTTATTCAAAGAATTAAATACTTGGTTAAATGTGTTCCTACTGGGCATATAGCTCAACGCTATCTTATTTTTTTCAGGAAATGATGGAGTTCCACCTCCTTGAAGGATAGGTCCGACAATAGCCCATTTTGAGAAGTTGGTCCATGTGTATTGTGTTATTTCGAATTACGATTTTTGTAACAAGACTATTTATGTATTTTATTGTAATTGTATGCCCTAGAGGCTTATATTTTGTAAGGCCAACTAGTTCATTGAACAGGAATACGACTTCTAAACATTATGGGAATGTATATGGTGAATTGTAACCTTTTATCTCTTAGTTTAATGAGAAGGTGGACTTTTTGGGTATATTGTTGAATTTGTTTGGGCATATTCTGGTGTGAAAATTTCAGGGCGTTACAGATCATGAGACTTTCATGTGGGCATGGACACCACTGTTGTACCATATCTGAATGGCGAGAACTACCCTATGGGTGACCTCTTTTCGGAGCGCCATGATGGTGTAGGCAACTTTGGCCTTTCTCATCAGTCGCCCGGTCGCCTTCAGGGGAGGTGTGTCACCCCCAGGCCTTTGGTCGCTCTACCAGTCTCCCTCCAGTAATCGAAGTTAGCGATGGTGTGAGAGGGTCCCCTCAGTCCTTAGGGAAAGTTTCTTTCCTAAGTTATTGGGTCTCCCCCAAAGCTACTTCTACTCTTACTCGCATCCAGGCGCTGCACCCTGCACTTTTACGACTTTCAATATTTCGGGCTCAATGGTGCAGACAGCACTATTGGAGTCACTTGCTAGCTTCATCTGCGATCTTGCTGCAAAGAATATTCTGACGACTTCCAATAAGTTTGTGGAGAGTGTTGAGACTAATTTTAGCGGCTTTGAAAGGAATGGTCTGGACCTATCATGGATGAGGGCCAGGCTTCAAACAGTCGATGGCTTACTTGAACATGCAAATAATGGAGCGATGATTGCATCTTTGGAGGAGACTGCCAAGGAGTGTGAGGGTGCCTTGGAGCACCATCGGCAGAACCTGGCTCGGTTCAAAGAGAAAGACTTTGCGTTGGTTGCTCAGCTGCCTAGGGATGTGACCCAGATGGACTCTCTCATGAAGGGTTTGATTTGATTTATTGTGACTCTGTTATGGCTCATTTTCTTTGTACTTTTACTATCTTTTTTTCTTCTTCTCTCTCTCTCTCTCTCTTTTTTTTTTCCCTTCAAACATTGTAATCATGCTGTGGGAAACTTTGATGTTTATGAGGAACAAAGATATTGAGTAGTCGAATTTTACTTCACTGTTTTCTTTTCATTGTCTTTACACAGCTTTTAAGGATGAGCAATACTCTTGTTATGAACAGAATTTCACCATGACTAAGCTTTTACAAAGTTAAAATTTCACTAAGTATAGAAAACTTTCCTCGCACTAAGTGTTTACAAGGGTAACATGTTTACTAAATGTATGACACTTTCTTTACACTTTGCTTTGGAAGTATTAACAAAGAAACTTACAACTCTTTTTTTTGAACAAAAGAAATTAAGGAAAATACTCTTTGACATACTTGGCATTAATAGGGCCAGTTCTAAATCCATTATCTACTCTTGTCAACTTGTAATACCTGCTGCTACTTGCCTCAGCAACTTTGTAGGGGGCCTCCCATCTGGGTGAGAACTTGGGGGTTGGTTGCCCCCACATGATTGCGTCCACTGTCTTCCATACCAAGTCCCCCTCCTTAAACTCCCTGTGTTGAACAGACTGATTGTAGGTGCGAGCTATGGACTGATGATACTTTTTCATTGCCTGCGAGGCCCGATCCCATCTTTCTTCGGCTGCCTCTATGTTGTTCTTTCTATTGTCTGGAACTAAGTGTGCTGACATAGCCATTCTTGCTGAGGGCACTGCCAACTCAACTGGTAACACAGCTTCGGATTTACATACTAGAGAAAATAGGGTTGCCTGAGTTGGTCTCCTCTTTGACGTTCTATATGCCCAGAGTGCTACATGGAGTTGTTCAGACCATGTGCCCCCCGCTTCATCCATCATTATACTTAATATTCGGATGAGAGTTTTATTGGTTGCCTCAGCTTGTCCGTTCCCTTGAGGATAGTATGGACTAGACTTGTGGTCCTTAATCTGGTAAGCATCCAGTAGTCTTCGTACATGGCGATTTACAAAGGGAGTTCCATTGTCAGACAACATTACTTTGGGTATGCCAAACCTACAGATTATGTTTTCCTTGATAAAGTTAGCCACTCCTGCCCCATCTGTTTTTCTCATTGGTATAGCCTCTACCCACTTGGTGCTAATTTCCGTCACTGTAAGTATCTATCTGTGGCCTTTAGATTGCTGTGATATAGGACCTACAAGTCAAATGCCCAAGTATGAAACGAGTAAAGAGTCTTGATGTTGTGCGGCTCAACCGCTGGTGCATGTATCAAGTTCCCAAACTTCTGGCAAGATTGACATCTTTTTACAAAGGTTTTGGCATTTTCTTCCATTGTCAGCCAATAGTAGCCGAGGTGAATAAGATGTCTATATAATCACTGCCCTCCTTGATGCTCTATCTTATGGGCTCCCCTCAGCACTTTATTTGCCTCGTCCTTTGATAAACATGCCAAAGGTTCCCCTTCAAAGCTTCTGTGGTAAAGTTTGCCTTGGTCAAGAAAGAAGCAGAGGGCCCGCTTCTTAACTCTAATTGCATTAACTTTGTTCTCAGGCAGTGTTACATTTCCAAGATAGTCAATATACGGTTGCCTCCATTCCTCAGTACTTCAGAAATGGGCTTCTTCCTTTTTAGGATGGGACTGACATTTTGCATATTGCCTCTGCAACTCAGTGTTTTCCTTTTCCATCTCTGGCTAGGAACACCCTTGCCTCTGTATCCGTTGGTATAGCCTGATATCTCCGTCTCCACAGGACTTAGTATAGATCTCCTTAAGTCTGTAAGTTGCTTCTTATTTGCCGACGAACTTTGCCAACAGGTTGTTGGAACCGCGAAAATACAACTCTTCTCTAAGGAGCAAAAATGATGCAAGTTCTGCTGGTCTGATTGTTCCCTGGCCTGTTTTCAACTGCTGGATTATATCTGCTTTCCATCCCTCAGCATCTTGCTCTGTATGTTTTTCAACTAACACTACTGGTGTTGTTCTTTTCTCGATGACGATGGCTATACTATCATCTGGTATATCTACCTTTGCCCTCGGTGTAGCCAAGGCATCGGGGAAACAGTTGTGTGTTCGAGGGGTATGCTGGATTTGGACATCATCAAACTGAGTGAGCAACCTTTGAACTACGGTGCGATATAGGGCCAACAGAGGCTCCTTCAAGGCAAAATCACCCATTGTTTGCTTGAAAACTAGCTTGGAGTCACCCCAAATTTTTAATTTGCGGAGGCCCTTCTTTTGGGCAGCAATTAGACCCAATATCAACGCCTCATATTCAGCCTCATTATTTGAACATTCGAAGTCAAGCTTATATGATAGATGAAACTTCTGTCATTCTTGACTAGTTAGTATTATGCCAGCTCCACCTTTCCCAGCTCCGAAAGCTCGATCAAATTTTAAGTCCCAATAAGCCTCAACTGCAGCTACTGAGACATGGACCTCACCTAGTAGAAGTACCTCTGCAGGTTCATGTTCACCAGATGGGAATTGGGCTAGTAAGTCTACGAGTGCTTGGCTCTTAATAGCCTTTGGAGTAACACAAGTGATGTCATATTTTGCTAGAGCCAAAAGCCATCTTGTCATTCTTCCAGTCAAAGCGGGCTTACTCAGTAAGTAGCAGATTGGATCATTCTAGGTCACAACCTAGATCGGGTGTCCCAAAAAATAGTGGCGCAACTTCTGTGCTATGAAGATTAAGGCTAAACAATGCCTATCAATTGGGGTATATCGCGACTCGGTACCATTGACTTTGTGACTGATGTAATAGACTGGCTTCTCAATGTCATCTATGTTTTGGACAAGTAGAGCTCCAATACACCGAGGTGTAGAGGTCAGGTACAGTAGCAGAGGCTTTTCAGGTTGTGGGGCAATCATTATAAGTGGAGAGGTAAGTGCTTTCTTCACCATATCAAATGCCTGTTGGTGTTCTTGCAACCATTCAAATTTGTGATTCCCTTTCAACAGTGTCCCAAAGGAAAAGGTTATCTCAGCAAGGGCTGGAATGAACCTCCTAAGGTATGGCACTTTGCCTAGGAATTTCTTCAAGGCCTTTGAGAGTGTGGTGGTGGCATCTCCATGATTGACTTGATCTTATCACCATCTACTTCGATCCCTCGCTGGTGTACAAGAAAACCAAGGAACTTGCCAGCGGTAACTCCGAAGGCAAACTTGAAAGGGTTCATCTTTAGGTAGAATTTGCGGCAACGCTGAAAAACTTTTTCCAAGTCGGAGAGGTGTCGGTTTGCCTTAGTAGACTTGACCACCAGATCATCCACATATACTTCTACTTCATGATGCAACATGTCATGGAACACTGTAGTCATAGCCCGTTGGTGGGTTGGCCCCAAATTTTTCAAACCAAAGGGCATCACCGTATAGAAAATTTTTTCGAAAGTTGTCTTTTTTGCATCTTCTGGTGCTATTTTGATCTGGTTATAACCATTGAAATTATAATAACCCGACTCTCTCATCTGCTTTAATTCCCTAATTGTATATGTGATTATATGTGTGCTTATGTGCTTGATGTGAAATTACATGTTTAAATGTGTGAATTCCATATTTCTAAACCTGTATCTATTGATTATAAGAAAATCTTTTGAAATTACAACCTTTGAACTGAAAAATGAAAGCCTTAGAGGCGTGATAAACCGAAATTGACTTTATAGTTATGATTAGCATGATTTTTAGGACATAATATGAAGTTTTGTAAAAATTTGATTCGTAATGATTTAATTGGCTTTATTTGGTTAATTTCTTAATTAAGCACACTTTTGACTCAACTAAGCTAACTAACAGATATATAGATATATGAGAGCCTTAGAGTTAACATGGGGACTCATCAAAACTTAACAAAAATATCTCTTGGAGGAGCCTAGAGAAGAAAGAAGAGAAAAGAGAGAAGAAGAAGAGAGCTCACCATAGGAGCTTGGAACTTGGGAATTGAAGGGGGAAATCAAGATTTTAGCTCAAGGTAAGTGTGAATCAACT
Organism: Camellia lanceoleosa; assembly: GCA_025200525.1. Taxonomy (NCBI): domain Eukaryota; kingdom Viridiplantae; phylum Streptophyta; class Magnoliopsida; order Ericales; family Theaceae; genus Camellia; species Camellia lanceoleosa. Next base: position 31,376,581 of record CM045768.1, on the reverse strand, counting down.
AGATTACTCTCAATATTCCTTCCATTTGTTTGATGTAAGAGTTGTTTCCTTTGTTTTGTGTTTGCTTTGAGTTAGGTTGTAAGAAATGAGTATTTCATCTTGAGGTTTTGTGAGCTTTGAACTCATGTAAGCATGTATACATATATATATATATATAGCATGAATAGATGAAGAAAATGAAGGAATTATGGAGTTAGGAATTTTTATGTCAAACTTTGATCTATTTTAGCTTGAGTTTTATGCTTATTATGTTCATATGTTACGTTTTTTAAGTAAAATTGATTGATTTGAGTCTTAGAAATGTTATGAAGAAAATAGATTTTGTTGAAGTTTCGGATTGCTCAAATAGAGCTCGGAATCGCACGTGCAGGTTACATAGCCACATGTGTAGGGCTCACAACCGCACATGTGGAAAACAGGGGAAGCAACTTCAGCATTCTGAAATAAAAGCATGTCTTGAGGTCAAGACGTCAGTAGGGCACCTCTCCACACGCAGTAAAGGAATTAGGGAAGAATCATGTCACTCTCTATTACCCTTTTTGATCCTTTGAATTTGTTAATATGTGTATTTAATCCCTCTAAAAAGCTTAAAGAAAAATAAGAATTGAATGAAACACAAAAATGATTAAGGAATGGAAATTAAGAAAAGAATGTGTGGCTTATCGATTTGTGTATATGCCATGTGTAGGTCACTTGCGGGAAGCGACTGTTGCTCGATGAAACCACTGTGAGTAACAATAGTGTAACGATATATTTATTTATGTATTTCTATTTATGAATTATGTACCTTGATTGTGCTTAGCATATTCAAGATAAATTATGCTATGATTTATGTATTATGATTGTAAATGGCATATTTGGGATAAATGGTGCTATGATTCATGTATTTTTGATTGTGAATGGCATATGTTAGATAAATTATAAGTTGATGGAAACGATTGAGCAATGATACAAGTATGAGCAATGGCATATGAAATGGACCTGAGGTCGTTCTGTTTCCGTTACATATGATGGCCTTAAGGCCGAGGGAGGTAGAGACATGTCGATGTTCCATTTACCCTACCATGATATGAATTGTTATGATTAATGGCTCTAAGGCCAAGGGAGATGAAGACATGCTAATGTTCCATCTACCCTATAAAGTCCAGAATAGCTGTTGATATGTTGGGCCCGAGGCCGTTGTGCATTACGTTGGGCCTAAAGTCGTTCTGTCTTATGTTGGGCCTTAGGCCGTTTTGGAATATGATGATGGGGATATGTATATGTTAGATAAATGTTCTCCAAGACATATGCCTATTCACCCAAACCTTCTTACATTATTATTATTCACTAAGTCTTGCTCACTCCGTCTTTATATATGTTTATGTAGGTGATCAGCTTGGAGGACATCCCTAGGTCAGCTTCAGGAAACTTTTGATGTACCGGTTCTCTTAGGCCTCCAAAGTGGAGCCTTTTGTCTTTTGGAATTGTCTCCACATTTGTTAAGTCTTTTGAAGCTTGTTGCTTAGACACTTATGGATATGTAATTTTTGGATTGTTAGCGTACATGATTTATACTTGTATATGTGAACTGTGTATATGAACCATCTAAATATGTTGTTTAATGATCTTGGCATGTAAGCACTGCTCAATGGACGTTCTACTATTTATTTGTTTTCGCTTGAGGCCCCATATTTGAATAAATAGTTTTGAAATTTTGTCTTTGAGGCTTGAGTGCAGGCCGGTCATGACCTAAATTTTTAGGGGTGGATTTGGGTCGTGACAGTTGGTATCAGAGCACGAGTTACTCTCTCACATACGGGTCCATTTGAGTTATAGGGTGTCCTAGAAAAGATTTAGGGACATTGCATTGGCTTGTATGCGTGTGTGAACTGTCATGAACACGACTATGTGAACTATTGTGAAGACATCTAAAAATGAAATGAAGTGAATGCATGTGAATTGAGAAATATATTTGAATTGAACTAAACTGAAATATATGAAAAAATGTAAAGAATTACTAGCCTATGGTTATGAAATGTGCCATTGAGAACGAACAATGGAAGGACAAAATGATGTGGATTATGTGGATATGTTTGAAATGAAATGAGAACGAAAACTATGAGAATGAGAGTTATGTGCACTCATGTTATGCTAATTCTGATATTGAAAATGAACTATGTGGAATACATGTAGAAGTATGATTATCGTTTCAGCATGCATCCGAAGGTTATGTAGGCACATGTATGATTCTAATCTTATCATTTATGTGAACATGAGATATAAATCGTTATGTGAAAGTGTACAAGCAAGTGTTGTTTTGTTATGATGCAAGTATATGAACATGTGAATCATAAATTGTTGCTTATGCGCATTTCGACCCCGTAAATAGGTATATGTGCAGCCTATGAATATGGTTAAGTGTGTAATTATCTAGTACGTATCTAGCATGCGATAATTGATAAGTATCCAGTCATTTGTCATGTATATGGTTATGTGTGTCTTGACAATACGTAAAAGGTGGCAACACGTAAAAGGTGTGCTTATGTGAAAATATGCTTATGTGTCTCCGTGTTTATTTCTATACTTGGTATGTCGTGATACGAGTTTGTTTAGATCATGAAGGAAACAAGGGCAATGATTTAAAAGATTCTCCCACAGCCCGACTTAATAGATTGGAAGGTATAGTACAAAGAATGGTAAAGATCCTAAGACGACAACATCAGTTACCATTACAACAAGAATCTTTGCCGCCACAAACGCAATCTGAATGGGAAAGCAAGAGACATGGCTTTTTCCCGAGGAAAAGATCATTTAAAAAACAAAATGCGAGATCATTGCGCACATCAAACTCTACAAGGAATACAGCACTAACATCTAACGAATGTGGTAAGAAACACCGAGGAGTTTGTTATTGAATTTTTGGGACTTGTTATAGATGTGGTAAAATGGATCATAGGGTGAGGAACTGTTCTTAGATTGCTAATCAGGATAGAGTAATTACACTCATCCCAGAAAACATTCCGAATGTTGTGACCATTATCCTAGGTATTTATACTGTTTTTCAACGAATGCCTAATATGTTGATTGATTTTGGACTGATGCATGTGTACATCTTTGTTTGGGATATTATTTGCTTCGGCTATCTGCTACATGTGTATTTAGATTGGTTAGCCACAGGATCAATATCTTACAAAAGCGAAATCTATGCGTAAAGAATCGCTTTTGGGAAAATTCGTATAACCTTTAGCATGAAATACATTGTTAATATGTTGATTGAATCACGAATCTATGGGTTACACTTTGATATTACTGATGTGAAATGGGATTAGAATTGATGCAATAGAACCCTACTTATTGTATGTGTCACACCCCAAACCCGCCCCTAAAAGTTTGGGCATGACCTATTCAGAAAAAGACATGTAACCTGGTAACATAACATACGGGGCCTTATCAGAAGCACGAAAAAAAATGGAAATAATGAAACATATAAACTCCATTGAGCTACATCTACATGCTAGCATCTAATTCATTACATGCATTATAGTGGATAGATAAAGTTCCAAACTATATCTCGGAGCATATGCATACATATTTACAGTCCCTGCCCTATGATTGGGCATATACAAAAACAAACATGAAAGCTATATACATCAAATAGATGGACACCCATAAGCAAGTCAACATCTTAACAACTTAACAAAATAAATGGCTTATACAGTGCCTGGACATATGAAGGTTGACATAAGAAAGTGGGCGTCTTGGCTAGGACTGACCACCTGATTGGTAACCTACAGAAACAGACATAACAGAGAGTGAGCCGGGCTCAGTGAATAGTAATATGTAATTAAAATGACGCTTAACTTGAAACATAATACATATCAATGCATATAAAAATGCAAAGTTCATATATTTAGTCTGATTCTGTGCTAAGTACATGACGGCCTTAGGCCCAATCTTGCAACATAAACATAATAGCTATAAGCCCTTGAAACGTGGTGGCTTGAGGCCCTTAAAACATGTGGCACAAGGCCCTTGAAACATATGGCACGAGGCCCTTGAAACATGGTGGCTATAAGCCCTTGAAACTTGTGGCATAAAGCCCTTGTAACATATGGCACTAAGGCCCGTGAAACATGTGGCATAAAGCCCTTGAAAGATTGGCATAAAGCCCTTGAAACTTGTTTGACCTTGTAACATATTTAAACTTGTAACATATACTTGAAACATACCTGAACATACTTGAACTTGTAGCATACTGGAAACATGCTTGAAACATACTTGAACATCATTCATTAATTCAAACGGAACATATCATAACTAGAGCATTTCTTGTTGTATCATATCATTCTCGTACGCTTACCAATGAGAGACTAATTCACATTCTCATGAGGGTCACACAATAATGCTAAACTTTGCACTTATATCGTAGATTCTGAATAACTTCCAATTTATAAGCAACATAGCAAAATAACTTCAAACTCATATGGATACACATAGCTACTCTTATATTTACTCAGAATCCGTTCTCCAGGAATGAACATAAATTCTTTTGGGTAAATGACTTAATTCACATGCTCTATTAATCAGTAGCATACACCTTTGTTTAATCGTTCTTATATGTTAACATAGTTACCTTGCCTTGTAATTAACAGAGTCTTAATGGTAACCATTACATCATTCCCATGAGTTGACATAATTAACGTAAAGTTAACAGGACATTCCTGATAAATAGTAACGAAAAGTAAGCACATTTTCATTAGATTACAGATGACTTTATCGGTTTCACAATTTCACAGTTCGGCCCATAGCCTGAGGGGTTCACACATTCACAATAGCCTTTAGGTTTCATAGATTCACAACTTATCACATCGGCCTTTGGCCCTTTGGATTCACAAGTTCACAAGTTTGGCCCTTGGCCTCATAGCTTCATAAGTCACAGGTCGGCCCTTGGCCTCATAGCTTCATATTTCACAAGTTCTTTTGATGTTTTCACAATTTCATAATGTTTCTCACATAGCATACATAACTTCACAAACCCTTTTGAAGTTTCCATAATGTCACAATGTATCTCACATAGCACGCATAACATATATGTCAACATAATTCTTACGACGAAGATTTAACATCAATAACGATAAACGGTTAAAGGTACATTGAAGTACTACTACTCACAGCGTTGAGATAACGTGTTGCTTCCTCTCGGAGTGTGCCCTGCACACAATCATAGCTTGCAAATTAGTTCCCCTTCTTTCTTAAATCATTAAGAAATCATTTCTTGAGTCATGACACTTCGCATGAATTTATAACCATCTTAGGATCATCAAAAAAATATTCTAAAAATACCAGAGAGTTGAGCATGCAAAATAGAAGAGATCAGTTTTTCGGACCTAGGCCGCACGTGCAGCCAGACCCTCCGCTCGAGCAGCCATGCACCACACGTGCGGTCCCCCCTCACCGCTCGAGCAGCCCAACTGCAGTAGCCAAAATCCATTTTTTCTTCCTTCTCCACTCGAGCACCCAAGGCCTCTGCTCGAGCGGCTGTGTCCCTATTTTGGGGCAGCTTGATTTTAACCCAAAGTTTAGCATCACCACTTCATTTTACATGCAATTCAAGATGAAATTCATGCAAAATATGGACCCAACTTCACTATAACATGAATTATCCTTTGAACATCACAAGATAAACATGATTAAAAACTTGATCAAGTCACTATTCTTTCAACTTTCATCCCTTAATTTAAATTCCTCAACATAACACATTACATAGATATAACTTCATGGGTTTGACATGGAAATCAAAGATTAAAGTAGAATTCTTACACAACACTTAAGTTAGATCCCAAAATACTCAATTGATGAGCATAACTTGTTAATCACATAAAAATCACACATAACTCTTCATTACAACCCTAGTAATTTCCATATAAAATTGACAACCCTTCCTCATAATTGAAGGAGAATTCTCACAAATAGTTAAGATAAAGTTTATGTAAAATAAATTTGGCATACCTTGGCTTCACAAATCTCCAAGATCCTTCTAATTTACTCTCACTTTCCTTCCTAGTTGAACTTTCCCATTGTTCCTTTTTTCTCTTTTTTCATTTTTTTTTTCCTCTCCAGGAGATATATCAAGTGTTTGATCAAGCTTAAGAGGACTTGGCTTAATATATTTATAAATAAATGCATATAGGACAAAATTCAATCGTTTAATCATTTCGAAATTGAAATTTCGTAAACATGCTTAATATTACTTAAAAATTATGCTGATCACAGATATATAATCAATTTCAGATAATTAAGTCGTTACAGCTTCCAATTCTTGATTCAAACATTCTAGATGTAACAGATACTTTGCTTGTTCAACAGATAGACATCCTGACACATGGAGTTCACTTACTCAGCCGTAATTTCTCATGGGATTTTACAGTAAACATTTAAAAGCACAAAAGAAAGACTGAAAATATATCAGATAACATATACGAGGGTCAGGTTATTACAGTATGCATACTCTTGAACCTTTATTGAGTGACAACTTATCTATACTATAGAAATGTTCAACCTTGCGAATAGGAAGAATTGGTTATTAGTCTTCACACTGTATTTGGCAATTTACTATGATACCTATTGATATGATTATGATTATGGTACGACATGGACATGAACTTGGGAACATGCTGACTAAACCCAGAGATTTATTAGAATTACGAACTTGAACTATGTACTGTAGAATATTCAATATGTAGAACTTTTAGAAATGGGATGGCAAATGAACTTTTGTTGATTGAGCATTGCTAGAGGGCTAATAATAGAATGTATTAACCATGAAAGAATTAGCATTGGTTTTTGAAATATTCTTGAGAAATTATTGAATCACATCAGTTGAATAGATGGGAATGGAATTGCTTCATTTTCATATAGTGAGTATTGTTAGTTTTGCTTAATGATTGCCTATGGAAAACAGTGACAACATGAGTGTGTTTACTATCAGCTGTTACATAGACTGATTGAACTTTAAATATGGAGTACCCCTGAGATTTATTGCCGGAATGAAAGTTATTGATAGATCACCCTTGCTATGGAAAGGTTTGGACTTGTAATTTTGCTACTTTATTGGGTCAGTTCTTTACCCTGTGTATAGACATTTTGATGAGAAATGTTATGTATGACACCTTGAATAACTAGATATTGGAACGTACTATGAATGGTTGTGATAAGAAGTTACACATATGGACTTCTCTTGGAATCTAGTAAGGAACTAATGACGTTGAGTAAGATTTTGCTTCTTATAAATTGCTTATATAGAATAAAAGAATGGCATACACACTAGTTATGAGGGTCGATAGATTGCTAAGAACTGTTGGGAATTTGTTTACTATCCTACCAAATTGACTTGGTCAATATGAATTTGAAACGTAAAATAGCTTATATGATTTTGGGAATTGAGGAACTGAAATTAATATTTGAAATACGTGGTGTACAAGTGATGAACTTTACGACTTTGAGAATTGAGTGACTCTTGTCATTACCGTGTCATCACTATGTATGTGTTTCTTAAAAGATGAATTACTGATGATTTCTGATTTCTCTTTAGAGGTATATACTTTTGTTGGGAATGACGGTTATCATATTTGTTTTTGTTGCTTAGATTATAACGAAATTACTAAACTCATGACTCTATGACTATGTGGCTAGCTTGGGATGCTCAAATGGAAATTGTACCGCGTACGTAATTTTGGAACTGTTGATTGCGAGTGATGGGCAGAATTTTGTTGAAATGGATTTGGTAGAACTTTTATCTGACTGGTTATAATCAGGTGATCGGATTGAATGTGCTAAAAGGCTAGACTTAGAATGTAAACCTATCTGATTACTTGACTCATTCTAAAAGTAGACTATGCTTTGACTCATGACCTTTGTAACTACTGCGCTGAACGAATTAACTGAGAAGAAATTATGAAGTTACTAGAACCCCTGTAATGAATTGAACTGTCTAAGTCAGGTGATTGGTTGGGTTCGAAAATGAGTGCTTCCATGAAACCGTATTAAAAATTTGATAGTATGAACAGTCTTTGAAGTTTTACTTTAAACTGATTAAAATCATATGTATTGGGATAAAAAACTGACTATTTCAGCAATATCGGCTTTTGCGAGTTATGCTGTGGACTATATGAATTTTCTGTACCATATGATTAATTGCATTGCTAGTACCGGTCTTACTACTACTATCATGAGGCAAATATGAAGCTATTTGATTAAAAACTGGTTACCTTCATATGAATGTCCTTGAATTTGGTGTTATAGAATTTGTTAGCAATAAATCATTGTGGTTCTAAACCCTGACTACAATGGAGTATTGAATTTGTATGCTATATGATTGACTATTACGATATTGTTTTCACTAATATGAAATAGTTATATGGGGTTATGAAAAATAAATAAACAAAAATAAAAAATATTTCTGCTTGACTAAAATAGAATATCTGTGACAGAATAGAACCGTGGGTTGCTTTATATGTTAATGCCTTTTGAGTAACTATGATGACTCATTGCATCGCATTTTGAATGAATCTGTGAACTGCAATTGACTGAGGAATGAGGAATGAATCGAACATCTGTGACAGAATTAGAAGAAAAAAAAAAAAGATATGAGACTAAGGCAGCTGATCCGGACTTAATACACAGTAAAATAAGTTTGGAGGACCAAACTTTTTAAAGAGAGGAAAAGTGTAAGAACCCAATTCTCTCATCTGCTTTAATTCCCTAATTATATATATGATTATATGTGTGCTTATGTGCTTATGTGCTTGATGTGAAATTACATGTTTAAATGTGTGAATTCCATATTTCTAAACTTGTATCTCGATTATAAGAAAATCTGTTGAAATTACAATCTTTGGACTAAAAATTGAAAGCCTTAGAGGCGTGATAAATCAAAATTGACTTTATAGTTATGATTAGCATGATTTTTAGGACATAATATGAAGTTTTGTAAAAATTTGATTCGTAATGCTTTATTTGGTTAATTTCTTAATTAAGCTTACTTTTGACTTAACTAAGCTAACTAATAGATATATAGATATATGAGAGCCTTAGAGTTAACATGGGGACTCATCAAAACTTAACAAAAATATCTCCTGGAGAAGCCTAGAGAAGAAAGAAGAGAAAAGAGAGAAGAAGAAGAAGAGAGCTCACCATAGGAGCTTGGAACTTGGGAATTGAAAGGGAAATCAAGATTTTAGCTCAAGGTAAGTGTAAATCAACTAGATTACTCTCAATATTCCTTCATTTGATTAGCATCAAGTCCTAAGACGAAGCTTTTACACTCATAAAGTTAGGGTTTTGGAGTTATGAACTTGCTTGACTCAATATCAAGAAATTAACATGGATTTCTTCTATTTGTTTGATGTAAGAGTTGTTTCCTTTATTTTGTGTTTGCTTTGAGTTGGGTTATGAGAAATGAGTATTTAATCTTGAGGTTTTGTGAGCTTTGAACTCATGTAAGCATGTATACATATATATATATACATATATAGCATGAATAGATGAAGAAAATGAAGGAATTATGGAATTAGGAATTTTTATGTAAAACTAAAGGAAATTTTGATCTATTTAAGCTTGAGTTTTATGCTTATTATGTTCATATGTTATGTTTTTGAAGTAAAATTGCTTGATTTGAGTCTTAGAAATGTTATGAAGAAGATAGATTTTGTTGAAGTTTTGGACTACTCAAACAGAGCCCAGAATCGCACGTGCGAGATACATAGCCGCACGTACAGGGCTCATAACCGCACGTGCGAAAAACAGGGGAAGCAACTTCGGCATTTTGAAATAAAAGCACGTGCGGGGCCGCTGTAACACGCCCGCGAGGGACCCCGCTACAGTTCGGACTCGATTTTTTCGGTTGTTGCGGTTCGTAATCTGAACCAAAGAGTCCAATTCTGGCAAGTTGTTTTGAGAAAAACAGATTTTGAAAAGAAGTGCCAAACATGGACTGCTTTGCCAGATACAGAGTCGCCACCTAAATATTTTTTAAATGGGAAATTTAGGAAACCTTGACTCGGTGCCGAAGGCCACGTGTCTGTCATCACCAAAGTTGTCTTGGCTCGGGAGCTTGGGTACGATCGGGGAAGGTCAGCTATGAGCACCCCCTCTCGCCCGGTCTGAAGACCGGCCTCTACTAACCATGATATCCGATTTTGAAAACGTTATGTGTTCTTATTCCGGTTATTAGCCTAGAATTACTATGTTATGCGCACAGCAAACAAGTATAGACCAAATCGCCTAAATTGGAACAAAACACTACATGTTCGTTTTGAAAATGGTTTGCTACTCGCAGGTAGGCTAAAATGCAGGTTTTGCCACCCTCAAGTGGGCTTTAGAAAAGATGATTTTGCCACTATCCAGTGGGCTTAAAAACTCACAATTTTCATGCATTGTTCCAATTTAAGTATTTTGACCTCCATCCACAGGCATTCAAGCAGTAATATCACATAAGCAACTAGCCTCATGGTAATCATGCTATTATGACAACATTCACACGCATGCGATATGCTAAAGCACAAAAACTCACCTAGTACTCCAAGCCAAAACAGAAACTAGTTAGTAATCAATGCATGATCCTAGCTCATGTTAAGATGGCTAATGCAACACATGCAAGATGCAACTAGAATAGGCTCGGCTATCCTAAACATGGCATGTGAAATGCTACAAGTAACATGTATTCAATTTGGAAATTGAAGTACAATGCAGTTTGTATAATGTACCGAGCCCGTTGCATGTAAGACAAATGAATGGATGCACGCATGCATAGCATAAGGTATGCTAATTTAAATATGCCCTAATCTACCATCATAAGCGGGTAAATAAAAGGGAAGAAAGACGTGGGGTTGGAAGACATACACACACACACCCACACTTATTACAATTGCGCCCTCACTCGGAGGGACCAAAAGAATAATACAGTCCAAATACTAAATTAATTATTACAAAATTTCTAATTAATTAACAGATTGAATGCAGAAAGGAGGTGGCCACAGCCCTGCCTCGGGATGCGTGAATGATGCATGCTCGATCCATCTTGCCCGGAAACCCGTTGCCATAGCACTGTTGCCTCTGTGTACACTGTCATGCTCCTCTGAAAATTTGCACAAGTCTCAAGGAGGCCTCTCTGAACACTGAGGAGCACCACCGGCTGAAGAGAAACACCACCGGCCGAAGGATATGATCACCGGCTACATATTATGCTATCGGCCAGTTATTATTTGCCGGTCGGCACTTAACAGTGCCGGTCGGCCAAAAATTGCTGCAGAACCTGCAATTGACAGCAGCAGAGGGCAAGCAGTGTATGGCATGGAATTTCAAGCAAATGTGTGCATGGACACACTCCCTATCATGCAATGGACTCAAGGGAGCATGGCCCTCGACCCCCGGGCCATCAATCACGCATTTCAATGCATGATGGCCCAAAAGCCAAGTTAGCAACTTTGATATCAAATGAAATGCAAGCACAAAACACATCAAAGGCCCCAACCTCTATCATGCTCGATCAAGAGGCAAGGGATGCATGCCAAATGCAACCTAAGCATGCGAGCTAAGTATGCAATATGAGTATGCGAACAAGCATGCAAGGCATGACACAATGCAACAACATAACATGCACAACGCATTGTAACATGGCATACACAATGCAAGATGGGCTTACACCAATATGAGATAGCCTCAGCCACACTCACATAGGAGGCCATTAGGTGAAATGAGGCAACCGAAATGCACACAAACATGTCCAATGCATGGATCAATCCTAAGATACAACATGCAACCCTAACAAGACATGGCGAATGATGAAACATGGCATATAAACATGTAGATTTCAGCGCTGGAACATGATGCCAAATGGTCCCAAAACATGGAAATATGTCACCCAATGCATGCTATAGGCCCCGAAACCCAAGATTAGGCACATGAAATGGCTTACAGCTATACAAAGCATGCATAATTTGAACATGCAATGAAGAGACAGAAGCAATGCAGCCCCGAGACAAGCATTTTTACAGTACAAAGCATGGCAAGACAGTAAGCACAAGTGGGACTAAAATGGCATGCAAAAATGGCTCCGCAAGGGAGGCAATGAAGAAAGTAGTAGATGAAAAGCCCAAACAGAAAAAGACCCTTCTACAACACTGAAGAGGGAAAAAAAATATGACTACTTACGGTAGATGAAAAGCCCCAAATCAATATACAAACATGCTCAAAATGCAATGCAAGATTAGGGCCACAAGAGGGCTATAACATGAAGTATACTAAACATGCATCAAACAGCCAAAGGCCCTTCATGGGACATGGAGAGGGGGTCAAAATAAGACCCTTTTCAGTTCTGATCAGGGTCGAAAAATAGAAGCTCAATGTGCTAACAAGTCATGCAAAAATGGGGATCAAAGAGGGGTTCAATGGAAAGTGGTACATGGAGGTCCCAAATAGTGATGATCCCTTCTTCAATGTTGAAGAAGGGCTCAAAATAAGCTCATTTACAGTTTACATCATGCTCCAAAAAAGATTACACATAGGCCAAAAATACTATGCAAGATTATGGCATACAAAGGGGTAATGAAGCAAGTGTAAGATGGGGGTCCCAAACAAGGTAAGACCCTTAATAAAAGATGAAATAAAGCTCAAAAAAATGTTACTTTCAGTTTTGGTAGGAGCTCAAATATACAAGCAACTATGTCTTAGATATGAAGCAAGAAAAGACTAGAAAAGGGAAGAAAATGATTCACCCTTGTAGAGTAACCCTTTGCTGCCTCTTGGACCAAGGAAAGCTGCCTCCTAGCCTCTGAGAAGACCTCCAAGCTGCTGGAAATAGAGGTGGTGGTGTGGTGCTAGGTGGTGATGAAGAAAGGGGTGTAGAACTTGGATGTTTTGAGCTTTGGAGGAGGGAGATATGGAGGATGTATGTATGTATATATCAGATATATATCTATATCTCTGGTTTTTTGCTCCAAAACCACCAACCCCCAACAATGGAGGAGGAGAGCTCTTTATATAAGCAAAGGCCAAGGCTCCAAGCTTCTCCAAGAAGCTAAATGAAAGGGGCAAAGGGTGCAAATGGCTCAAGGCTTCTTGAGTGCAAAGTGAAGCCCCGGAAGTCTTCTTTCCAATGGTGGTGGCCTCATAGCTAAACTCCAAGTGTATAGACAGATGAGCTTGATTTAGCGAGGACTGCTCGTCCCTCTCTTAGCGGTTTTTGCCTGTTTTCTTCTCCAACTTGTTTTCTCCCCTCTTCTCCTCTTCTCTTCAACTTCAAACCCCTAAGCAAGGTGTTTTGAAAGATTTTTTAAAGATTTCATCTCTCTTTCATTCATCTCCACTTTGTCCTTGCTTGGTTTACCGAAAAGCGCACCATTTACCGAAATGCGAGCGTCGGAACATCGTGGGAATTTTATTTCAAAAGATGTTTTGAAAGAGAGGATTTTAAGGTCTCAAAACCATCTAAAATAATTTTGGTCCAAAATGGGGTGTGAAGTTGAGATTTGTCTCTCTCTTTGCCGAAGGAACTGCACCTTTGCCCTGCACACCTTCCAACACCAAGTAAACCATCAGTAGTGCCCAAGTCTTGAGGGCAGTCAAAAATAGGGTGTCTACAGCCGCATGTGCGGCGCACCTCTCCACACGTGCAGTGAAGGAATGCCGCACGTGCGAGAATTGGGGAAGAATCCTATTACTCTCTATTACCCTTTTTAATCCTCTGAATCTAGTAATATGTGTATTTAATTCCTCTGAAAAGCTTAAAGGAAAACAAGAATTGAACGAAACGCAAAAATGATTAAGGAATGGAAGTTAAGAAAAGAATGTGTGGCTTATCCATTTGTGTATGTGCCATGTGTAGGTTACTTACGGGAAGCAACTGTCGCTCGACAAAATCACTGTAAGTAACAATAGTGTAACGATATATTTATTTCTATATTTCTGTTTATGAATTATGTACCTTGATCATGCTTGGCATATTTGAGATAAATTATGCTATGATTTATGTATTATGATTGTGAATGGCATATTTGGGATAAATGGTGTTATGATTCATGTATTTTTTATTGTGAATGGCATACGTTAGATAAATTATAAGTTGATGGAAACGATTGAGCAATGATACAAGTATGAGCAATGGCATATGAAATGGACCTGAGGTCGTTCTGTTTCCGTTACATATGATGGCCTTATGGCCGAGGGAGGTGGAGATATGTCGATGTTCTATCTACCCTACCATGATATGAATTGTTATGATTAATGGCTCTAAGGCCAAGGGAGATAGAGACATGCTGATGTTCCATCTACCCTATAAAGTCCAAAATAACTGTTGATATGTTGGGCTCGAGGCCGTTATGTATTATATTAGGCCTAAGGCCGTTATGTATTATGTTGGGCCTGAGGCTGTTGTGCATCACGTTGGGCCTAAGGTCGTTTCGTCTTATGTTGGGCCCTAGGCCGTTTTGGAATATGATGATGGGAACATGTATATGTTAGATAAATATTTTCCAAGACATATGCCTATTCACGCAAACCTCCTTACATTATTATTATTCACTGAGCCTTGCTCACTCCGTTTTTATATATGTTTATGTAGGTGATTAGCTTGGAGGACAGCCCTAGGTCAGCTTCAGGAAACTTTTGATGGACCGGTTTTCTTAAGCCTCCAAAGTGGAGCCTTTTGTCTTTTGGAATTGTCTCTACATTTGTTAAGTCTTTTGAAGCTTGTTGCTTAGACATTTATGGATATGTAATTTTTCGATCGCTAGCATACATGATTTATACTTGTATATATGAACTGTGTATATGAACCATCTAAATATGTTGTTTAATGATCCTGGCATGTAAGCACTGCTCAATGGACATTCTACTATTTATTTGTTTCCGCTTAAGGTCCCGTATTTGAATAAATAGTTTTGAAATTTTGTCTTTGAGACCTAAGTGCAGGTCGGTTATGACCTAAACTTTTAAGGGCGAGTTTGGGTTGTAATAGAACCCGTCCATAAAGGAGAACATCTGATGGCTCGCAGTAAAATCGGAAACTGTGTCAACATGAGGCAATGGAAACTCATCTTTCGGGCAGGCCTTATTCAGGTCACGAAAGTTAACGCAGACCCTGATCTAGCCGTTCTTCTTCTTCACAGGCACAATATTTGCTAGCCAAGTTGGGTACTGTATAGGCTCAATGAACTTAGCCCTCTAGAACTTTTCTACCTCTACCTTAATCTTTGCTTCAAGATTAGGGTGATACTTTCGAGCATGCTGCTTGATTGGGTTAGAGTAAGGAAAAGTGTCCAGATGATGAGTGACAAAGGATGGGTCAAGACCAGGTATCTCGTTGCATGTCCAAGCAAAGACGTCACTGTACCGCTTCAATAGCGTTATCAATTTTGCCTTAGCTGCTGGAGCCATTGTGTCACTGATAAACATGGGCTTGCTATGCCCTAGTAAGTCGCTGAGGTTGACCTCAGCAAGTACCTCCTACTACGGTTTGGATCGATCTTGTATGCATTTAGAAGCAAGCTCAGGCGTCTCCACCAACCCTTCTTGAGACTCATCACTATCACATTTATTCGTCTTAGGGCCATCCTCCCAAGATATGAAATATGGCCCCCAAGACCATCATAGGTAGTAAATTGTCTTGCTGCACTCGCACACCTTAACAATCTTGGGCGGAGGACTTGTGGACTTGCTGCTCCTCTTCTGCCCACTACTTTTTGGAACAGCCTCTGCATCCCGAATGTCTTCCCACTTCGGCAATTTTACCCTTGCAACTTTACTAGTCCTTGGAGTTTTATCCGTTGACAACTCAGAAAAGAAAACTGCATCCAAATAGTGTGCCTCCTCTACTCCGAATGACTTTTCAGACACATTTATGGTTACTGTGTGTTTTCTTAATTTTTCCTTCATGCATTGGTGATAACTTGACGAGATAACCCCATATCGGTGTGTAGACACCCTATTTTTGACCGCCTTTACAATTTGGACGTCATTGCTTGCACACCCAATGATGATGAATATGCTTGTCAAGTGCTCGAAGTCCTCAGCGGAATGCCACAACTTTGAGCCTTTTAAACCCTACACACCTGCTGTCTTATTTTTGGACCAAAACCTTGGATTTTCAAGCCTGCAATCTCTTATGGCCTGTCGGCCACTGCTATGAGCTGCTGGCCATTTCTTCTGGTTGTTAACCATTGATGTGGCCTACCGGCCACCAATGTGTTTTGCAGATATTTTTCTGCCAGCTATAGACGCCCCCTGGGGGGCTTTGGTTCTATAGTTCGGACTCAAATGTCACGGTTCTGAATCTAATCCCGCAAAGTGCAATGCGAGACCGATAAATCACCAAAGAGTCCAAAATTGGCAAATCGTTTTGGAAAACTGATTTTTAAGAAAGAAGTGCCAAACATGGACTGCTTTTCCAAATACAAAGTCGCCACCTAAATATTTTATTTTTGGAAAATTTAGGAAACCCTGACTCGTGCCTAAGGCCACGTGTCCGTCATTACCAAAGTTGCCTCGGCTCGGGAACCTGGGTACGATTGGGAAAGGTCATCTATGAGCACCCCCGCTCGCCTGATCCGAAGATCGGCCTGTACTAAGCATGATATCAAGTTTTTGAAAACACATGCGTTCTTATTCCGGTTAATTAGCTAGAATTACTAGGTGATGCGCACAACACACAAATATAGACTAGATTGCCTAATTTGGAACAAAGTATCACATATCCGTTTGTTTGGAAACGGTTTGAGGTTTGCTACTCGCAAGTAGGCTAAAGCACGGATTTCAATGGATTACCCCAATTCAAGCAATCTAACCTTCACCCACAGGCATTCAGGCAGTTATATCATATAAGCAAATAGCCTCATGGCAAGCATGCTTTCATGTTAACACTCACATACATGCAAGGTGCTAAAGCATAAATACTCACAGTGTACTCTGAGCCAAAATAAGAAACTAGTTAGAAATCATGCATGATCCTAGTTCATGTTAAGATGACTAATGCAACACATGCAAAATGCAACTAGAATAGGCTCGGCTAATCTAATAATGGTATGTGAAATGTGACAACTCGATACACGTATTCAAGTTGAAATTGAAATACTGTGCAGTTAGTATGATGCGCCGAGCCCGGTGCATGCAATACAGATGAATGATGCAAACATGCATAACATAAAGATGCTAATTGAAACGTGCTCTAGAACTAACCATCGTAAGCGGTTAAGTAAAAAGGAGAAAGAAGTGGGGGTTAGAAGACATGCATCACACACACGCATGCTTATTACACAATTTGCCCTCTCGACGAAGGGACTGAAAGAATAATACAAATCAAATAATTAACTAACTAACGAGCTAACTAACTATTACACAACACTTAACTAATTAAACAAATTAATTAAGCTATTAAAGCAGTAAAACAGCCTCGAGAAGAGGGATGCATGCGTGCGCAGACGGCTTCGCTCGGAAATCCATCGCCATGTCACATGTTGCCTCTGTTTACACTGCTCTGCACCTCTGAGAACTGTGCAAGTCTCAAGAATGCTTCTGAATCACCTTCTGAGCACTGTGGGATGTCACCAGCTGAAATTCAAGGCCACTAGCTAAGAGGAACTGGTCATCGACCATTTGTGGGGACCTCGGCCAACAATACATAGCCGGCCGGCACTGAAGATGGCCGACCGGCCATTTCTTCTTGCAGAATCCTGTTTTGCTGTAGCAAAGGATAGACAGAGCATGGCAATGGATTTTGTTAGGTTTTTATTCTTGGCAACCCCGTTTGACAAAACTCCTTTCAGATGTATTTATTTTCGCACTTTTTATTTCAGTGAGGTTATGAGTTTTTTAGATGCGAATCCAACCCGAATCGAGCCATGCAGAGAAGTTTGTGATGTTAATGCTTTCAAGATTGCCACTTCGCTGATTATTACGGGGGTCGAAGCAAAATTCAAATTTGCATTCAAAATTGCATGTCAGCCGTTGCTCGCTCGAGCCAAGGAGTGCTCGCTCGAGCTAAGGCTTGCTCGCTCGAGCCAAGGATTGCGTCCATACAAAAACCTGAAGAAAGTGATTGGTCGCTCGAGCCAAGGATCCGTCGCTCGAGCGAAGGCACTAGTAGAAATCACGAAATTTACTCTCCTCGCTCGAGCGAGCGAGCCTCAGAATCCGGATTTTTTCAAAGAGTTGGTTTTCTTCTGAAACAGGATTTCTTTTGGTGTTCTACAAGAAGTTGGATTTCTTCCAAGACAAGGATTATTTTGGTTCTTTATAAGTAGTTGGTTTTCTCCCAAAACTAGACTACTCATTAATTATTCCTCCAGATCTTCTTTTTGGTCCTTAAAGGTTTATATCTGGGGATATTTTATTTTTCTTTGATGTCTTATTGAGTATTCAACTCATGATCTGAAAAGGCTACATCAAAGGTTTTGTTTGTTACACAAAAGAGAGAGTTGTTCTTCAGTTGTGGATTCTGAAGAATTCGGTCTGAAGCTTCGGTGGTGGAATCCGGAGTGGCTCATCAGAAAGACAATTCCGTGGTGAAGATGGGGTTGGAAGAGGCACATAGAGGTTGGTTCAATTAGGCGTTGTGGATTCGCTAGATAATTGAGAGTGATACCTGTGTAATTTCTTTATATCTTCTTAGTGGATTGTTCTGGTGGCTATGGCCCGTGGTTTTTTGATCACAATTGGAAGGTGTCCAATTGTGGTTTTTCCACCTAAAATCTTTGTGTCTCTTTCTCTTGATTGTTTGATTGGGATTTTTATATTCTGCTTAAAATTGATACATAATCACAAATCAACATCTAGGAGGTTTCTAGAATTTTCAGATTTCCAAGGCAATGTTTGCACCACCACCCTCCTTATCATGTTTGAGACTCAAAGGAGTATAATTCTCGACCCTCGGGCCATTAATCATGCATTTCAATGCATGATGGCCAAAGGAGTCGAGTGTGCAAATTAATGTACAATGAATGCACATAAACATGAAAGGGGGCCCTAACCTCCATCATGGTTGATCAAGAGGCAAGGGATGCATGCTTAATGCTATGCAACCTAGGCATGCAAGCAAGCTAATGCAACATGAGCATGCAAACAAGCAATGTACGATAGGCATACAACCTAAACAAATAAGCATGCAAGGCATGTAACAACAATGCCAATGACAAACATGCAACAGCATGTGAGGCAAACATGTGACAACATGTTAAGCAACTAAAAGAGGAGAATGCATGCCAAATACATTACAACTTAAGCATGCAACAACATGTCATGGACTAAGTACACAACAAGGCACAATTGAACTAGCATGCTACAACATGCAATTTACCAAATATGCAACAAGTATGTGACAACATACAAGGCAAGCATGCAACAACATGCGGGGATGGACTTAAACCGAAATGGACAGCTCTCAAATAGGTCCAAATCAGTGGCCAAAATGCTCTAGAAATGAGGACAAATGCACATACAAACATGCATGCCAATTGGCCTAAAGACTAAGGCATAAAAGACAACATTCAAGAACACTTAAAAGAAATGAAAAGCATGCAAATGTGACAACATTACATACTCTGAAATAATGCTAGGAGTGATGCCAAATCACATAGACAAATCATGATCAAAGTATGCACAAGGCTTAAAGCCTAAGATTATTGAAGGGACTTGAACCAAAGCTACACAAGACAAAGAGCATATGGCAAGCATAACCTAAAACAGTCCTAAGGCATACCAAAGTGAGCCTAAAACATGCAATGACCAAAGCCAAAACAAGCTAAAAGCTAAAACAAGGGACAAAAACATGAGACATGCAAGGCTACCAAAGAGGTGTTACATTACACCTAAGACAACCAAACATGGCATGATTCAAGCGACCAAAATCAGAGATATGACATGCTAAAACGGGCCCAAAAACCCATTTGGATGGCATCCCAAATGCCCAGGCATGGTGGCATATACAATGACGCGCTCATGAGGCATAACACACAAACTATCCAAAGCATGGAATATGTGATAAATGCAAGTATTTGAGCATACTATATGGACTGAAATAACATAACAAGTGATGTTAAACCACTGAAATGGCCCAAGTAAAGCATGTCAAAGGATTCAATACTTAAAGCCTACAAGCTAGATTACATGGTGGCTATACAAAGCAAGTCATGGACGACCAAAATAACCAAAATTAGAGCTTTAGCATGTTAAAACAAAGCTAGAAGCTTCATGAAGTTAAGCCAAAATCATGCTAAAAAGACATGTTACAACATGGTGCATGTTAAGGCAAATCATGGGATTACATGACAAGTATACAAAGCATGCATGGTATGTCTAAACCAACTTGAAACAGAGATGTATTAGGGCAAAACAAAGCCTAATACACACTGAAATAAAGCTAAAACAAGCTAAGCATACAAGCTACCAACATAGGCCATTTATGTAAGCATTAAAGACAATATGGAGAGGGGATGACCTCTCCTATTTAAGACACCAAAACCACCTCTCCACCACTGAAAATCCTTTGGATTTCAGTGGTAGAGAGGTCATGCAAAGCTAAGAACAAGGGCCAAAATGGATGGCCTAAAACAAGGCCTAACAAGGCCTAAGAGGAGGGAAACAACCCCAAACCTCAAAAGGACCTTAAACAAAGATCAAAAGCATGCAAAATCAGAACTTTTATCAATTATAAGCTAAGCTCAAAACAGCATGCAAGATAGGCTAAAAGCTTGTGCAAAAATGGGGAATAAAGAGGGTAGTTTCTCACCCTTCAAGAACCTCTTCAAGAACAAAGCTCTAGCAGGTTTTCTGAGTTCAAACCCACCCAAGAACACCAAAACCAACCCCTTAGTACCTCAGTAACAAAGAGAAGGTGTATTGCTAGGTGTTTGTGTGCTAAACTAAGACAATACTACACTTTTGAAGCACAAAAATGGAGAAACAAGGCAAGATAGATACAAGGCTATATCTATCTTTTCTAAGGCAATTTTTCTGAACCCTGGAGGAGAGAGGAGGGGCTCCCTCTTTATAGAAGTTCAACTTCTAAAGCTTCCAAGAGAAGCTAAGCAAAGGGCAAATCCCCCCATACAGGTATATGGAGGGGGTGAATTGTGGATGCCAGCTGCACCAACTGGCATAAAATATCTACATAAAGTAGATGAACAGGGTTCGGCCATCAAAAATGGCTGATCGGCCAACATAAGTGCCGGCTGGCCAAATATAGTGCTGACCGGCCATAGAATAACACCAAGAACCTATCCCAAATCAACTCAGGATGCATTGTTCTGGTAAGCATCCACCACCTCCGTGCCTCCTCTTCAAGCGTGAAAGCGGCAAGCTGCACTTTCTGAACTTCAGTACAAGGGAAGACTTCGAATAGTTTCTCTATCCCTAGCACCCATGCCTCCACCTTCATTGGTTCAATTCCTCCTTTGAACGAAGGTGGTTTCATCTTTTTAAACTCCCGTATAAGTGTGATGGTACGGTCCTCAGCGTGAATATCTTGCATTACAATGGGGAATTGGCGGGGTGGTGGTGAGGTTGTTGTTGTCATTCTTTGTTGTTGTCGTAGAGTTTCAGCCATATCTCTCATCATTCTTTCCATCCTATCCAACCGCACCGAGGTAGCATCTTCTGGCTCATCAGCCCTTGTTCTCACCATAGTCTACAAAACAAATCATTATACCATACACAAAGGTGTACAAGGAAGTCAAATTGTTAGCATTAGGGTTAGCAGAAATCATATCACGTTGCTATCATTCCTACTTTCTTGTATGATGCCTACCACACTAGACATCCTAACGCTCAATGGATCAGTGTGTGAGATAGCAACTTGTGCTCTGATACCACTTGTCACACCCCAACCCAGCCCCTATAAGTTTGGGCATGACTTAAGCAGAAATAGACAGAATAACCTGTATGGTATAACATTGGGGCCTGAACGAAAGCATTAAATTTAAAACGACATCTAGAAATATCCATTGAGCAACTATCAACAAGCCAGGACCATCTTAACATTGAACATAACGTAGCATGCACACAAAAAGGAGGTTACATAAACATTTACAATCCAAATTGTGTTTTAGGCATACAAAACAATAAATACATAACCACGACCGATGTGGATACCAAAAATTACATTCACAAAGAAAACTGATCTAATATGTAAGGGTTTCCACCAGTGCCTGGTTATCCTTAGGCTGACAAAAATGCATGACGTGTGCTAGATCGGCTCCTCAAGCTGGTTCCTCTGAATCAAACAAAACTCTGAGAATGAGACAAGCTCGGTGAATAGTAGTCGTAATATAAAATCACCATGTATGAGTATATGTATCAAAACCAAAACCGAGATAACAGATTGGCCCATTAGTCTTGGGATAGCCTTACATTAGACAGATAGCCTTTGCGGCACAATAGGTAGCCTTACGGCACGGATAGTCTTTCGACTCAGGTAGCCTTGCGGCACAGATAGTCTTTCGACTCAGGTAGCCTTGCGGCACAGATAGTCTTTCGACTCAGGTAGCCTTGCGGCACAGATAGTCTTTCGACTCACATTTCAATTCTAGATCAACATATAAGTTATGATCTTATCTTACAGAAAACGGATACATAAATATATGTAAAATGCACTATTACTCACAGTGTTGTGGTGGCGTATGAGTTCCTCCTGGAGTGTGCCCTACACACAACATAACTAATAAATTAGTATTCTTTTCCTTTAAAATCGATTCATATGCCTCCACACTTTTATAAAGCTATAATCTCTTAAGACCCATCAGAAAAGAATATTCTAATAACACCGAAGAGTCAAACACAAAAAACTGAACAAAACATATTTTTCTTGCTGAAACAGTCCTCCGCTCGAGCGTAGCTGTGTCCTCGGCCGAGCGATGTAGTCTTGCCAAAATATCGATGGTCGATTTTACGCTCGGCGTAAGTTCTCCGCCGAGCGACAGGTAAATTTTCGTAAAATCGGGAGGTGCATTTTCACGCCGGCGTTCTGACCTCGCTCGGCGGACGACTACCCAGATTCAGGGCAGCCCGATTTCAAGCCAAAATTCATCATCCAAACCCAATTTCCATGCAATCAAGGGTGAAATTCATGCAATACTTCCACTTAACAACACCACAACATGGATGAAAGCTTAATCATGTCAAATTAAACCAAGTTAAAGGGTCAACAAGCCAACACTTCCGCAAATTCCATCCAATGTTCCAAGTATATTCAAGTTCTACAAATTCAACAAACATAGCACATAGTAGTAACATATTGGTATGGATTAATGCTATAGAAACAAAGATTGATGTCCAAAGTGTTAAGGCACCAAATCAATGAGAAACCCTAATGGATCAAACATAGATTATCCATGAACCAACATAAGCATGAGATGAAATTCTTGAGAAGTTAAACTAGAAATTTGGTTACCTTAACCTCAATCTCCCAATCCTACTAATGGATGAGCTTCTTTGGTGAGTCAAATTTATTTTCCCCCAATTCTTCTCCCTCAACTCTCACGTTCCTCTCTCCATTTCTTTCTCAAAGTAAGCCACGTTTTGATCACAAGTTTTACAAGTCTTAGACATAGATATATATATAGCAAGATATAAGAGCACAAAAGACGAAAATCAATCGCTTTATGGTGCCGAAATAAAAATTTCACAGAAAATCCCCTTATAGCTTAAAAATCATGTAGATTCCAAATATCAAATCAATTTCTGCAAATTAAATCTCTAAGATGCTCAATTTCCATTTTAAGTGATTTAAGTGTAACAGATACGTTCTAATTCAACAGATAGAAACTCATATCTCTAAGTTCCATGCCCTTTTACTATATTTTCACATAGACTTTCACAATAACATTCAAAGACACAGAACAGGAGATTATAAAGACAGCAGAATCAGATATGAGGGTCGGGGTATTACATGTATGCACCTTCCTATACGTGTATGTATAGATATTTCTGAAGGAGTTGCTTGGTTTTCTATATATAGGAGGCCTCCCCTCCCATTTTTAAGGTTGGAATTTTAAAGCAAAAATTCTCTCTCTCTCTCTCTTGAAATTTGTTAGCTTTTTGCAAGCTTTTGCCTATACACTCTTAATCAAACCTCTCCATCTTTGAGCTGAGGTGCCTTTGAGCCTTGTTTGAGCTCTTGAGGGTGTGTTTGCCTTGATTTGTTGCCTAGAATTGGTTCTCCTTTTCAAGAGGTATAAAGCTTTGTTTCTTTACTTGCTTTATTTACTCTTTTTCTTATTGTTTTCCAACTATTTTTGGACTGTACAAACTTTGTATTTTGGGGCTGAAACTTGGGTTTTAAGGCCAATAAAGGTTGAGGGGTGATTCACCATTCTTTACACCTTGCTTTCAAGGCCTTTACCCTTGTGTTTCCCACCATTACATTATCTTTTTTTGAGCTTTTAAACACTGATTTTCAGAGTTATTTTAGTGGCTAAAATTATGATTTGAAGTCCAAAATTGAAGGGGTTAACCTCCCCTCCTTGTGTTTTACTTACTAGCCTAGCATGTTCCATGTTTTAGCTTATTATTCTAGCTATTTTTCTCTTAATTCCAACATGTTTTAGGACTTATTTAACACTTTTTTAGGACTATTTTTAAGTGTTCATTGCATTTGAGCCTTATATTGCATGTTTGTAGTATAATTGTCCTCATAAGTTTGGTGTTTTAGTGTAACAACCCTGACCCATGATTAACGTTAATTCATGCTTAATTATGCCTAATAAGAAATTAAAGTGAAATTTTGCATCATACATTGTCTTATTTGTGTTTATATCTGTTTAACGTAGAAAGATTTGTTCATGTTTCCGTTTCGATTTGCGAATTGAAGCCCTTATGGGCATCTGATTCAAAAATTGGCTTGATTTATGTGTTAAATAGAATTTTTAGAATTTTATAGCAGGTTTAATTAAAATTCGATTCGGAACGAAATAATTAGAATAATTAATGCTCAATTAAGCCCAAATTAATGAATTTATTCATCAAGCCTATACAAGGCCATCTCATTACCTCCTACACACTTTTACACTTCCACTTCCTCTTGCTTGACCATCAAAAATGTGTAAGAGTGGGAGAGAAGGAAATTGAACTCAATTGTAGAGTGATTGTTAGAATTTGGAGGAGATTGAAGTGAATTCAAAGGAATTAAACTCCAACTTGAAGAATTTGAGCCTTAGGTAAGACTTCAACTCACATTTTGTAACCTTAGGCTCAATTACATGTGAAATCAACAAGAAATGAAGTTGTTATACATTATTCAAAGAGAATTGAGATTAGATGATAGAATTGAGCATGGCTCATGCATGTATGTGCATATCATGAGGTTTTGAAGTTGTTTTTACAAGAATTCTCATATGCATGTTCATATATTGGTTTTGTCAAAAGAATTCAACTTGTTTTTGAGCTTAATGACTCACTTGATCATGTTTTGGGGAGTTAAGATTCATGACATTACATACAAGTTATGTTATTTAAGTTTCAAGCTTTGTTTTGTGCAATTGGCTTAGCTTTTGGGCTTACTTTTGCAAAATAAGTTGTAATCCATCATGTACTATGAGTTTCTTAATGTTTTACTAAGTTTTGGCCCAAAAAGGTTTGGAAATTGAATTTTGAGCTTGGGAGTGAATCTGGAAATTCCAGAATTTTGCTCCTACACTCAAGCGAAAGAGTCTACGCTCGAGGAACTGCCTCATTTTGCACTTCTGCTCAAGCGACCAAAGGTTGGCTCGAGCGCGAAATGCATGCTCCCAGAAGTTTGAGTGTTTTGCAGACCGCTCGAACGACAAGAGTTACACTCAAGTGAGGACTTGAGTCTCACGCTCGAGCGGGCATCGAGCGAACATCGAACGGAAAACTCAAGCAACCTGTACTTTTGTAGGCCGCTCGAGCGACCACTACATTTTTGCATAGTCGCTCGAGCGAAGAAAGCTACCTGTTTTCAGCAATTTTTGTTAAGTATTTTCAAGTACATTTTAGCATTCTCATTGCATCCTAGGCACTCCTAGGCCATGATTAAGACTCAATAAGAGGTTAAGACTTAGAACACACTAAGAATAAAACGAAAGAAGTTAAGTATCAACCAAGTGTGTGTTTCATTATATGTATCTGTTATATTTGGTGTAGGTCACACGCTGTGAGCAGTTGATCCATTTGTTTACTACCAAAGTTGTCTGTGAGTAATAACTCTGTAAAGTTATGTTTGACTTTAATTATTTCTGATGATATGAAATGATCAGTTTTCTGAAATACTATGTTTTGTATGAATGAATGAATGTCCAATTTTCTTGAAAAGTAATTGTGTTGTCCTTAGCAGAGGCCCTCGCCCAGGGAACATAATATTGTGGCTTATGGTCATGAGACCTTCGCCCGAGGAAGATAATACCGTGGCACAGGCTTTCGCTCGGGGGAAACAATATCATGGCTCATGTATGAGATATGTTACCCGGTACCTGAGGTTCCTTTTTGGATCTTGATATGCTTGACCAAAGAGACATGTTTATGCTAATAGATGTACCACACATGATGTGAATATGAATAAGACTATGACTCTGTTTCTGTTATAAACCTGATTATGATTCTGATTTGCTTTGGGATTTCAAATCTATTCTGGGCATCATTCATTAAAATCTTTACTCTGTTATTAATCACTGAGCTTCCGCTCACTATTTATATTACGTATGTAGGTGACTAGGCGCGTGACCAGACCCAAAGTTGAGGATCTGGTGTCTCTGTTTTGTCAGCCAGCCGTTGTGCCTCTGAGGAGGTTCCTTTTTGTGCACAAGTCAAGTATAAATGGCATAAGTTACAACCTAGTGTTAATAAGTAATACGATCAAGTCTTTTGATTTATGTGTTTATTAGGGTATTTCCCTTTTGGGCTACAACCGTATTAAATGTGATGAAGATTACTACATTATAATGTTGTGTATATGTATATACATTATATAAGTTTTTAAATTTTTGTCCCATGTATGTCTGCACGGCTCTATGGACTATGTATTGTTGGTATATTTGCTTTTGTAGCCCCTAATTATACATTATTCTGTTAAGAGGCCTTTGGTAATCCAAGGATTACTGGCCGGTTACGACGCTAAACCTATAAGGGCGGGTTTGGGTCTTGACATTTAGGCCTTAGACACCACCTTATTTGAGTTGATTACATTTATTTAGTGTTTTTCTTATTTGTTCTCACCTTTAGTCACATCTGCAACCTCCCTCTTTTCTTG
Organism: Camellia lanceoleosa; assembly: GCA_025200525.1. Lineage (NCBI taxonomy): Eukaryota > Viridiplantae > Streptophyta > Magnoliopsida > Ericales > Theaceae > Camellia > Camellia lanceoleosa. The sequence goes on along the minus strand of CM045768.1, from coordinate 31,349,352 downwards.
GCTTTTTCTTTGCTTTAAAAGTAGTTTCAAACTATTTGTTTGTTTAAGCATGAGATTGAAGTGTCATGCTTAATGGTTTAATCCCTTTGGGGGTTCATTACCAACGGTATGATGTCTCTTTCATGCCGAAAGCAACACTTGGTTTGAGCCCTCTTTCCATTAGAGGACTTAAACTCACTTTTGGACTTAATTGATTAAAGGATTGAGAGGTAACTAAAATAGAGTAATAAAATTGGTGAATAAAAAAAGGTGCAAGATAATAATTTGGTTAGGGTTCAATCGGACGTTAATTGAACCCTTGAGTCTTGAGTCGTTTCATACTCATTAGTGATGAAAACAGTTCAAGATTCATTGTCAACTACTCCCTTTGATCATTCATGATAAGGAAGTGGTTTTGAGAGTCTTATTTTGTCGCATTCATTGAACTTGCACATTTGGTTCATAAGACATCATGCAATGAAATTGCATCCATTGGTGGTTTGTGAATCAAACTTGCTACTCCTTTGAGTTGTTCAAATGATAAGGAGGGGTAAATTGTGCAAACAAACCCTTGAGAATACCCTATCCCTGCTCTGTTTGCTCTCTATTACAGCAGGACAATCCAGTCATCTGTGGCTGGCAGGCCACTATTTATGGCCGACAGGCTACCTTCAGTGGTTGGTAAGCTACCTTTAGTGGTTGGCAGGCCACCATCAGTGGACGGCAGGCCATCTGCCGGCCACCAGTGCAAAATCCAGCAGTATACTTTTGAAGAAGAATAGAGTTAGTTCTAAGGTGGAAAGTAGTGTAAGTATTCTACTGTGCAACAAAGGCATTTGGCAACAGAAACAGTGACTTTTTCGAGTGGAAAGTCCGTGCATGCATGAGCATTCCTCGTTTCCCGAGGTGGAGTAATTAAAATAGCTAGCTTAGCACCCTTTTCATGTTGTATTCATGTAAATAATTAGTTCATTTTGATTTGTTGTAAGAATTAGTTAGCTAGAATAGTTAATTAATTTGTTGTAATAATTAATTAAGTAGTTTAGCTAATTTATTCATTTGGGTTTGTAATAATTACTTAATTAGTTAGCTAGTTAGTTCAGTCGGACCCTCCTGCGCAAGGGCAAGCAAATGTTGTAATAACGTATATGTCTTTCAACTCCACATCTTTCTCCCTTTTATTTAACTATTTACAATGGTTAAATTAGAACATCATGTTTTGATTAGTATAATCCATGTTTGCATCCATTTGTATTACATGCATTGGGCTCAGCTCATCATTCTAACTTCCATTGTTAGTTAATACTTCTTTGAATACGTGCTTAGACCGCATGTTATCAAATTGATTCATATGCCATATTAGTAGCCGAGCCTAGTAATGCTAGCCTAATAAATCGGAACAAGAGCATATAATGTAAATAAGATTCATATCATAATTAGTAAAGGTTGATCTTTGATCGGGCTAGCGGGTGTGCTCAATTCATGACCTTTCCCTCTCGTACCTAAGTTCCCGAGCCGAGACAATCTTGGTAATGACAGACACGTGGCCTTTGGCACGCGTCATGGGTTTTCTAAATTTCCCAAAAAATATTTAGGTGGCGACTCTGTATCTGGCAAAGCAATCCATTTTTGGCAATTTGATTCAAAATTGATTTTCTAAAAGATTTGTCGGATTTGGACTCTTTAGTGTTTATCTATTTCACATTGCACTTATGAGATCAGATTCAGAACCGCGAGAGTCCAATACTGTAGGGCTTATTTGTCTTCTGAAAGGGGGCATGAAAAGCCGAGCTTCACGGTGCATCCAAGCTCTGCCAAGTATCATATAGTAATTTGTGTCTGCTTCAATCACGTAGAACTTAGTTGCAGAACGGATCTCACCGACTGTTAAATCCACAACAATATGGCCCTTAGTAATTTTTTTCTCACCACCAAAACCTGTCACGGTGATAGGTTGGCAAACCATCCTAGACTCTAGGATACCAGCCTTTGCAAAAGGTGTCAGTAGTAACAATGTTTATGGACGCCCCACTATAAAGGACAGCACACTTGAACTCTACATCATTGATGTAAGCTGTGACAAAAAGAAAACAGTTATGAGGAAATGGGTATGCTTTGTCTACTTTAGAAAAAGTAATGGCCTTATAATCTTCCTAGATGCGCTGAGGCACATACTCCTCAGCCTCAGCAACTTCAGCATGGTGCACTTCAGAAACATTAATGAGGGCCTTTGTTGCTTTCAACCTGGCAGCTTGGCTCAGCCCCAGCTGGTCAAAGAAGGTGCGAAACTTAATAGAGTTTTGCAAGGCCTGAGCATGAGTATCCTCTGCGAATTTTGCCTTTGCAGGTACTATCTCAGGGAACTGGCCACTAATGATTTTTTCTAACTCATCATAGTAGGACGCCATGTGCACCTGATTATGTACGGGCCCAAGGTACCCAATCATATGTATATTCTTCCCATTCTCTTTGTGGTTAGGATAAGGGTCCTTCCTTACATCACGATTACCAGCATCTTTGAACTTCAGCTTATTTGCGTCAACTTTCTTCTTGAAGATACTTTTCAAAGTCCAACATCCCTAGTAGGGTGTCTAGTGGTTCTATGATAGATACAATAATCTGGGCTTTCTTTGTCCTTCTTGGTTGGAGAGACATCAACTTTACGCAAAGTAAGTTCACCATCGGCTATCCATTCTTTAACCAAGGCCTTAACATTCTCAAGGCTTCTGAGGCATCTGTTTCTAAAATTAATTTATCACTTGTTTTAGGAAGATAAACATCTGGTAAAGTTTTAACAGTTTCTTTAATTTGTTTAATTAAAGCAACATCTTCTGCTGTCCATTCAAAAATAACATTTTTCCTTAATTTGGTTAACCAAGGAATTTCTATTTTTGAAAGATTTTTTATAAAATTTCGTCCATAATTTAAAATGCCTAATAAACTCTGTAATTGTGTTATATTTTCAAGAGTATTAGGAAAATCTCGTACTTTGGACAAAATATGTTCTTGTAATTTTAAACTTTTCTAGTCTAAAATTATTCCTAAAAATTCAATTGATTCTTTTTCTAATTCAATCTTTTTTTGAGACAAAATAATTCCATGTTTTTGGAATCTTTCGCAAAGTAATTTTAAATGTTTCTTGTGCTCCTCTTTGGTTTTAGAGAAGATAAGTATATCATCAATATAAACTACACAATAATCTTTAAGGTCTTTAAAAATTGTATCCATCCACTGTTGAAAAACCTGTGGTGCAATATTTAATCCAAAGAGCATAACATTCTAGTGGTAATGTCCTCTAGGTGTACTGAAGGCTGTCAATTTTTTTGACTCTTTAGTCAATTGAATTTGTCAAGATCCACTTTTACAATTAAATTTGCTAAAGATTTTTGATCCCTTGGTTAAGTTAATCAAAACATCTTTTCGTGGAATAAAATATCCATCAAATTCTAAATTTTCATTTAGCCGTTTATAGTTGACTATCATTCGGGCTTTTCCTCTTTTAATTTCAGCATGGTTTCTTACCATAAAAGCTGGACTAGAGTGAGGGCTTTTAGTTTCTTCAATTAACTTTTTGTCTAAAAGTTCATGGAGTTGAATATCAAATTCATCTATATCTTGTCTAGTATAGATCATTGGTCTTACTCTAATGATAACATTGGGGTCTTTCAATTATAAACTACAATAACGTGGACTACGTTTCCATAGTTTTAATGGATGTTCACTAAAATTTTCTTCTAAAATTTTATAAATCTAGTGTGATGCATCAATCGTTTTGATGATGGGAGTTAAATCACCACGCGGCACGGGTGCAAACTCTTTATCACAAATGTATTTATGTTGTTCTAACAAAGGAATATGAATTAAGACATTGTTTATGCTTAATGAAATAGCCTTTTCCTGTATTTGCATTGGAAGATATTTATATATAAAATTATTTCCAAGAAGGAAATCTCCATGCATATACGGAAAACATAAGATTTTTGGTATAATGAACTTGCTATCATTTAACCAAATAGCTATATTTTTAGCCTTGAATTGTATGGAAGTATGGTTGCCATATATTCCAGTAACTAAAATTGGATGTTTCATTAATGTCCATTTTTCTTTTGGTATGGCATTCCATTTACATGAGCTAACTGTAGCTCCTGTATCTATGAGAACACTGAGACTATAGGGTTTATAACCTGCAAAATTAAATGTTCCCAATATATATGTATATCTTCTTTTTCCTTGGCTAGGAGAAAAAATAATATCATTATTTTTTGTTTGAAAATGATACATATATGCAGATTTAATATGTTCAACTTTTCTTGTTCCTGGAAAAATAGGAATCTGAACATTATTTGAAGTAATAGATTCTTGATTAGAATTATTACTTGATTCTCCAATACTTAACTTTGAAAATGATTTGTTCGTAAAATCTTTTTCAAATACAGAAGTTGATCTTTTAATTTTTGGAACTGTATTTTCAATATATAAATTTTTTCCTGATACCTGCATTTGTAATTGTGCAGGTTTTTTTTGTTTTAGAAGATTCTCCTTGTCCCACTAAGTCTTGGATTAACCATTGTAGAGGGACTTCTAAATCACTCCAATTCATTAGACGAGGTTGTATTACCGTGTCAAATGGTCTTGGTTCAAAGATTTCAACGATTTTATTATCGTTTGATTTTGTTTTAGTTTCAGGAAATTTGGTTAATTCGTGAATTGTTTTCCACCGAATAGCCAAATCATGAGAATTTGATTTCATTCCTAATCCTTGTGTTTTAATTCTTATTCTGACTGTATCTTCAAGATTAGGATCATTTATGGAAATAAAGAAATTTGGTTTAACATTAAACCAAACTACTCCATTAGCCAAAATAGACTGAATTCCTCCAATGATTGCTTTCATTGGATCGGAAAATCTTTTGTCAAAAATTACTGCCAAAATAGGAGTATCTATCTCTTGGCGAAATAAGGCTGTTATGGTTACTTGAATTAATCCAATATGAATATATTGAATTTCAGGATATTTCTTTTTCCATCTTGCAACCTTTTTCTTATCAAAAAAAGGAATATCAATATTTCCTTCTTCTGACCATTTTGCTTGAGTGTTACCACTGTATTGTTAAAACACTCTTGCTGAAAAGAAGTTAAATTTTGAAAGTTTATAAATTTCTGGAACAGCAACTTCTTTCATTTTTTCGAATTTTGCTAATTTTTTGTCGGTAAAAGTTTTTTCTTTCCCGATTACATCTCCAAGTCGAATTGCCTGTAATTCTTCTTGAGATATTTCTTGACTATTAGTAGTCATCATGAAGATTAGTTCTTCATCTGAACTTTCTTCATCACTAGAAATTTCGTATAAGATTTCTTCTTCATCAGAAATTTGTTCTCCATGTGTTATTTCAAAATCTTGTTCTTCAAGGACTTTGATTATTTTATTTGCACTTTTTTCCCTTTTTGGGCATTTAGGTGCATAGTGACCTTCCTTGTTACAAATGTGACATTTCCAAGTTTTCTTTTTTGAAACACTTGTTTGTTTCTTTTTTTGAATATACTTTTTCTTTTTTGAAAAAGTTTTGTTCTTTTTCCAAGGTTTCCATTTATATTTTCTACATTTTTTAGAAAATCCTTTTCTTTTAGGAAATGTATTACAACCAATTTTTCAATTTTCTTTTAAAATTTTATCACAACATTTTTGACCATATTGTGAGTTGAAAATTTGATTTTTTATTTGTTTTTTCGCCTTTACTTCTAAACATCGATCTGCTATCTCTCTTAGAAAATAATTAATGCGAAAACCAAGATTATCATTTTCTTCCTTCTCCATTTTTTTTGAGAAAAGCAGGATAGTTTTTAATACATAACTCATCCCATGGACTAGGGAGTTTATGAAAAAATTGATCTAACCAAGGTTGATTTGCTGGTGGATCAATAAGATAATAATATTTTTTAAAAGTTTGAACATCGTTTTCAAAAAGGCAAATATTACATAATTCTAATTTAGTCAAAATATAATTTGCGTCTGCTTGCAAATTAGTATCTCCATAAAAACCACATGAATTTTCTTTTATGAGTTTTGCAAATTCAGCTAAAATTGTGTCAAGTGTGAGAAAATTTGTTAATAAAGGCGTTTTTTGACTTTTTTCAATTTCAGATTTTTCCCACTATCTTAACCATTGCAACACATCTCCATGGAGAGTTGCTGCAATATAATCAAGGAATTTTTCCTTTGACCAACTATTTTTATAATTGGTAATAATGATGGACAAGGATTATGCCCAATCATCTATTGCTTGTGGTTGATCCTTAAATGGAACATGAGACAAGTTTAAATAAGTACCATTTTGAGCTATTGGATACTTATGATTATTATCTTTTCTAGCTACTACTGGTTCAGGTGTAGGATTGGAGGTGCTTCCAATATTAGTATCATTTTTAACTTCATTTGTTTGAATAAAGTTAAAATTTTCTCCATCGCCCCATGTGCCAAATAATTCGGGATCAATTGGCTCTTTTGCCTTTCTTTTCCCTTTGTTTATTTCTGATGAAATATCTTGATCTATTGATTCTTCAGATGAGGATGATTGGCTGTCATCATCATTAGTTGACATATTAATATCATAATTAAAATGTTGTAAAATGGCTTCATTTTCTACATAAGTTTCTCTTATCTGATCTAATAGCCTATTTCTTTCATCAATATTTAAATCTAGGTCTTTATATAATTTTCTGCACACCATAACCAAACCCTATTTTCATATTTAGTTCTATTATAGGTATTGGTTTGAAGTACCATAATATCTTCTGTACCATAAAATAGCTTAGGGATGTCACTATCTCCTGAACTATTCATTCCATCATTGTTTATAAAGGATATAGTTTCCAATTTTGTCACCAAATTGTTTATTTGGTTTTTTGCTTCTTTATTTAAGTCAACATTTATTATAGAACCCAAATTGTCTATTTTAGATTCTATAGACTCAACTTTAGTCTCTAGATAATTTTGATTTATTTTTTTATTTTTATCTAATTTAGAAAACCAAGAACACATAATATCAGTAATATTATTTAAACTAGAGCACACACTATTTATATTTGTAGATTCTTTAGTAATATGCAAACTATGATCATATTTATTTTTAACATTATTTTTTGTATTTCCAAAACATACTATATCGTCAGAATTAATTGCCATTTTAGATTGTTGTTGGTATCTAAGACCCTCCTAGTGTATTATCTGGTGCCTAAAACCTCTCTTTTATGATCTTAAAGACTTAATTATGGCCAATAGTCAAAAGATCTTAATGAGTATATGGGCTTTGACATACACTAAGCATATAGGTTTTACAACAACTAAAAATGAAACAAATAATTATGAAGATATAAAATATGAAGGATACACAAAAAACTTAGTCAATCAAAAATTTTTTTTTTTTTTATATCATAAAACACACCATACAAACTTATATATATATCAAAAATTTATACATAGATAGAAATATTTACATAGCTTGATCTTGCCTTCAAAAGCTCTTCACCAAGCTCTGATACCAATTACAAAACTAAAAAGGAAATGAGCTTTCTTCTAATTTTATTATGGAAATATGATGGAGTTATGAAATTATACTAGAGAAATTAGAGACAAGAGAAAACAAAAAAATGGAGAGAAGATGAAGGGAATTTACATGTCTTATTATCTTGGCATAAAGGCCAATATATAGACTTACAAGGTCAATACAAACAAAAAAATACAACTTAATGCATATCTAACATATCTAACTTGTATCTAACTTTGCAAGACTTTTCGTATAAAGTTTGCAAAAGTTCTAACTCTTTAGGCAAGCCTAGTCATAGGTTTTTTGACAAGTTTACCTAAAAATAAATACAAAGAGACAAAAATAAATATAAAAGGACTACAATTATTTGCTCTTTGCTACAGTTTTTTCAATTTTATACACTGATACACACTGTCTACCCTCCCCGATTTTTAAAGAGATAGATTGTTGGAGATAAGCTTTAACTAAGCTGATTTGGCGTGTAGCGTCGGCTGAAAGGATAAGGTTGATCACTTTCTGCCAAATAATGCAGATTGCTCCACGTGTCCTGGATAAGGTTGGAGTCGATCAAGGTACAACTGCATTTGATAGTGGGGTCCACTATGCTTTCATCCTGTTGATGAGATTGTGATATTCTTCATCAATCTCTGATGGAGGAGAATCCGGATCTTGGCTGTATTGCTCATTCCGAAAATGTTCTACATCATTCGCGGTCATGGCTAATTCCAACGGAAGATCCAAATTATTTCTCTTTTTGAGATTTATTAACATGTCAAGAGCCTCATTAATTTGCATTGGAGACCTTTGATATGTTATGGGAAAATGGGTTACAAATAATATTCTTCCATCTGTAACCATGAATGGCAATTTTGTTGAGCCATGGATGTTGGATCTTTGCCAGAAAGCAGATATTAGACTGTCTATCCAATATTCTGTTAAAGAAAGTGTTTGGATATTTTCCAATCGCTCTCTTCGGTGATCTTCATCTAAATAATCATCTTCAAATTCAAAATCTTCAGTTTCTTTAAGATACCAAATCTGGTATGGTTGGAAAAAATGTTCTCGTTCTCGCCAGCCAACAATGCTAGAGATCCAAAAAGTAAAATATTTGCTCCATCGAAAGCTTTTTACTATCCATGAGAGCATTGTTTTGATAATCATTGGATAATCTATCCATTGGATTGGATCTAAAATTTGGAAAATAACTTGATTAGTTATCCCCCAATTGATATTCTCAAAAAATCACATGTCATGGTTTGCCATGATGGTTATTTTGGGAATTCTATCTTTCAAATTTAATTTATCATAAGATCGTTCTAAGATTTGTCTAATCTTATCATGATGATCTTCAACTCGATTTTTGATTAACATAAAAATTTCTTTTAGAAGCAAAGTTCTTGCTTTTTCAAAAAGACAAATTCTTTTTATTTGTTCAAAAACTGGATCAGAAAACTCATCTGATATGAGGTCTGATAGTTGAAGAAAATTGTTTATTTTTTCAAAATTAAAATCTTCATTCCAATTCATTTGTTTAAGAATATTGAAACAAAGATTTTGTAAATCTTTTAATTTAGCTGTTTGCTCAGCTAATTTGTTGGCCAAAACTCCCATGTGTTTTCGAAATTTCACTTTGTTGTCTACAAGTCTAGATGTCTGAACATTAGTTGGAACTGGGTTAGTTCTCATTTGACAAAAATTCTTTGATAAACAAGCATGGCTGGTGTACTATAAAAAGTTCTTTTAGCTTTAGTCATGCTATCATATGCTTTATAGCTCGCTCCTGAATATCCACAAATTTGCAGTTTGGCGTCATTCCAGTCTGTGTAAATTCCAGGTTGTTTTCCTACAAACACAACATAAACTTTTTCTTCTCTGGGGATTGCTTTTTTAGCAATTGTCACCCAATCTCCTTGAGCGGGTTGTTTACCCTTATCCATTGTTTCCTCTTGGTCTAGAGGTCTTCTGCAAAAATTAAATTTACTTGTTTAGCAATTTAATTTTCTGAAACAATTTCTGCTAAGAAAATCTGCAAGAAAATTGTTAGTTCCTTTAAGATGTTCTACTTCAAAGGTATATTCAGAAATTTTATTGTATCAGGCTAATCATCTTCCTTGCTCAATGGGTTTTTTATTGATCAAGAAATTTCTTACTGCCTTATTATCAGTGCGTATAATAAAATTTTCTAGGGCTAAATAAATATGAAAACTTTTTATTGCCAATTTTATTGCAAGTAATTCTTTTTCAAAAATGATATATTTCTGTTCATTTGATTTAAATGTTCCAGAATTATATCCGCAAATTAATTCTTCTTTTTGTAATTTTATGGGTATTGGATTTTTTCTTGGTCTAATCCCATTTTCTGATAAAGGTATTTCTTTATCATGCCACAAATTACTGGGTATAGCTTTAAGAACACATCCCCAGCATGCTTCTGAGGCATCTGTTTCTAAAATTAATTTATCACTTGTTTTAGGAAGATAAACATCTGGTAAAGTTTTAACAGTTTCTTTAATTTGTTTAATTAAAGCAACATCTTCTGCTGTCCATTCAAAAATAACATTTTTCCTTAATTTGGTTAACCAAGGAATTTCTATTTTTGAAAGATTTTTTATAAAATTTCGTTCATAATTTAAAATGCCTAATAAACTCTGTAATTGTGTTATATTTTCAAGAGTATTAGGAAAATCTCGTACTTTGGACAAAATATGTTCTTGTAATTTTAAACCTTTCTGGTCTAAAATTATTCCTAAAAATTCAATTGATTCTTTTTCTCATTCAATCTTTTTTGGAGACAAAATAATTCCATGTTTTTGGAATCTTTCGCAAAGTAATTTTAAATGTTTCTTGTGCTCCTCTTTGGTTTTAGAGAAGATAAGTATATCATCAATATAAACTACACAACAATCTTTAAGGTCTTTAAAAATTGTATCCATCCACCGTTGAAAAACCTGTGGTGTAATATTTAATCCAAAGGGCATAACATTCCAGTGGTAATGTCTTCTAGGTGTACTGAAGGTTGTCAATTTTTTTGACTCTTCAGTCAATTGAATTTGCCAAGATCCACTTTTATAATCAAATTTGCTAAAGATTTTTTATCCTTTGGTTAAGTTAATCAAAACATCTTTTCGTGGAAAAAAATATCCATCAAATTCTAAATTTTCATTTAGCCGTTTATAGTTGACTACCATTCGGGCTTTTCCTCTTTTAATTTCAGCATGGTTTCTTACCATAAAAGCTGGACTAGAGTGAGGGCTTTTAGTTTCTTCAATTAACTTTTTGTCTAAAAGTTCCTGGAGTTGAATATCAAATTCATCTATATCTTGTCTAATATAGATCATTGGTCTTACTCTAATGATAACATTGGGGTCTTTCAATTTTAAACTACAATAACGGGGACTACGTTGCCATAGTTTTAATAGATGTTCACTAAAATTTTCTTCTAAAATTTTATAAATCCAGTATAGATCATTGACTATATCTTCAAAACCATTGATGCATCACACTGGATCTAATTTCTCTAGTATAATAAGACATGTAAATTCTCTCCATCTTCTCTCCATCTTTTTGTTTTCTCTTGTCTCTAATTTCTCTAGTATAATTCCATAACTTTGGACAAACTTCGTGTGGAACTTGTTCACCATCTCCTCCCAACTCTTGATCGAGTTGGGAGCCAAGATCACATACCAGCTGTGAGCCTTTCAGTAAATGATTTGGAGAACTCCCGAAGGCGCAAACCATGGACACCAAGAGTTTCAATCAACCTCACCACGTGTTCTCTGGCATTGCCTTGTTTTCCATCAAACTTAATAAACTTGGGCACTGTATACCCAGTTGGGTTTGGCATGGTCAATATCTCCTGAGAGTATGGGGGTTTCACATCTGGGTCTGGGAGAGATGGCAATTGCTTCTTGCAACACTTTTGCTCGAGCATAGCTTATACGTCGGATAGAGTAACGAAGTGAGTGGGTTGGAATGGACCAATTTGTTCCTAGGTAACTGAACCAGTGACCGTACCGTTTGCTTGAGGTACCACCGGAGGCACCTGGATCGGAGCTCGAACCTTAGGGAGCAGGTTAGGCACTGGGTTTGGGACTGCTATAGGTGAAGGTGCTTGCACTGAGGCTCGTCTGGACGCCATGGCCATAATAGCCTCAGTAAGAGTTTGCAAAGCTGCCAGGATCTCCCTCTGCGTGTCTTGGAGTGACTGGACTGCCTCAACCACAACACTATGGTCACAGTCCTTTGCATGTGTTGCTCCGCCATTAGAAGAGCCTTGTTGTCGTGGGGGCTGTTGAACTTCATCCTCTGCCATCTTTTCTAGTGAAGTGTGTAAGCCACTACTGGTATGAACCATCAACAAAGTAGCCTCCCCAGCAAAGTCGCCAAAAATGTAAGGGGGTTCAAGGTTAGAAAGGTAATTAGAGAGGCAAAACTATGCTAATGGTCCTATAATGGTGGAATGGCTAAGAATCAGCAACAGCAACTGTCTGGGAATTGGAGAGTATGCGATTGGGCTAAGGTCAAGCAAGTAGCTCAAGAAGAAATGTATGGCAGTGCACAAATAGGCAGCATCTCCCCAAAATCTCCAAAATTCCTCTTGTTGAACCTTGGGAAATGGGTCCTATTTATAGGCTTTTCCTTAGTACAAAGAGGACATCAAGTGGCCAAATAGAGAGAAGACAGGTGTCTCTAAGGATCACACAGAATATTCTACCTTGAGCCACCAGGCTGAAGGTGTCACGTGTCCCTCTGCATGTACTGTGTACTATCTATTTGCCTACGCAACTACCCTTTTGAACCTCAGCGAGTGTAGTTGCGACAAAAGTGTTTGGTGCTGCAACTCCCTTTTTAAGCCTCAGCAAGTGCAGTTGCGGCAGGAGCGTTTGCCACTGCACTTGCCTTCTCAGCTCAAACCTCAACAAGTGCACTTGCAACAGTAAACCTTGCTGCAGCACTTGCTTTCTCAGTTCTACTTGACCAGTACATATATTCTCAAAACTCCATTAGTTTGCTATTAACTATGTTCGTGCTCACCTCAGCGTAGCCTCCACCCTTAGCCACCTATCCACAAACTCCCTAGCTTTCCAGGGCGAAGGCCACAACCAAGCTTGCTATCAGCCATGCTGTGCCTTAGTACCAAGCCCAAGAAGGCTTCCTTAGTCCTGCCTGTGCGACTAAGGCAGGTCCATGACCTGGGTAATGGAAAAGGAGTCCCTTACACTCGGGCTACCCTATTCCTATCTTTGCGGGATCGCCGCGGTAAACTGGTATTTCTGAGCCTGCTATCAGCTCCAACCAGTAAGTCTTGGGACATGCTATCAACGCCAAGTTAATGAACTTTGGGGCTTGCTATCAGCGCCAAGCATTAGCCTCTTCTTGTAGAGGGGAAGCTTTTCCCAAAGGCTGATATCACCTTGGCGAGATGTTCCATTCACAAATTGGTTACGGCGACTATAATTGTTGCGACAATCGTTTCCCGTGGCAAGTTCAAATGACAAAATCAACAATATTGGAGATGGCGCCGACAAAGTGCCTCTGCAACTTGGACGCTGCAAGTAATGCCTCTGCAACTTAATTACTTTGGTTCTCTCCTTCCCTTAGCAACTCTAGGTGGCTGCGGAACCGACAATACTTGGAATGGTAGCACTGAAACAAAGTGCCTCCGCAACTTGGCCGTCGCAAGTGTCGTCTTTGCAACTTAGTTGCTTCGATTTTCTCTTTCCCGTAGCAACTTCAGATGGCGGTTGAACCAAAATTATTGGGTAATGGCGACGCTGAGACAAAGTGCCTTAGTAACTTTACTGCCGCAAGTGTTGCCTCAGCAACTTGACTGTTGCATGTGTTACCTTTGCAACTTGACTTAGGCATTTTTCTTCGTGGAGTCCATTTGAACCCTTGGCGGGTCGGACCTACTTCGGCCTTCTGTTGGCCCACTTCCCTTGGGCTTTAGCCTATACTCCTTTTTCATTCCAACGAGGCAACCTCAGCACTTAGGCACATACTTAATTTGGAACTTAACTTCTGATCCTCTACAATTATTAGGATATATAAAGGAAAATTTTTAACTAGGCCTTTGTATAACATGTTTTTTTGATTTTATTTTTTCCCCCCCTTAAGACATTGAAAGAATTTCACTTTTATGATTAGAATTTTTGAACACTTAGGGGACAAAGAGATTTACTACTCTCTCCATTTCAAACAAAATAGTTCCTTTTAAAAAATTCAACTTTTTTTATAGTAAAATTATTACACTTTAAAAAGATTAATTTTACAAAATTACCTTTTGATAGTACATTTTTAAAAAATATCAATGTCCTAATTATTCTTTTTGTGTTGCTAATGAATTTTAAAAAAAGAACAAAATAAAAAATTTATATTATTTTAGTTCATAATTATTGAAATGAAATTAATATTTTGAGACGATAAAAAATAAAATAAGATATTAATATTTTGAAACATAAGGTGTACAAGCTATGGACAAAAAAATTGAATTTTGCAATATTTATAATTCGGAGATATTTGATAATGAAACATTTTTCTTTTTTGATTTCTAGATAAGTAAATTTTGTTTTAAATATTAAATAAAATATGCATATTTGTTAAGAGTTAAAACTATCGCTTTCATCGAGCCTGCCTTTCTCATCTATTAGGCCAACAGGATTTAATGAATCTAGACATGTTCATGGAATGATTAAGAATGTTTTTAAAAAAAATAGAGACAAAATTAGAGGTACTACTAAAGGCAAGAACAATGTATTTTCCGAAACGGTAGTCCACCAATTAATATATAAATTAGTATACTAACTAATATTAAACTATTATTACTAACCTTATCTATTATATAAATTATATCAACAATGCTAGAGGGCCCAAATTTTGTGGCTCAAAAGTGACTCAAATGGCCAAAACGGTTGTTTTGGCCATTTGAACTACTTTTGAGCCACAAAATTAAGACCCCCAAACATTTTCCAAATTATAAATACTCAAAATTTATAAAATCATATCACATCATCTATTAACATATTAATTAATATATTAATTAATATATATAGTATTATTTAAGTCTCTGCTTTTGCATTAAAAAATGTGAATTTGGTAAAAACACAAACACTGATAATGCCCACAATACACATCAACAATGCTTATATCGTAACTTTGTCCTCTCGACTTAGTTTCCACATCTGTTTGAACAAAGTACAAAACAAACATCGAATAATCTTAATAGCCCAAAATTTCTGTAAAACCTCAAGCTAAACATCGAAATGTAATCTTATTTTATTGGACCTTCAAAAAAATGCAGATAAGTCAAAGTGACGCAATGGTTGAGCAACCTCTGCAAATACTACATGAACTTCAATATGCATAACACCAAATACCATAAAGTTGGTACTTTTCACAACAAATGCTAGTTTAGTGCACTACAAAACTTCACAACAGCATAAACAGACATCACCAAGAAATTGACAAGAAATAGCATGGAAAGAACATGACTAAAAGGGAGACGAGCTTTAGAAAAAAAACCTATGAATAAAGATAATTGAATAAATACAATAAGCATATACTTGGACTGCAAAGAGTGAAATTGACAGCAATTAGAAATTGGCTACTTGCTCTTTGGCTAACATAAAAAGCAGCAACAGAGTTTAAAACAAGCTTTGCCCACATTCACAAAAAGAACAAAATCAATGCTTAAAAACCCTGAAGAACATAAAGCCATAATTTCAAAACTTCCAAACCAGACTTTAAAATATGATAACCGCTAGGCCATGGCAAACATTCAGCTAGAGCAAAGCACACCAACCCCCAATCATTATGCCTGATTGCCACCACCCCTTGGACCCCTGCCCATCCGTCCACGGCCGCGTCCATAGCCTCCTCTGCCCCCTCCACCCCTCCCTCTTTCATACCCAGCACCTGTCAAAAAAAACCGAGGCATTTGAAATGATAAAACCAAAAACCTATTCAAACAGAAACACAAGCATTGGCATTACCAGAGCATTAATTCATATCACAATTCCATTTACAGTGTAAAGAATATGCAACTAAATGGATTATTTGAAAACTAAGTCGATACATTAATACTTCTCATGAATTAACCATTACCAAAAATAGAATTTAGAATTTTATATTCCAAGTCTTTTGTAGATACTTAAAATATTCAAATCAAGAAGTCACACCATTGTGGTCAAAATAATATTGACTAAACTACTAGTAAAAATTGAATACTCAGTTATTTAACTAAGATATTTATGAAGATACTGAAAATAAAATTTTCAATTATTATTACACTGAATTAGTTGAAAAGAGAATTGCAAAAGCTATTAGCCTGAAATTGAGACTAGCTTCTTGTGTTCCAATAGCCAGTATTGCACAAGAACATTATGAATGCAAATAGAAACATAGAGTAGCATACTAACCACGGTACCCCCAATCTCTGCCACGCCCACCTTGGCCCCAATTTGAATATCCATCATTGCCACGACCACCACCTTGGCCCCAGTTTGAATACCCATCATTGCCACGACCACCACCTTGACCCCAGTTTGAATATCCGTCATTGCCACGCCCACCACCTTGGCCCCAGTTTGAATATCCGTCATTTTCTATCAGACACAAAATATAGCAAAAATCAGGGATATGCATTGAAGTTATTATTAACATAGCAAATAAACATATAACTTGATACACAACTTGATCATATTTTTTGCATTGCAAATTGCAATTCTAGGAGCCAATACCTTGGTAGTTTCCATATCCACCTCTGCCCCAACCTCGTCCTCCTCTCCCCCTTCCCCTCCCTCTCCCTCTGCCACGATCTTGTCCTCGACCATATGAATCTAAAAAAACAAATAAAAATGTGTTTTAGGGGGAAAACACATACACATGAACCCAATTTAACAATTATCCATCTTCAATTGTTGTTGCTGATATCACCTTCATTAACAGCATTATAGGGTGCACGCGTTTGTCTAGGTTGTTGTTGCTGCATCTGATAATTATACTGTCTAGGTTGCTGTTGTTGTTGCTGTTGCTGATGATAATTATACTGTCGAGGTGGTTGTTGCTGCTGATAATTCTGCTGTGGCTTTGGTTGGCCCACCTGGGATGGAGCTTGGTACCTATGGGCACAGAATTCCATTCAGGGACACATTCGACTCAGATAACCACGAAAGAAAGGAACTCACTTGGCAGTCAAATGAAACATGTATAGGTTGGGAGAAGGAAAAAAAGAAAAAGAAAAAGAAAAAAGAAGACTAGGAAACCCATGAAATGGCTAAAGGTATAAAATCCAAGCGGGTCAAAAAAATTAGCTAAAAGCAGTAGTTTAAGCAGGGGTTTCCAGAATTTCTTAGCTCCCAACCTCTGTTACATTGACTCTTCTACTTTCCCCAGAGTACCTGTGTCCACCAGATATGACATGGGTAAGGGTGTGAGATATGTGTCCGACACTCGTATCCAATTTAGACACTCAGATCCTTTAATTTGTGAAAATGTATGAAGAAGAAGAAACTCACATTTACTAGTAAAGCAATATTTTTCGTCTTTCACATGAATTAGATATAGAAATTTCATATGTTTCTTGAATCCTATTTAATTTCTAATATATTTCTACATAATTTACGATATCTCATTCGAGAATATTATATAATATGCAATATTTATGTGTACATGACGCGTCCCCGTACCCATATCTAATTTTGGATATGTGTCTGTAAATCCTAAAATTTAAATTTATGAAGGTCTCATGGTTGAATACACACCCGCACCTAATACTTATACCTGAGTCCATGTAACATAGCTTCCAACCAGTCACCTAAGATTTAGAAGAATTGAAATTTACCCTGGAGAATTCTTGTCTAGCTCCCTGGTTGACAAGGTAACTGAAATCATTGAGACATGGCGAGTCTGCTCCACACTATATTACACATGTCCAAGTTAGTGTCAGAAGTATAGCTTCAATATACATATGAAAATGGAGGCGATGTACAAGACGCGAAACTTACGGTAAAAGACCCTCTTCAATGGGTTCCCATACATCAGTTATGCTTACTGAACTGATGGCAGTATCTTGATGCAATTGGGGAATTCTCCTCTGTTTCAGGTAAAGAATGAGCTAGATTTCTTCATAAAAAAATACAAAATAAAAAAATCCAAGTAAACAGAATGTGATAGAATTGTAGATGAACCAGCCTTTATAATCTCTGCAATGGCTACTGTCTTGCTAATTGCCTGTCCCATTGCTTTTAAGACAATCTCTCTCCCACGTTTCTCCTACATAAATGATCATAAAATATTAGGAGAAAAACACTAGCAACCAAGTTTTCCAAGAAACATTACTCAAATAAATTTGATAGGCAAAATACAATCCATTCATCATCACTAGTGGCTTATCCCTTTTAATGAATGCAAGTTCAATTTGATATCACAATGTCTTGATGCAAACAAAACCTGCTAAAATCATTTTTTTAACAACCACAGTTGAAAAGAATAATTGGCAACACTCTACAAGTCCCAGTTATCAAAATCGACAAGAACCAATTTCCATATTTCCACATTCTGAATTAGAATTGCAATTGTTCTTGTAAGGCAGCAACCTGAAGCAATTCTGCTGGCTTAGTACTCTACAGCACCTTCAAGTTTCTGGAAATAACTAAATCCATCATATTATTGATCAAAAACCACTTATCAGTGCACTTTGTCACCCCGGGGCAAAACTATAGCACTCCAACTATAAACCTGATGAAGGTTTTAGTAGACCAACCAGGTCACCTGCTTTATAAACATTCTGCTTAAAGAACTTTACTTAATATGTTTCTCTTTCGGCTTACAGGAATCTTTTGTTAATCGTTGTTTACTCTTACAGATTTTATGGGAGAGCTTTAGTATATTTTGTATACTTCCGGTGTATGGAGGTTTGCTCCTTGTGTCGTTTTTATGCATAATACCCACAAAAATGTTGTTAAGAAACCAGTAAGAGAGCATATCCATACAAGATTTTAAAATAAATGTCAATCGCTCAAGCTTGGCACCATAAAAGCTCATTAAATGTCTCATTTTCTTTTCACCCCCCTAATGGACTTTGGCAGCTTCCGAGGTATGACCTTAAAAATATATGGCGACTCTTATTCTAAGGGTTCAAGAACAACTAGTTCCTAGCTGGCCAATGAGCTTGTTCAACTTTGTTCAATATTATGTACTTAACAAAAAAATAAAGTTTGTTTGTTATATAAAGGAGTGCAACTAGAGCATTGTTGTGAAGCTCATTACGTGAACCAAGCCAAGTTCGAGCAACACCCAGCTTGGGTTGCCTACATTCACGAACATAGGTGTTTTGTTTTGTAAGTAGAAAAGGAGATGATTTCCCTGACCCAACCCCAAACAACGGAAAACTCAGCTTGGCTTGGCTCATTTGCATCCCTACTCCCACAATTAATTTTTGTCTCTCTAAGGGCTTTGGTCCTCGCATGTGCCAATAAAAAGAACACACACAAACAAAAAAAAAGAGTACATTACAACCACACCTCTTGAGATTTCTAACAATTGCAAGAACAACCCACATGACGTTTTTGAAATAACATTCTCACCTCTTACTTCATCTAACAAGAAAAAGGAACCCTCTCCTATTAACTCCACCAACATGCCAATAATACTATTACAAGTTATCGTTTTGCAAAATATTAAACTTTCGATCAAAATATTCACTTTTAGATATAAGGGAAAAAAAACAATCGCATGTTTCATTAACATAATGTCACTTGCCAATTCTGACAAGTGCTAATGTCATTTTATAAACCTAAGCAGATGTCTGTGCAATTGTTAGAAACTCGGGGATT
Organism: Camellia lanceoleosa; assembly: GCA_025200525.1. Taxonomy (NCBI): domain Eukaryota; kingdom Viridiplantae; phylum Streptophyta; class Magnoliopsida; order Ericales; family Theaceae; genus Camellia; species Camellia lanceoleosa. Next base: position 31,329,995 of record CM045768.1, on the reverse strand, counting down.
TTACTGTAATTTTCTAATCGAAGCAAAATAAAAATAAAAATAAAAATAAAAATCATAACTTTCTAAGCATGTGCAGATGCAAGCAATCTGCAACTAAACACAGCTCATTCACTCACAATTCTGCAAATACATGATACAACCTAATCACTGATTTATGCACTACTTGGTATTAATACCTAAATGGTGCCCAAACAACAATATTAAAAAAATCACCTCTAAATCATTAATTAAGTGTAGAGGACAAAATCTTTCAATAAGACATTCCTTGAGTCAAAAACCTTGACAACTTTTTTAAAATTTTTATTTTATTTTATAGAGAAGAATTCAAAAGCTTTCAAGGATGAAAGTTTAACAAGTTAACAACTTAATATTATTAGCAGCTGTTACATACCTTAATAGCATAAAAGAAACACATTTACTTGCAACAATAAATTATAGTGACAGACAGTAGGGTGCAAATAAAATGATTCCTCTTTGAGGCAACTGAAACAAAGAAAGGCATGCCAAAAAATAAAAAGATTTTTTATAACGTTATAGTCTAAGACACAAACAATTCAAAGAAGGTGTCTTATTTGGGTTGGACACACGTCCAAATGTATTCTCTCTCTTCTTTATTTTTTTTATAAATAGGATTAGACATGATTCAAACGCTAGGGTTAGGAGACACATGTGTCCCTCGTTTAGACTCACATGAAACACATTACAAGTTTATAAAAATAAAAATAAACAAGTTAGGATCCAATCATAAAAAAATATAGACTTATACATAGTAATCCTTACTCATTTAGACTATAGAAATTAATGATGTGTTGTATTTTTTTATTATCTTTAAATGAAATATTCATATATAATATTATTTACGCATGTTGCAATGTGTCCTCTCTTACATTTTTAAAATTTGTCGTGTTGGCAAAATCTATATTGTGTTGTGTGTACATATATTTTTGCTTCTTGGTATATATTAATCCAAGATACAAAATAAATGCTACAGGGCTTCAAATCTAAGCTAATGGCAACCAAAACATATGCACTCAGAATTACCCAGTAAGACTAATTCTAGCCATTGCTCTATGAGTAATGATATACAAACAGAATGTTCATACAGAAATTCTATACATAATGTGTTGGCATCTTGTGATCACTTCATTTTCAATCAAAACATTCATTATTATCCTTATAATTTCACAAATGCCATTAACACATCATTCTAGATGTATTTTTTGTATGAATTTTATGTTTATAAATCACTTTCCTTGCTCTATTGGCGCACACATATCAAATGGGATACACCTACCTATCATGTCAAGCTAATGCTACCAATTGGCTAAAACACAACTATAAAATGTGGCTATCATGAAAACCACATTTCATGGTTGCTACAAAATATTTGACTAGAAACCCGAAGTTTTAACTATCAACCAATCAGGCAATCAGGTAAAACAAGTATATAAATACCAAAATATGCCCATATGACACTGAAATATAATCTAGTATTGAAGACCACCTCAAAATTTTCTAAAGCTCTGTTTGGCTAGGGGATTTGGAAAGCAAAAGGGAATAAGTGTGTGAAACTAGGTGAAATACAGGTATATTCTATTCACATTTCCTTTCTCTTTCCCCCTGCACTATGTTTGATTGGGAGATTTAGGAAGGGATTTGAATTGTGCATAAAATATAACTATATTTTTACCTAGTTTCACACACCTTTTTCATTTCCTTTTCCTAATCTCCACCCAAATCTCCCAACAAAACACCACGTAAATGTTCTTAAATTGTTGCAATTGCATCACTGCAACTCCAATATCAAGCACATGCAAAGTATGAAATACTAAGATAAATTATATATAGTAAAAAGATAGAAGTTAAAACTTAAGAAAAATTGTTCCATCAACACCAAATCAAAACACAAATATTGCAAAGAAAACAAAAACTGTACTATAGCATGAAAAAAAAATTCCACGCGTAGCAAATCTATTGAATTATCAACTTACGCTGTATAATTTTCAGTCAATATCAGCCATTCCATAGATTACATGAGAGAATCAAACGAGAATCACAATTAATACGCAACAAATCAACGACAATCATACCAATTATAGCGGGAATCAACAAAACCCCTTGAAACAAAACACAAACTCCGATATCAAATAAAAACCAATCCGATATAATCCGATTGAACAAACGATGAGAGAGAGAGTACCTGAAGAAGACTGGTGGCATAGCTGATGTAGTTCCTAACCAAACCCTGTGCTGTGATTCGGATCTCGTTCTCGTTTATGGGCGTTTCGGGCTTCGGTTTCTCGACCTTCTGGTATCTATCCATGGCTTTTGGATTTTGAAGAGCGAGAGAGAGAGAGAGAGATGGAGAAGATAAAGTTTAGAGAGAGAAACCCTAAAACCCTTTTTGCAGAGAAAGAAAGGGGAGGGGGGAAGGGCTAAAACCTCAGCGATTGTTTGTTAAACCAACGAAAGCAAATACGGTTCAGGTTTTAATCTACAATTTCCGGGCCAATTGTGGGGCAAAGTCACTCGCTTTGTAGAGCGTGAAATCACGAACGCTCAGGATTGGGCCATTTGTGGGTTGCGTGCGGCAGGATTTGCTCGCCGTTTTTAGGGGCTAATGTTGTTGGATTTGAATTGGACTTACTAGGGCTTCATTTAGAAACTATGCTTTTTGTAGAAGATTAATTAATTGAGTCAATGAAGAATCTTGTAATTTAGGGTTGTGTAATTAATGCCTTAAAACTCATTTTTTAATTTTTAATTTATTTTAAGGGTGATGCACCAATAAATCTTAAATTAATAACTTGTACACTATTTAGTCCTAAAAATTTTCTTATAGACTGAAAGGTCCCATTATAGGGAAATTGACCATAGAGGGCATATACATCAAACATCATCATCATCAAAACAACAACATCATCATCAAAACAATATCAAACATCACAACATTATTATCAAAACAACATCAAACATCACATCATCATTATCAAAATAACATCAAACATCACAACATCAACATCAAACAACATCAAACATCATCATCAAAACAATATCAAACATCACAAACATCATCATTCAAACAACATCAAACATCACAACATTATCATCATCATCACATCATCAACAACACAACGTCACAACATCACCAACATCACTAAAAAATACATTATCAAAAATCAGCAACATCATAAAAATATCATCAAACATAGTCAAATACATCACCAACATCACTAAAAAAAATCATCAAAAAAACAATAACATCATAAAAATATCATCAAATATCAACAACATCCACAACATCAAACATCAACAAAACATCATTAAAAAAACATTAACAACATCAAACATTAACAAACATCATCAAACATCCGATTCAATCTTCCGATTCATCATCAAACATCAAACATCCGATTATTCTTTTTTTCCTTATAAAATCCATGAATCAAACAAAAAAACTCAGACGGAATCTTCTTTCCAAGCAACCAAACTATATGAAAAATTTTCCTCAAAAAATGCTTTTTCAATACCCACCTCCAGAAGCAAAACCCTAATCCTAAAAGAGAAGGCATTTATGTACAAGCCAAAAACCCATAAAAACTTAGAGAGAGAAAGTGGAGAGGATAGAGAGGCTCAGATTTGCCTTTTTTCAAGCAAAATGAGACGCCGCCATGGCTGCAACAATAGTTGCCATTAGAGAGGAAAAAGGCCTCCAAAAGCAGACCCAAATCTCTCACAGACCATCTCAGTTGCCTCGCCAAGACACGAATTGGCATCCCAATGTTTGATTTCTTCGAAAACATCATAACATTTGAAACTTTCATACTAGGGCTTGTGAGATTGGGATTTGAATTCTCAGAATCTTTTGAGATTTCCGAAATCTTCGATCCGATGTTCTTTTTCTCCTACTGGCTCTGCTATTGTTCATTTTCTTCTTCTTCGCGATGTTTGATGTTTGAAACATCCACAAACATCAAAAATATCGGATGATGTTTGATGTTATTTTGATGATGATGTTTGATGTTGTTTTGATAATGATGTATAAATGGGACTAAATGGTGCATAAGAAAACTTATAGAACTAAATGGTTCAACTTTTCAGAAAATAGGATTTATGGGTAAATTTTCCCTATTTTAAATCATATTATTTTTTATATATTTTTAAAAAAAATTAAAAAATAATTTTTAAAACACCCTTAAATCTAGTCTGCAAAGTTTTAAAGAAATTATATATTATTTTATATTTGAGTTATGTTAGGAATACTAAATAATTTATCAAAATTTTTACCAAAACTTATACCCATGTAGATTTGTGTGGATTCTACACCCATATGACCCGAGGTTTGATAAAAAATTTATTAAATTATTTAAAATTTATAGCATTTTCCTTCATATTTTAGCTTGAGCTTGAGTAAAAAACAAAATTTCAACCCATATTTTGATCAAAGCCTATCATAATTCTTGTAACTTGGATTATTTTATTAATATGTATAATTTTTTTTGGGGAGGCTTATTAAATCACACTACAAATGTTGTTAATTCGAACCAACTTTTTCTTTTATGTTCTTGTTGTCTTTTTTGGCTTTCGAAAATTAATTATGTAATTTAAGTGTGCTAGTAAAAATCAATAAATCCTTATAGAAATTTTAATTGCCAACCAATTATCAGACGATTGTGTTAAAGTTCTTTCGGCCACAATAAATAAAACTTTTACTAATGGCTTGTTTAGGAGAAACTTACAAATAATGACAAGTACAAAATGAGAACTTACAATGGAATGACCCAACCTCGAAAAGGTTTACAACAACTATTTGAAACTACTCCTAGGAAATGAAGTGTAGTACAAGAATTGAAGAACTGGAGATGTAACAACTGGAAAGAAAAATAAACATGAAGTAAATAGCTGGTTTCTGGATCTAAGTATGGGTCCCCTTCTGTTGGCCTTCTCTTCTATTTATACTCTCTAATGATAACCGTCAAAATGGACTTCTAATTATCGAAATGCCCTTCCACGATTATTGGTTATGGCCTTGAACAATCTGCTCCCACTACGCCTTCCTTGCAGTTGGGCTTCCCTTTTGAATTTGAATTTGAATTGTGAGTAATCATTGGGCCACGTCACCTCGCGCCCTCTAACTACTTCCATGCTACACAGATCCATTATTACTAATATGAACTGCCAAGTGTATGCTGCTAATTAGAGACTCGCATTAACTTCCCAAATCACCCTTTACGAGCTACGTCATATACAAAATATATAGCCAACAATTCTTCATTTTGTAATTTTTGGATTTTTTCCCCTCACCTTCGTGTAATACAATGCCAATCAAATTCAAAGATAAAGACTTAAGCAAGTGATAGCTAAAAGTTGGATTTGAGTCGAAATTAGACAAATTTATTTGTGTTTTCATATCAAACTTGGACAAATTCTCAACTTTATCAAACTTATTCAAATTGCAACCCTATATTTAATGGTGTAGAGAAAGATCTATGTAAATTACTTTCTTTTTTAAAAAAAAAAGTTTGAATATATCTGTATATATGTGTAACAACCCTCGTATTGATTACCGTATAACCACTGAATTATATACTGATTACTGCTAAACTGAACTGATAATGACTGATAAGTGAACTGGATGAACTATCAATGCATCGAATGAAACCGAAACGAAATTGAATGAGTTAACCTATTGAATTGCATTTCTATCTGCTTAATTGATTTATTATCTGTTTGTGTTTATGTGTTTAAACCGGTAATTGAAGGCCTTATCGTGACGATTTAGGAACCGTTTAGTGTTTTGTAATCGGAGAATATTTGTGATTTAATGATATAATTATCTGAAAATTGATTAGGAATGATTAAATTAGATTAAATTAAGTCAATTAAAGAGTTTGAATTAATTACCACATTGCCATTGGATGGACCTTTGTTTAATCTTGTTTAAGAGCCTTATACACTTAGTTAAAACAATACTCCACCAGCCCCTTCCTTTGTCTCCACCGAAATTAGAAGAGAGTTAGGGAGAGAGAATTGATTTTTCATCACATTTTGCTTGTTGAGCTTGAAACTTAAGAGGATTGAAGTGTTGACCCCATTGTTGATCTCCTAGGCTCTCAATTGAAGACTTAAGGTAGGAATCCATCTCTTTGATTGGGTATTTAAGGTTGATCTTGCATGTTCATACATCATTGTAGAACTAAGACATGAATTTGCTCATAAATTGTGAATTGAAGCTCAAATGTTACATGCATGCTTGAATTGTTATATTTTAAAGTTAAACTCTTGAAGAATCATACATGCATGTCCATGTTTATATTATAGTCCATGTTTCCACTTCATTTTCCAACTATTGAGCTCATTAGAGCAAGATTTGAAGGTTAATTTTGGATTAAAACTCATGCATTGCATGTTTGAAATTGTTCTTGAAATTGGGTTTGAAAAATGGATTTAATTGACTCACCTTTGGGGCTTGAATTCATAAATTGGCTTTTGAAACTTGTTATACATTGTTTTGGAATGTATTCTCCAGAATTTGAGCCCAAGAGGTCGAGAATTGAGGTGAGAATGCTTGGTTTGAGCTAGGAAGGCAAATCTGGAAATTCCAGATTTGGCTTCTTCGCTCGAGCGAAGGATTCCTCGCTCGAGCGAAGGATTGGTGGCTCGAGCGTAAAAATCGAACATCCAGTACTTTTACTGTTTCATCAGACCGCTCGAGCGAAGGAAGGCTCGCTCGAGCGAACCCTTTGATTTTGGAAGCTCGCTCGAGCGAGAATCGAGCGAGCATCGCGCGTAAAAATTGAGCATCCAGTATTTTTTTACTGTTTCATCAGACCGCTCGAGCGAAGGATTGTTCGCTCGAGCGAAGCCTTTGTTTTTGCAACCTCGCTCGAGCGAAGGAAGGCTCGCTCGAGCGAGACCCCTGTTTTCAGCAACTTTTGAAAAGTGCCTTCCAACTGTATTTTTGCATCATCATCGCATCCTAGGCATTCTTAGGCCTAGTTTAGAGCATCTTAATGAGGATTTAGACATAGAACCACACCGAGGAAATTTAGGGATTTAATTATCATCCTTTCCAACTGTAAACTTAGTGTGTGTTCTATTGATTGACTGTTTAGGGTTGACTCTCGGGGACGCGCTCTAGCTACTGATAGCCCAATCCTTTGTGAGTAGCAGTTGTGTAAAGATATGTTCAAATGGTTTCATTTTGAATATTGAATCGCTGTTTATTGAACTGATATTGTTTATTGAATGAATGTATGTCTGTATTTTGGCGTATTGTGGCATCCTTAGCACCTTTATTATTGGTATTCTGAGCTCTCTGTCGGTTTCCTTGTGGAACCATCTTGATTGATGGCCATCATTATTGTTGGAGTTCAGCAAGGCGGTCCTTTTGGACCCTCTTGTTTATAGGCTAATGGATGTACCACATATGGTGATTGATTGAAATATTGATTGGTGAAATCTTGAAGGTTTGAAATACTGTATAATGAACTGATTTCATTACTGTAAGGGCATTCATTCATAACCTCTTTACGCTTTATGTTATTCACTGGGCTTTAGTTCACTGTTTATATATATATGTAGGTGCTCAGCCACCAGACCGAAGCTAGGAGCGTGGGATTGGTCCCTAGTTTTGTCAGCCAGCCTATGTGCCTCACCGCGAGGTTCCGAGACGCCATGCTATGGCTTGGGGTGTTTTTGTGTCCCCACTGTCTCCTCTTGTATTGTACCTTTTGTATAGACTGTTTTGTATCTTGTTATCGAGGATTGAGTCCGTCTTGTATGTCTGTAAATGATTGTATAGAGTGTCTTGTTTTGGGTGTATGAATGCATAAAATGTTTTTGACACACAGATTTTCACAGGTCAGTGGACACTAGTTACTTACTGTTTTGGCTTCCGCCAGCCCTCATACTACGATTGATCAGATATCGTTTCAGAGGCCTTTGGTAATCTCGGATTACTGGCCAGTTACGGTGCTAAACCCATAGGGCCGGGTTTGGGTCGTGACAATATGTATTTTACATGCAATATTGTTGGCTATATATTTTGTAAAAGCTAATCGCAGCTTGACATGTGGTACATGAGAGGCAATTCGGGGAGTTAATACAAGTCTCCAATCAAAGACAGACACGTGGCAGGTCATATTGGTTAAATAAATCTACGCAGCACTGAAATAGCTAGAAGGCGCAAGATGACGTGGCACAATGGTTACTTATGAATTCAAATTCAAATCCAAGAGGGACACTTAATTACAAGAATGGCGTAGTGGGACTAACTGTGAGAAAGCATGATCAGCAATCATGAAAGAACATTTTAACGGTTGGAAGCCCACTTCGACGATTACCCTTGAAGAATATAAATAGCATAGAAGGTCCTAAATTGAAAGGCCCAGACTCAGATCCAGAAACTAGTCATTTTCTTCATATTTTCTTTCCAGCTTTATATTTCCAGTTCTTTACATTTTCAGCATTTCAATTCATGTACTGCACTTTATTTCCTAGGAGTAGTTCTTAAATAGTCGTTGCTATAAATCTTTTTAAGACTGGATCATTTCATTGTAAGTTCTTATTTACTCAATGAAATTCAGTATCTAAATTATTCTGTACTTGTTATTTCTTATAAAAAAATTTCCTCAAACAAGCCACCAGTAAAATTCCTCTTCATTAAGGTTGAAAGAATTTCAACACAATCATCTGATAATTGGTTGGCAATTAAAATTTTGTAAGGACTGATTGATCCGTGCTAGCACGCTCAAAATTACATAATTAACCTTCGAAAGCCAAAAAAGCCAACATATAGTTTTGGCAAGCCCGGTGGGACATATTAAAAATGGCTAAACGTAGAGCAAGAAGAGAAAGTGAACGCCTGGAAGAGGGTATGGAAAGAGAGGTAGAAATACCTAACCTAGAGGAGAATGTAATGGATGCACCTGTGTAACAACGCGACCTCGTTACAGCTCGGACTCAATTTTGTTGTCGGTTCTTAATCTGAACCAAAGATTCCAAATCCGGCAAATCGTTTTGAGAAAAAACAGATTTCGAAAGAAGTGCCAAACATGGACTGCTTTGCGGAATCTGAGTCGCCACCTAAATATTTTTTAATGGGGAAATTTAGGAAACCCTGACTCGGTGCCAAAGGCCACGTGCCCGTCATCACCAAAGTTGCCTCGGCTCGGGAGCTTGGGTACGATTGGGGAAGGTCAGTTATGAGCACCCCCTCTCGCCCGGTCCGAAGACCGGCCTCTGCTAACCATGATATCCATTTTTGAAAACGTTATGTGTTCTTATTCCAGTTATTAGCCTAGAATTACTATGTCATGCGCACAGCAAATAAGTATAGACTAGATCGCCTAATTTGGAACAACATTGCATATCCGTTTGTTTTGAAAACGCTTTGGAATTTGCTACTCGCAAGTAGGCTAAAATACGAATTTCAACGAGTTTTTCCAACTCAGGCAAGCCAACCTTCACCCACAGGCATTCAAACAGTTTATCTCACATAAGCAATTAGCCACATGGTAAGCATGCTGTCATGATAGCACTCACACGCATGCGGTATGCTAAAACATAAAAATACTTACATCGTACTCCATGCCAAAACAATAAACTAGTTAGCAAACATGCATGGTCCTAGTTTATGTCAAATGGCTAATGCATCACATACAGGATGCAATTAGAGTAGGCTCGGCTAACCTAAAATGGCATGTGAAATGCACTCAATTGATGCACGTATTCAATTTGGAATTGAAGTACAAATGCAGTTAGCGTGATGCGCCGAGCCCGGTGCATGCAAGACAAATGTATGGATGCACGCATGCATAGCATAAGGTATGCTAATTTAAACATGCCCTAATCTACCATCATAAGCGGGCAAATAAAAGGGAAGAAAGAAGTGGGGATTAGAAGACATGCACACACACGCATCCACACTTATTACAAATTCGCCCTCGCTCGGAGGGACCAAAAGACTAATACAAATAATTAACCAACAAACTAATTAACTATTACAAACCACTTAATTAATTAACAAATTAACTAAGCTAAGGAAAGCAGTAAAATCCTCGGGAGGCGGGTCCAATGCAATGCATGCTCGGTCTTACTCGGAATTGCACTGCCATGCATAGATTGCCTCTGTTTTCCCTGCTCTGCTCCTCTGAGGACTGCCAAAGCCTCTGAATTGCTTCCCTGGACACTGGGAAATACCACCGGCTGAGTAGAATTACCACCGGTAGTGAAGTGTGGTCATCGGCACAAGATGCATCCATCGGCTACCAATCGATGGCCGGTCGGCACTATATGTTGCCGGTCGGCCAAAAATGCCTGCAGAACCTGCAACTTACAGCAGCAGAGGACAGAACTTGCATGGCAATGTAATTCAAGCCATGTATGCACCAAACAAGCCCCTTATCATGTGTAGGACTCAAAGGGACATGGTCCTTGGTTCTCAGACCACCAATCGCGCATTTCAATGCGTGATGGCCCAAAGAACCAATTTGTGCATTTTCATGTCAAATGAAATCCAAACCAAATAAGCACATAAAACCCAACCTCTATTACTTGATCAAGAGGCAAGGCATGCATGCCAATGCAATGTAACCTAGGCATGTGATCTAGAATGCAACATGTCAATGCAAGCGAACATGCAAGGTAAGCATGCAAACAAGCAAAAGGTGGTCTTGAACATGAATTAGGCAGCTCTAATTAGGCCCAAAACAGTGGCTAAAATGCTTAAATATGAGGGCTAAACACACATACACACATGCACATGTTAAGACACAAATCTAAGCATTAAGCAAGCAACTCTCAAGCACACTTGAAAGGAGTATAACATGGACAATTGGCATGCAACATAAGCTCTGAAAATCATGCTAAAGGAGGTGTCAAACCAACTCAAACAAGACAAACACAAGCATGCAAATGGTCCAAGCACTTGAAGTAAGTCAAGGAGGCTCAAACCATGGCTAAGCCAACCAAGCCCCATAAGGCCAAGAAGGCTTAAAACAAGTTCAAGGCAGTCCTTGAGCATGCAAACGGGACCCTTAGATGGCATCTAAGTGGCTCAAATTCAAAAGTATGCACAATGGCTAAAGCATAGAGCATACAATACAACCTTTTAAAGCATTAAAGAGGTGCCCAAGGTAAGTATACAAGCACACCAAAGGGGCTAAAATAACATGGAAAATGATCCCAACCCACCAAATTCATGCAAGCATGGCATGCTACACACTGACATACTTAAGGCCAACAAGCTTAAAATGCAAAGAGGGCATATAATGCATGTCATGGTTGACCCAAAAAACTAGGGACAGACCTTAATCATGGCAAAATAAGCACAAAAACTTCACAAGACCAAGCCTAAAACATGCTAGAATAAGGGTTTACAACCTAAGGCATATTAAGGCATAAACATGGCATTACAAGGTAGGTATGCTAAGCATGCATGGAGTACCAAAACCAACACACAACAATGTTATATCATGGCAATATAAGCATGAAATACAGCCATGGCATGGTCAACAAACCTTTAAACATGATGCTCCCTTAAGAGACTAAAATTGGTCCTTTTTAAGGACAACAAGGAGAGGGGGTGGCCCTCTCCTTCTTGAGACTTCAAGGCACCATCCTCACCACTGAAATCCCTCAAGATTTCAGTGGTGAGGAGGCCCAAGCACCAAAGTCTTGGAGCTCACCAAAAATGGCACAAAATGGGACCTCTCAAGGCCTAAGGGTGATCAAACACCTCCAAACCACAAAACACTCTAAACAAACAATTTAGAGGGCCCAAAAACAGAACTTTTTTATGTTATACACTAAGCACAAAAACAGTTCTAAGATAGGTTAATAAGCTATGCAAAAATGGGATAAAAAGGACTAGTTTCTTACCCTTGAAGCCTTTCTTCAACAATGGTGATCTTGTTGCTTCTTCAAGCTCAAATCCAACCAAGAACACTAAGAACAAACCTCTGGTCCTTCAAAAGCCAAGGAAAGGTGAAAGACTAGGTGTTTGTGTGCAATAGTAAGGATAACTACACCTAGAACACACACAAGAGAGATATAGAGATAGGTTATGTATGGAACTCAAACCCTAAAACCAGAGCTTCTCCTACACTGTTCTAACCAAAATTTTCTAACTCTCAAGCCAAGAGAAGAGCCCTCCCCTTATAGGCAAACAATCTTGCAAAGCTTGTTCAATAAGCTTACAAGAGGAGCATCCCTCCATACACGTGTATGGAGGGGAACCAAATGCCACACAGCTGTCCTAAAATATCTGCAAAAGCAGATGAGCGATGGTCATTTGCTCAAAATTGCCATTTTGACAAAATTGATGGCGGTCGGCCAAAAGAGTGCCGTCGGCAAAATATATGGCCGATGGACACAAAACAGCCGGTGGCCTCAAGCCATGGCCGGTGGAGTGTGGGGAGACCTCACAAGGCATCCCCTGCCCCTTCAAGGCAAAACACAAGTGTTTGGTGCAAAACCAGACACAAAACGGCCGAGTTCGGAGATCCTGAGGCAAGGCGTGGCCGAGACCTCGGGAACTCCAAAGCGAACACAAACATGGATAATCACCGGTGTTCAAGCGGTGGCGTCAAGTCTTGAGGACGGTCAAAAATGGGGTGTCTCTGATTGCCCTCTTTGTGAGAACTCGAAAGTCATAACAATGGCGGGAGTGAATGTCAAAGCCGAAGCGACCCATTTTTGACAAGGCGAAGACTTAGACAAACATGCAAGACAAACAAGGTATCGCCAAGGCGGGGGCAAAATGCAAGACAATGCACGGCCGAGCATAACTTATGATCATGCAAAGAAAGGCAGAAGCACACATGCAATGAGTTTAAGCTAGCATACACCAAACTATACTACAATGCAGAAAGATGTAAGAGAATTATGCAATTCTCGAGACGTCTCACGTGGAGGATACAATACCTGTCCGGTTCGTCTGGTTCCACCAGTGGTAAATGAACCGTACATACAATATCGTGCCTGCAAAGAAAACAACTTAACAGGTATGATATTGTTAGCAACATGTATAACAATGCAAGAACGAATGCAAAATGGTATGCAATATATACAAAACAATGTATGAATAATACAAATGAAAATGCAAACTATATGCAAAGCAATTGAATCATGATCCAATCATGAGCGGTTCGAAACCACACAAATGTCAAATAGATTGATGGAGGTGACAAGTCCGTCTACCATAGAACGATCAACTGAACTATGAGTAATGTAGACGGACACAAGAACGAGTATTGGGTAGATGACATAAGTGGAGTAACGACCCGCTGGAGAAAGAATGATAATCCTAATGCCGAATGCAAAATTACACTACAATGTAATATCTACAATGGATATGGCATGCAGCCAAACCAAATCTTGCCTAGGAAAGGCATGTACACAAACAAGCCGCGGCTAACATTGAACGGTCTACTGAACTATGCTTTGACACGAGAAGTATGGGCACATACCAGACTAAGCTCAACATGGAAAGGCGTAAGCCATAGATGGAAGGGGATGCAATGAATGCATGCAATGGAATAGATATAATGGACATGGCGCGCGGGCCAAACCAAAACTTGCCTAGGAAAGGCATGTACGCATACAAGCCGCAGCTAACATAGAACGGTCTACTGAACTATGTTTTGATGTGAAAAGTATAGGCACATACCAAACCAAGCTTGACATGGAAAGGCGCAAGCCATAGGAGGAAGGTGATGCAATGGATGCATGCAATCTAAACTGCAATATTTACAAATATCCAATGGAATGGATACAATGGATATGGCACGCGGGCCAAACCAAATCTTGCCTAGGAAAGGCATGTACACAAACAAGCCATGTCTAACATAAAAGGTGCATGACCCTCAAACCAACATATGCTTTAACGTGAAAAGTAAGGGCACATACCAAACCAAGCTCAACCTGGAAAAGCGCAAGCCATAGGTGGAAGATGATGCAATGGATGCGTGCAATCTAAAATGTAAATGCATGACAATGCAGTACTTACAATGGATGCATGACAATGCACTATGATGCAATGGCTATGATTGCAACTTTCCCTATCTTACCAACAGGGCGATATACTAGGTTGGTTCAGTATCCAGAACTGAGGCGCAAACATGCTGCCTCAACCTATGGGGCTTCCATACAGATTTAAAGCTGAGGATACACCCTTGGATATTTAAACCAGACTTCAGTCTCGGAACTCCCAAACCTTTGCGTTCTAAGCATAAGCCGTTCGAACTCTAGTTTTCACCGTCCCAGTTGGTCTTCTAGGAACTTACCGCAAAAACAGGCTGGTGGCTTTACCAGACTACTGAAAGTCGTTCGGGCACGACAAATACCAAAGGAATTGCACCTTTAGAGGATTTAAGGTCTCCTAGACCGTAATACAAAAAAGTTGTATGCATGACAATGCATGTTGCGTGGAATGCGTGACAACGCAAGTTTACTTGAAATGCATGACAATGCATGAAAATTTGACGCGTGGCGACGCGCGGCTTTTAAGATGCATGACAATGCAAATGAACTGAGAATGCATGAAAATGTATGATCTCGAGATGCGCGACAACGTGCGACTTTTGAGACGCATGACAATGCGATCGAGTGGGCTTACGGTCTCGCTAGACCGCACGTGTTTTTGGTCCTTACCGGACCGTGGCGTGTTTTCGGTCCCGCCGGACCCATTTTGGGGCAATGCATGAATTGAGATGCGGTGCACAAAACAGTGCGATGCGCAAGATCGCGCGATGGAATGCATGCCAAATGCAATGAGATGCGCAAAACAGCGCGGTGCGTTCAGACAACGCGAATGAAGGTTTTGCACCTCCCAAGGATTTAAGGTCTCCTAGACCGTGATGCGGGGAAAGTGCATGACGATGTAAAATGATTTAAGGTCTCCTAGACCGTGATGCAATGCAAATGGGATGTGCATCACAATGCAAATGAAGTGGGTGCATAACAATGCAAGCTGCGATGTGTATCGTGGCGCGCGATGCGCGCAGAACGATATGATGAATGCATGCAACACATGCAGGGGCAACTTTTGAATCTTGTAAAAGACAAAAGGATACAACATTGCATGAATTCAAGTGCCACGCCTGAAGACACGGTCCGAGGTCAAGCGGAGGCGGTTGAGCGTCGGAGATGCACTTTTCTTACACTTTCTTAAGCAATGAAGGCCAAAGACCACTCATATAACCCAAGGAAAGGTGTAGGAGGCTCAAAACCGGCGGGCTAGGAAGCCACCGCCATCCATCGGCCATCAAAAGTTCCATCGGCACAATATATTGCCGATCGGCAAAATATATTGCCGGCCGGCCAAAAGTCCTGAATCGAGCGGACTTGACTTTTCACCTCGGGTCTTTTAAAATAGGGTTTCTAACCCTATTTCTTCACTTCCTCTTAGCCGAAATTCCACACCCTCTCTCTCTAGAGTGTTTTCCCCTCCTTGTTTCCTTATTTTCTTCTCCTTTTACTCGTTTCATTAAATCGGATTCGCGATTTCCTTCGCGTTTCGGACGTTTTCATCCGAACAAATCTTTGTTTCGGTACCTCTTTTGCCATTTCCACCTTTTTGGGGTTTGTTCCCCTCACTTTCCTCTTGATTTCTGTGCCTTTTCACATCCCGAATTTTCCGGCCATTTTCCACCCTCCCGGGGGTTGACTTTTCGGTTGACTTTTCATATTCCAGCACGATTTTCATTTTTCGACGATTTTCTCATCATTCTTGATATGGCCGACGATATTCCACGCGGTGGGACTCCTCCGGATCACGAGATGGATCCCGGGGTCGAGCTCCTACCTTTGAGCGAGCGCCCGTTCGACCCGGCGACCTACCGGCCGGCGATTCACGTTCTGCCCCCCGACGGACTGCGCCAGTTCAGGAGTTTTGACAGGGCGCTGGATCCCGAGCTTCTACTACGTGAGCCTGCCTCTCACCTATCCTTCGGCGCTTCCGAGGTAACATCTTTTTTCTATTTTACATTCTGCAATGTAGAACTTTTAACTGTCAACCGTCATAGCTGATTACATTCTTTAATTGCTTTAGCTCAGATGCTCTGATACACTGTGCATTGTAGTTGATCGCAGACACACTTGCAACTGATATCTGTTTAAGACCGACACATGCACACACACTGCACTAGCCTTAATCACCCAAACACACGGCACATACCGTATTTCACTACAAACTCACCGACACCCAGTATCTGTTTGAATCTGAAAAACTTGCACGCATGCTAAATTTGCACCGAACCACACAAACACGCTGACGCATCATACGTTGTAGTTCACTATAAGCACACCGGCACCCGGTATCTGTTTGAATCTGAAAAACTTGCACGCTTGCTAAATTTGCTTGTAGTTCACTATAAGCACACCGGCACCCGGTATCTGTTTGAATCTGAAAAACTCGCACGCATGCTAAATTTGCAATGATTTTAACTGTTTCTTCAAAACTGTACATTTTATGTTACTTCGCAACTACTTGTTTGAAAACAGGGAGATTCCCATACCATCCACGGGTATGGGAACACTGTCACTCGTAAGTGGTACGCCGAGCTACCCAATGCAGTTCGCCACATCGTGGACCAAGCCGGCTTTGGCGCATTCTGCAGAGGACTCTCCAGGCTCACTACATGCAGGCCTCTCCTTGTCGCTCTGGTGGAGAGGTGGTGGGACACCACCAATTCATTCCATTTCTCTACGACGGGGGACATGACGATGACTCCCTATGATTTCTCGATGCTCACAGGCATCGGGGTAGGGGGTGATCCGATCCCCTTTGATACTGATATGGATGAGTGGGAGGCCGCTCAGATCTACTTGCTCGGCGAGCTGCCGCCTCTGGCGCGTCCCGGCTTCGTCCGATATTCCTGGTTTGAGGTGCAGTTCAGGGTCCAGCCCACCCTTGTTGAGGCAGCCCCGATGACTCAGGAGGCCGTGGAGAGATACGCACGCGGCTTTCTCATGTTCCTGTTTGGGACGACCATTTTCGCCGACCGGGCGAACACCGTGCCTCTCTGCCTGCTCAGCGCACTGGTGGACGTCAGGGATATCTTACATTATGACTGGGGTGGCGCCGCTCTGGCCACTCTCTATGGATATATGAGCTCAGCTTCCCGCGGCAGCGGACAGTTGCTCGGGGGCTACTGGCGTGTTTGGGAGGTACATTTCTTTTTCTGCCTTTCATTTCTGTTCTATATTTTCTGTACTCTGTACCTTTGCACACCTTTTATACGCTTTATACTTGCCGTATCTTGTACACACGGCACACATACACTCTACCTTTACCTTGTCTGCACAACACATGGCTCTGCTATTTCTACTTTTATTCTATATTCTGCTTTATCTGATAAATGCACTGGTATTTACCTTGCAGTTGTGGGTTTATGCCTACTTTCCTAGGCTTGCTCCGTGCCGGCGAGAGACCCTCTCGTCGTCCCGTTCTCGCGCCGCTTGACGGGAGGTGCGTCGAGAGGCCCATGAGTCATTCATCTTCTTCGCCGTTATTTGACACCATCACCCCAGAGGTATGTTTTACTTGCAGTTCATTTAAGCTTCGTCTTTCCTTTGCATGTTTCAATAACGATAGATAACAAAGCGTATTTCATTTTGAGATCACTGGCGACCTTGGGCTCCTTTGCGGCCGTGATCTTGGGATCGGTTTGCGGTCTTGATGAGACCTCGCGTTTCCGGATTCTGCTGGAGGGCCCGGTCTGTCGGGCTTGGTACTGGTGGCGTTTCTTGCGTCGGACCACAGGTTTACCGGAGCGAATAGTCGGTGCACCCTCACGAGCATATGAGGATCTGAGAGATTCACCGCCCGGCGGATGGCGGACTACACCATCGGTGGGAGGCGGGCAACCAGGCGAGGCGATTACTTGTAGTACGTCCGGACCTTCATCATGCGACCTCTGGCGGCGCCCGGCGGAGAGAGACTGCTTGGCGCCAGCCGGGAAGCGTCGAGCTCGAGTCCGTGGCAGGGGCGAAGTTCAGTGAGGGTGGGGGACCGGTTGGCCTGCTCTGCCCGCTTCACTGACTTTCAGAGGGCAGGGTGGGGCGACCTACCAGATCCCCTTTGTCCCTCCCTCGGCTAATCACGAGCTAGTCGGTGTCCCCGACTTGCCTCCGGTATGTATTACTTCATTTCGCATCTTGTACTGTTATTTCATTTCAGTTTATTTGATATTCCACAGAATATTGATGCATCTGATACTTTTTCAGGCGTCTTCTAAGTACACCCGGCAGTCATTGGAGATGAATGCCTCCATGATGGGGATGCTACAGCGGACCTTCGACCTTCTGGCCCTTTACAGTATCCCGGTATGTTCTTTCTGACCACAGCCTCAAACCATATACAAATTGCTTTGCATAATCTGATGCACGACACTACACTGGATACCCAGCCCTCACGGCTTTGATACATCAGTACTCACACATCACCTGCAGCGATTCACTTTGCTCATAGCATACATTGTACTCGCCATGCTGTATTCTACAGCGATTCACTGCTCACGGCACTCGATTCACTGTTCACGGCACTCACAGACTATACTCATACACTGCATTCTATATTGATTCACTACTCACGGTACTCACAGACTGTACTCATACACTGCATTCTATACTGATTCACTGCTCACGGCACTCACAGACTGTACTCATACACTGTATTCTATACTGATTCACTGCTCCTGATATTCGATGTATTTGCCTTTCATGCTTTTTTGACCTCCTTCAGATTCCTCCGGTGGGTGGTGCTCATTTGACCTCCCATTTCTACCGGGATGGCGAGTATATCCCGCACTAGGGGGCGCACTCATGTCGGGAGCGGCTCGCGGGCTCCAGTTCGAATGAGTCGAGGCGAGACAAAGCGGGCGAGTCGTCGGAGGAGGAGACCGGTGATGGCTCGGACTCGGGCTCGAGCGGTGATGCTCTGGTGATGCTCCTGATGATGCTCTGGACCTTCGTCCGAGAAGAGGACTAGGACGTGATAGCCGAGACCATTTTTGACATTGATCTGATTTTCTTTGTTTTCTTCTTTTGTACCTTTTCTCTTTTTGTTAGTAGTTAGATTACCTTGTCTTGCCGCAGTGATTTTGTTTCCAAAACTTTGTACTTGAAAAAAGATTATATGAAATGAAACAAACTTTTTGTCTGAAAAAGTGTTTACATTTGTATATCTCACGCATTGCATCGCGTTACACCTCAATGTAAATGAAAATGATTTGTTGTCTGAAAATTGAGCACTTGTAAATTGAGCACTTGTACTGTAATAATCAGATGACCATCCAGCAAATAGCAAAACAATCCAAGCAAACCACTGCTTATCCTGAACACACAGTCCATACTCCACTGGGGACTAATTTGCATACAACCCGTATTACAGTATTTGATTCATTCTACACACAGCAAACCCTGAACAAACAGCCCCAATCTGACAAGATGGACTACGAAAGCTGAAATGGTTGCAGTTAAAACACACTCGGATGCCCCAAATTTTCCCTTTTCTTCTTTTGTTTCGCATACAATGTAGAGAATGGCACAGCATTCTGAGCATAAACGATTTCAACTTCTGAATAGGGGTTTGGAAACCGGGGTATCGAGCCTAAAACCGAATACAGCGGGAAAGACTCAAACAAAAGGTGAGCGGCCTAGACACAACGAGGCACGCTCAGAAAAGACTCAAGACGAAAGTTGAGGTAAACAAGACAAAAGACGCGACACACGGACGTGTTTATAAAACAAAAGACCTCAGATCTCGAGAAGCCAGTTCCTCTGGGTATATCCCCCCCTTTCTGATTTGTGATTCTCACATCGCTCGGCCCTCAGGCTCGGTTTTTCTCTCAAAACCCTTTTACTCACTTTTCTCTCCACTTACACCTCTCTACCTCTCTATTCTTTATTCTCTCATTTTTTTATCCCTCCCCAGGGTGATTGATGGATGAATATGAAGTTGCGGGTTCGTGCCCAACATCGTTAGCCCACGGCTATTTCTCCCGGTGGATAGAGTGCCTTTCTGGCGAGTATGTTGACGGCGGGGAAAAGACAGAAGACCTGACTCAACTGCGCCCCTAGTTCATCACTTTGGCCATTTTTTTGTTTTCTTCTTAAAACAGTTTTGACCAAAATGCGAGTCGGATTAACACACTTGTTCGATTTGAAAATCATGCAAGTCAGGCTGCGAGCACTGGAAATTTTCCTTTTTGGGTCCACGAAGATGGTCCAGTTTTGGAAAAATAAAATAGTTTTTGAGAAAATAGTCAACTTCAGTAAAAATTTTCAAAAACTATTTTTGCAAACAATCAACGCTCGACGAGCGCGGAACTTACCCCCGAGATACGCAACCTCGGATCGGAGGCAATGGAAAATTGCCCCTTGCTTAAAGGGGGCGCATGGCAACAGAAAGTTGCCCCTGGTTTGGACGGCAACTCAGGGCAACTTATGGCAATGCATGGCAACGGAAAGTTGCCCCTTGTCTGGATGATGCCGCAGCATTTTTGTAGATGGTCTTTATTGATGACGTCTGAACTCCAAAGGCGACGATCTGAACCAATATATGGACACAGTCACTGTAAGAGCAATGGTGGTTGGACTTCAAGATGAAGTTGCCTACGTATCCCAAACATGGGAATCAAACCTTACGTAGTTCAAGTTGTTACAACCGGATTGTCGGATGCAGAGGAAGCAAGGATGATCAAAACCATTACATGGACTGGGGCACTGTGAAAGCGTTGGGGGCTGGACTTCAAGATGAAGTTGCCTACGTATCCCAAACATGGGAATCAAGCCTTACGTAGTTCCGGTTAAGGTACACTCGGGTATTTTAACCTTCACTTTTTAGGCTCTAACTTTTGCCAAGGCGCCTGTTGCAGGTTTTCGACCTTGCGAGCTATGTTTTTCTTCTTTTCATTTTTTTCTTTTGCTTTCTCTTTTTCATCTTTTCTTTTCAATTTCTTCATTCATTTTTCTTCTTTTCTTTTTTTCATTCTTTGCATTTTTCTTTTTTTCTTTTTCTTGCTCCAACTTTTGCCTGGGTCGCCCTTCCAAGTTTTCGGCCCAGCGAGCCTCTCAAAGGGTAAAAGTGTAGCAATCCCATGCCAAATGGTTTTGAGCTTGAAGCCTCTCTGTATCCAGGAGAGTGACTGTTGGGTTGATTTGCAGAGGAATCCATCACGGTTGCTTCATGAGCCTTACCTGGTGAGATCTGATCTTCTTGATCTGACTTTGATGCCTCTTGCTCGAGGGCTGCTTCAAATCGGGCCTCGCAGGCCTTTCATGGCGATTAAGCTGTTGAGCGTTTTGAGCAGATTCGAGTTTGAAGCAGATAGATTGAATCTCGAGGCTGAGAGTGATCCTAGGCTGCACAATCTCAAGAGCAATTCCACACAAGTCTTCATAGGACCGCGCAAAACATTTTGTTTTTTAAAAGTTTTTAAGAAAACGACGAATCGCTCGCGCTGAAGATAGTGTGGAACCAGTCTGGATCAAACCAGGATCCTTCTCAGTACTCACGCTGACAGGCATGATTTCATTCATTAAAAGCTTAGCATGCCTCTTTCTCTAAAAAATGATTAAAGTTTTGCAAAACCCGAGGAATTGCTTCCTCTTCGTTTTCATCACCGCAGTGTTCGAAAAGGGTTTTTTGAAAAGCTTAGGTCATTACAACGATGTTTAAGGCACAAGAGAGTAGGTGGTATGTACTGTCGTTCCATTCACATCCTCTGGCACAACTAGCTTAAACAGCAACAAGTACTGAAATGTGATAGCCGCAGCTGTTTCATTCAGATTCCCTGATTGTGACTGGCTCCTCAACCGAGACAGACTCAAAAGGAAAAACAAAAGGATAATTACAAAATGGTGTTCGAGGCAACAACCCCGGAATCACCTGACATTCTATACAAGGGGGACTGACTCGCTACAACAAGACAGACCCGTGAGCAAAAGGGACTTACTCAAGACAACGAGACAGACTCAAAATAAAACAAAGATTGACTCGACACCCAAGCCAGATTTTACAAAACTAGCATTCACAGATGCTCAAAAATGCGTGCCAGACGCCACATCAAAAACACTGGGCGCCGCTCACAAGTGGTCCTACCCTTATCACATCCTCAAAATCCAATAGCGAGGTAGTAACGGACTTGGCTGAGGTGGGCGGGAGGATAACCTCGTTGTCAATCAAATCTTGCACCTCATGACGGAGGCGGAAACAATTGTCGGTAGCATGGCCTGTCTGCTGGTGGTACGCACAGTACTGAGCAGGGTCATGAGTAGCAGGGAGATTCTTCGGGAGAGGCCGAGGCTCCAGGGGTTTAAGGTGTCCCCTCTCGGCAAGGATCTGAAGTGCCTTGGACAATGGCATGTAGAGAGCATGGAAGACCCTGCGCCCTCGGGGCAGGTACTTTGAAGTCTGAGCATTTTTGCTAGACGCACTAGCGAAGCAATTCGGCGAGCCTTGCCTTAACTTCTGATCCTTTCCGGGTGCGGGGTTGGAAGCGAAGAAAGCTGTTTTGGCATGACAGGGCTTGTCCCGGTTCTCTGATTGGCTTGAATTACCCGCAGGTGGAGTGGGAAAAGCATCCTCCACAGCTTTTGTCACAACTGCAGATATCTGTTGCTTATTCATCCCCCCGGCTTTCAAAGCCTCGACTGCCCACAGCAGTTGTTCAATAGGATCGGCATCTACCTTCGTTTTGCCTTTGTCTCTGGCCTCGGCCTGATCTAGAATTCGGGTTGGTACGTCGTTGCCATAGCTGGAGGCCATCTCCGGTTGGCTGAGTTCGATTACAATCCGTCCCAACAGCGGGGGCTCCTGGGGTACAAAGCCTCCGGCATATGATGCGGCTAGTGGCGAAGCAGACATTCCATAGGCGAGATCCGCCACGGATCTTTGAAGATCACCTATCATCCCCATTAGTTCAAATGTGGTAAGCTTGCGAGCCTGATATAGTTGAGGGGTCCAAATCGGGTGCGCAGCAGGCGACCTAGGTGGATGCGGCATATGAATATTGGTCTCACTTTATGGGGTGATTCCTTGACCTAACGCGGCTGTCATAACCACGATCTCTTCCGAATTCTGCGTCGTCATAGGTCTTGCCTCGGCAAGAGGGAACACTGACTATGCTGGAACTCTCTGAACTGAAAGAAAAAATAAGCAGCATTTCAGCCCAAACGGATCAAACACAGGTGCAACCGAACAACTGTACTCGACTACTGATCACTATCCCCCAGAAATTACTGTCCAAGACACACTGAATCGGATACCCTCAGATATAACTGATTCTATCAAATACTGACACTTGTGCCCTCGGGCCTGATACTCAAACTTTGCAAACTGATATGTGCGTTCCTGCAGAGATACACTCTAAAAGCACATAACAAGTAGAGAGAGCAAAAACACCCTTATGTTGGGGTAGGGTTTCCCTGTCCTATTTTGTCAGGAGCTAGGGTTTCACTACGCACACAGCGGTTTCAAACAACCTAACATCGGGTAAGCAACCTGTCCTAGTTTGGAATGGTCACTATGGATTCCGAATATGCACTAGGTCGAATGGTCGAAAAGGGTGCCCCGGTAAAACCGGGGTTTGTGTTCCCATACTGGCAGAGCCCGCAACCGGTCAGCCTTATGGCATGCTTTGACAAAGTCAAGCCTCCGACAAACCGCTCAAGAATAGCAGATGGCCAACACGGTGTCCTAGGTGCACCAATGCACATGCAATGCAAAGAGACACATAACTGAAATCAAAATAGGATATCACGAGTTCGAGTCAAGCTCTCTAAACTCCCAGTGAGTCGCGAAAGCGTAACAACGCCCATGAGGACCTCGCTCTGATTCGGACTCAATTTTGTTGTCGGTTCTTAATCTGAACCAAAGAGTCCAAATCCGACAAATCGTTTTGAGAAAAAACAGATTTCGAAAGAAGTGCCAAACATGGACTGCTTTGCCAGATACAGAGTTACCACCTAAATATTTTTTAATGGGGAAATTTAGGAAACCCTGACTCGGTGCCAAAGGCCACGTGCCCGTCATCACCAAAGTTGCCTCGGCTCGGGAGCTTGGGTACGATTGGGGAAGGTCAGTTATGAGCACCCCCTCTCGCCCGGTCCGAAGACCGGCCTCTGCTAACCATGATATCCATTTTTGAAAACGTTATGTGTTCTTATTCCAGTTATTAGCCTAGAATTACTATGTCATGCGCACAGCAAATAAGTATAGACTAGATCGCCTAATTTGGAAACAAGCATTGCATATCCGTTTGTTTTGAAAATGTTTCGGAATTTGCTACTTGCAAGTAGGCTAAAACACGGATTTCAACGAGTTGTTCCAACTCAGGCAATCCAGCCTTCACCCACAGGCATTCAGGCAGTTTATCTCACATAAGCAATTAGCCACATGGTAAGCATGCTGTCATGATAGCACTCACACGCATGCGGTATGCTAAAGCATGAAAATACTTACATCGTACTCCGTGCCAAAACAATAAACTAGTTAGCAGATATGCGTGGTCCTAGTTTATGTCAAATGGCTAATGCAACACATACAGAATGCAATTAGGATAGGCTCGGCTAACCTAAACATGTCATGTGAAATGCAATCAATTGATGCACGTATTCAATTTGGAATTAAAATACAATGCAGTTAGCATGATGTGCCGAGCCCGGTGCATGCAAGACAAGTGTATGGATGCACACATGCACAGCATAAGGTATGCTAATTTAAACATGCCCTAAAAGCGGGCAAATAAAAGGGAAGAAAGAAGTGGGGATTGGAAGACATGCACACACACGCATCCACACTTATTACAAATTTGCCCTCGCTCGGAAGGACCAAAAGAATAATACAAATAATTAACCAACAAGCTAATTAACTATTACAAACCACTTAATTAATTAACAAATTAACTAAGCTAAGGAAAGCAGTAAAATCCTCGGGAGGCGGGTCTAATGCAATGCATGCTCGGTCTTACTCGGAATTGCACTGCCATGCATAGACTGCCTCTGTTTTCCCTGCTCTGCTCCTCTGAGGACTGCCAAAGCCTCTGAATTGCTTCTTTGGACACTAGGAAATACCACCGGCTGAGTAGAATTACCACCGGCAGTGAAGTGTGGTCATTGGCACAAGATGCATCCATCGGCTACCAATGGATGGCCGGTCGGCACTATATGTTGCCGGTCCTCTATCACTTGATCACTTGATCAAGGGGCAAGGCATGCATGCCAATGCAATGTAACCTAGGCATGTGATCTAGAATGCAACATGTCAATGCAAGCGAACATGCAAGGTAAGCATGCAAACAAGCAAAAGGTGGTCTTGAACATGAATTAGGCAGCTCTAATTAGGCCCAAAACAGTGGCTAAAATGCTTAAATATGAGGGCTAAACACACATACACACATGCACATGTTAAGACACAAATCTAAGCATTAAGCAAGCAACTCTCAAGCACACTTGAAAGGAGTATAACATGGACAATTGGCATGCAACATAAGCTCTGAAAATCATGCTAAAGGAGGTGTCAAACCAACTTAAACAAGATAAACACTAGCATGCAAATGGTCCAAGCACTTGAAGTAAGTCAAGGAGGCTCAAACCATGGCTAAGCCAACCAAGCCCCATAAGGCCAAGAAAGCTTAAAACAAGTTCAAGGCAGTCCTTGAGCATGCAAGCCAAGGACCCTTAGATGGCATCTAAGTGGCTCAAATTCAAAAGCATGCACAATGGCCAAAACATGGAGCATACAACACAACCTTTTAAAGCATTAAAGAGGTGCCCAAGGCAAGCATACAAGCATGTCTTAGGGACTAAAATAACATGGAAAATGATCCCAACCCACCAAATTCATGCAAGCATGGCATGCTACACACTGACATACTTAAGGCCAACAAGCCTAAAATGCAAAGGGGGCATATAATGCATGTCATGGTCGACCCAAACATCTAGGGACAGACCTTAATCATGGCAAAATAAGCACAAAAACTTCACAAGACCAAGCCTAAAACATGCTAGAATAAGGGTTTACAACCTAAGGCATATTAAGGCATAAACATGGCATTACAAGGTAGGTATGCTAAGCATGCATGGAGTACCAAAACCAACACACAACAATGTTATATCATGGCAATATAAGCATGAAATACAGCCATGGCATGGTCAACAAACCTTTAAACATGATGCTCCCTTAAGAGACTAAAATTGGTCCTTTTCAAGGACAACAAGGAGAGGGGGTGGCCCTCTCCTTCTTGAGACTTCAAGGCACCATCCTCACCACTGAAATCCCTCAAGATTTCAGTGGTGAGGAGGCCCAAGCACCAAAGTCTCGGAGCTCACCAAAAATGGCACAAAATGGGACCTCTCAAGGCCTAAGGGTGATCAAACACCTCCAAACCACAAAACACTCTAAACAAACAATTTAGAGGGCCCAAAAACAGAACTTTTTTATGTTATACACTAAGCACAAAAACAGTTCTAAGATAGGTTAATAAGCTATGCAAAAATGGGGTAAAAAGGACTAGTTTCTTACCCTTGAAGCCTTTCTTCAACAATGGTGATCTTGTTGCTTCTTCAAGCTCAAATCCAGCCAACAACACTAAGAACAAATCTCTGGTCCTTCAAAAGCCAAGGAAAGGTGAAAGACTAGGTGTTTGTGTGCAATAGTATGGACAAAAGCACCTAGAACACACACAAGAGAGATATAGAGATAGGTTATGTATGGAACTCAAACCCTAAAACCAGAGCTTCTCCCACACTTTTCCAACCAAAATTTTCCTAACCCTAAAGCCAAGAGAAGAGCCCTCCTCTTATAGGCAAACAATCTTGTAAAGCTTGTTCAATAAGCTTCCAAGAGGAGCATCCCTCCATACATGTGTATGGAGGGGAGCCAAATGCCACACAGCTGTCCTAAAATATCTGCAAAAGCAGATGAACAGTAGTCGGCTGCTCAAAATTGCCACTTTGACAAAATTGATGGCCGGTCGGCCAAAAAGAGTGCCGGCCGGCAAAATATATGGCCGATGGACACAAACAACAGCCGGTGGCCTCAAACCATGGCCGGTGGAGTGTGGGGAGACCTCATAAGGCATCCCCTGCCCTTCCAAGGCAAAACACAAGTGTTTGGTGCAAAACCAGACACTAAACGGTCGAGTTCGGAGATCCTGAGGCAAGGCGCGTAGCCGAGACCTCCGGGAACTCCAAACGAACACAAACATGGATAATCACCGGGTGTTCAAATGGTGACGTCCAAGTCTTGAGAACGGTCAAAAATGGGGTGTCTACAACCTGTCCCATCAGATCCTCCACAAATGATCAAACAAACCAGCACTTCAGAGTATACAACACATGTCCAACACACTGGACATGGCCATGAGACTGGACCTTCGAATTTCCCCTCTACCCACCCAATAAATCCATGAGGAGGTTTCGTAGATGCTATGGGGCAACAATTAATGTATACAATAGAAAGATGGGCAACATCCTTTTTAGATCTAGTAAACTCCCATCAACTAATGATCGCACAACAGGCTGAAGAAAACATGAATTCCCTTTAACATAGATTGACTCGAGACAAATAATCTATGCAAAATAATAGACAAACCAATGATCAGACTAGCAATCATACTCATGAAAGGTCACCATATACGCATCAGTCATGGTATGAAGCTCCTTCGATATCACTAACAAACCAAAATGTACCATTGCCCACCAGCAAAACCATACAAATTGGTGAATCTAGGCCGGTACAAGGGAATGGTATGAGAATGTTTCCAAATCCTATGTTCGAAGCCATACCTAGAACACGGGGCTTCATTAATCCTGTGTTTGAATTTACACCTGGGGAGTTTGAGGGATTTCCTGCGGCTGGAAGAGAAACAACACCTGTTCCTCCTCTTGTAGCATCTTTCGTAGGACATTTCCCAGGACAGATTCCAAGAGGTCAACCATACCTCCAACAGCAACCAGTGTAATAAGGACAACCAGTCTTGAATGTACCCGTATATGGACTAAGAGGCCCTCAAGCACATGGAATTCCTCCAAACCCTGTGTTTGTTTCTCCGATAGTGGTTCAACCAGCACAAAATATGGTTCCAAGGGACCAAATTGCTGATATAGTTAGAGAAATGTGTAGATCTATGGCTCGAGGGGTCCAGACACCAGTGCATAGAAAATCTTACCCAGGATGGGTGGATAGGGTACGTGAGTATCCTAGGGGGTTTAGAATACCAGACTTTGCTCTTTTTTATGAAAATGGGAATCAGTCAACAATGGAGCACATTACTAGGTTTACTGGCTAGTGTGGTGAGTTCACCGATAATGATTACATGAAACTGAGACTCTTTCCAAACTCTTTCACTAGAGCAGCCTTCGTATGGTACATAAATCTTACACTTGGCTCTATCCAAACTTCGCAGCAAATGGAGGAAGTTTTTTATGCCTAATTTTTCCAAACAGAACCTGAAGTTTCTATGGCAGACTTGGAAAGATTGAGCCAAAGGCCTGATGAGAAGGCTGCTTAATTTATTTCCAGATTTAAAAGAGCACAAAACAAATGTAGGGTCATGCTACTAGAGCCTGAATTTGTAAGATTGACTCAAAATGGCTTGGAATTTAAGCTTCGAAAGAAGTTTGATTCAACTAAGTTTCAAGACTTAGTAGAGTTAACCTATAAAGTGTCTAGCTATGAAACTTTACTCGAAGAAGAACAAGATCAAAGTAATGCATCATATAAGACCAATTATAAAGACCCTAATTATGAAATTAATGCAGCAGAGATAGTAGGAAAAGAACCTATGACTTGTGAGACATTAATTCAGAAAGACAGTACAAAAGACCAACAGTTTAAAAAGAAAAACCTACATAGGAAGTATTCTTTTGACTTAACAAAAGCATATGACATTTTTGATCATTTGCTTGCAGCAAATTTCCTAAAGTTACCAAAGGGGGTCAAGATTTCTACCCTTAAAGAACTTAAAGGAAAACTATTGTAAATTGCACAATTCTTGGTCTCATTCAACTAAAAACTGTATTGTTTTTTGAGACAGGATCCAAGAACAAATTCGGAAGGGAAGGCTAAAGTTTCCAGCCAAGTCTAAGAAAGCTATGGGAATTGACACTAACTCGTTTCCAGAGATTGAGAAGGCTATAGCCAAAGTTAGCAAGTTAGATTTCCAAAACCTATCCTTGAAAGAATTGGAAGAAGTTACTATGCAGATGCATGTGGCTAGCCAGGCTATTTTCAGGCATAACACAAGAAGTTCACTAACTGATGGACAAAGCTCTGCAGGCCTAAAAGAAGGCTCTAGTGAAGAGATGTTGGATGATGACTCTCTCGAAGCTGCTATAGTGCAGAGGATGCGTCCCAGGTCCAGGATGTGTTACAGGTGGCTGAAATGGCTCCCAGTTGATGGGAAACAACATTGCAAAGGGGTGTAGAGGGACCAAATAACCAACACCCATAACAAAAGGCTATACCCAACTGGCCCTAGACAACATTCATTCTTGTTAGCCCCACCAGACACCAAGATACAATTAAAAGGAAAGAGGCCTCTGTATGAAACTACGCCACCCAATTATTACAGAGTAAACAACCAGCTTAAATGACTGATAATTGGCCCCTGATGACTGTTTCAAAGAGTGGGGCAACAGATCCAGCAGCCAGACCAATGGGCTCATGGGTCCCAGGAGTTCCAGATTGGTTTGTCATGCAAAATAAACCTACGGAAATGCCTACTCAAATAAAGGTTTTTGGAGATTAGGAAAGAATGATCAAACCTCCATTGGTGGCTCCAAATAACTGGGTGTTATTAAAGAATTCAAAAATAAGGGAGCCAGATGTGATTACTATAATTTATAGGTCTCAAAGGAGGAAGATCCAATGAAGATACACCCAGTATTAGAGGGATCTGAAAGAAAGTGGAAAGAGCCCTTCCATGGCACAAGCAAAAGACCAGACAAATGGAGGGATATGTTCGAAGCCTGCTCCCAAGATCAAGAAGAGTGCCAGCATGGAGTAGTTGGCTAAAGTTCATACTAAACTAAGAGCCAAAGAAAAATCTAGTTTATCAGGCCTCGAGAAGGCTTTAATGGAAAATGATGATGAAACGGATGAAAGGACTGAGCTAGGCAAGAGAGAACATTGGCTGAAGATGAAATGTTTGAAGCTTTCATGGCTGAACAAACCTTTTTGGTCGACAAGCCAACGGAGGTCGATCACCAACAGGCTGTTTCAAAGGAACCTGTGAGCACAGAAGTACCAAAGTGAAGCATAGAAAATTCTTCCGAAATAACAGAACAAGCTAGTTTGGAAGGAAAACAAGTACAACCAGCAGTTTAGTTTGGCTCATTTCCTCTAGTGCCAATAAATTGTTAGAACAATCTTCTGTGAATAATAAATAAAGTTAAGACAAATAAAATAAATTACTTAGCGAATTTATTTTTACCGAACCGAACGAATATTTAAAAGATTAAGTCGAGTGTGTGACACTCTATCCTTAAGACAGATTCGCCTCGCTACGATGCTTCCGAACTAATGGGGTCTATCTCCCAAGATACAATGATCCTCACAAATTTGTAGTAGCACTCCAAACAAATTTTTCCGGCGAACTAGAACCTGTGTTCTATACTCTCTAAATTTTTCCCTAAAAAATTATATAAAGAATAATTGATACAAGAGAGCAAAAAGAAGGCAACAAAAATGATTTTTTTTTTTGGAATACCAAAATACTGGAACAGATCTGGTATTTATAGGCAAAATACACTATATGAATAGGTGCAATAAAGAGCCGAACAGGTATGAACCTATTTTGAATAGATACTGTTCAAAATTCAAACAGATCTGCAGCCAATTTTTTGAATCTGTTCGACAGTTATGGATCTATAACTGCTGGGCAATTATTTGGCAGTTTCAAACAGTTAACTCTATTGGAAATTTCGGACTGAAAGAGGTAAATTTGGACAGAACATTTTAAATGCAATTTTGGAACCAAATTTGAATTTAATTTCATTAAGTTTTTCTAGAAAAAATTCAAATGAATTTTATCCAAAAAATTAATATTAGAACCGACCCGACCCACAACCCACACTTGCATCGGCACGGCTCGGCTCGGCCGGTCGGACGAACGGTGGCGCGTGCGCATGTGTGGTGGTTTGGGCTAAGGTTCAATTTGTCCATAACTCCTCCCTTCTACAAATTTGGGGCGCCCTTTAGGACTCAACCCAAGTTAGTACACCCAGAGCTTATATACCCACAAAAGCTCTCTTAAAGTTTTAATATGGGACAACTCATTTCAAGGAAACCCACATTTACTTTTTTAATTGTCCATTCTACGAACCTAAAAACAATGTCAACTTTGCATTCACTCATAAATGGTTTTGACGAACCGTCTCCCCCGTCTTCACTGTGTGACTTGCCATGCGGCAAGGAACACGTCACCTTTTTGGACCCACCCCAAAAGACATCTGGAGCCCACTTAATTTTGGGCTCAAAGTTGGCCCAAAATAAGCCTTATAAAACCAATTTTTTCAATAATCTCCCATATTAATGGAATTTGGCGGAGATAAAATGCAACAAAATGATCTAAATATAAAGAGTATAGAAATTGGAAATATTCTGCAAAGGATAGGTAGCTTTGGCATTGAACCTTTCCTTGTGAGGCACTATCGGATTTACTAGCTAACTAGTGAACATGATGTCTTGAACTGTTCAGCCGTTTATGTAAACCAAGATAATAGAACTCACACAGTATATTACCAGACACAGTTTAGTTCTCACTATTGTGTTCATTTTGGCCTTGAATAACCTGGTCTTTCATGAGTGCTCTAGAAAATTATAGCCACAAATCTTATAAAACTGGCCCAGTTCACACTCATATAAGTGATTCTTATGAAGAGTATCATGCCATACTCCACTAGGTATACCTAGATATAAGAATCATTAAAAGTATTACTTAACCTAAAACATTGTAGACATCACTGTTTCATCATAGAAATGGGTAGGAGTTTGACTCCCCAGTGATCCTTCTGAGTCATACACAACTCGGTTGTCCCTTTGAACCTAGATCTCGGGATTTCCAGTCAACTAGGTTGGGTTGCCGTTGTGGTAACTCTTATTTAATAGGCTTAAGTCACATTCCCCTCGATGAATTCTCAACTAACTCTCTTACTAACCCTTTGGTCAGTGGATTTGTTATGTTGTCTTTAGACTTCACATATTCAATGGAAATAATTCCATTAGAGAGTAGTTGTCTCATGGTGTTATGTCGACGATGAATGTGTCGTGACTTACCATTATACATATGACTATGTGCTCTACCAATTGCTGATTGACTATCACAATGTATGCATATAGCAGGCACCAGTTTTGGCTACATTGGAATATTTTCAAGGAAGTGGCGAAGCCATTCTGCTTCTTCCCCAACTTTGTCTAAAGCTATGAATTCTGATTCCATAGTAGACTTAGCAATGCAAGTCTGTTTGGAAGATTTCCAAGATACAACCGTCCCACCAAGAGTAAAGACATACCCACTGGTGAACTTTGAGTCTCTAATATCTAATATCCAATTTGTATCACAGTATCCTTCAAATACTGCTGGATATCTAGTATAATTAAGCCCAATGTTACGGGTAAATCAGAGATATCTAAGAACCCAACCCTTATAATAGCTTTCCAGTGTTCTACTCCTGGATTAGTCGTATATCTACTTAATTTACTTACTATATAAGCCATATCTAGGTGAGTGCAGTTCATCAAGTACATTAAGCTTCCAATAATTTGGGCATACTCTAATTGAAAAATACTTTCCCGTACATTCTTAGAAATAAACAAATTAACATCCACAGGTGTTCTAGCAAGATGATCATCATCTTTGCTAAATTTGTCAAATATTTTCTCAATGTAATGAGATTATGACAAAGCATAACCTTATGATGTTTTGGTAATTTTCATACCAAGAATTACATCAGCAATGCC
This sequence comes from Camellia lanceoleosa, assembly GCA_025200525.1. Classification (NCBI taxonomy): domain Eukaryota; kingdom Viridiplantae; phylum Streptophyta; class Magnoliopsida; order Ericales; family Theaceae; genus Camellia; species Camellia lanceoleosa. The sequence goes on along the minus strand of CM045768.1, from coordinate 31,297,024 downwards.
CATGTCCTTCATATCAAAATGTTTATTCAACATTTTCTTGGTAGTTTTAATCATATCATTATTACTATCTATGATGAGCATATCATCCACATAAAGACATATAATGACATAGTCTTTGTCTGTGTTTTTAATACAAACACATTTGTCATACTGATTAATTTTAAATCCATTTGACATCATTACCTTGTCAAATTTTTCATGCCATTGCTTTGGCACTTGTTTCAAACCATATAATGATTTAACCAATTTACACACTTTCTTTTCTTTTCTTTTCCTAGAACAGAAAAACCTTCTGGTTGTTCCATGTAAATTTCTTCATCTAACTCACCATTTAAGAAAGCGATTTTCACATCCATTTGATGAATTTCTAGATTGTACAACGATGCAATAGCAATTAGCATTCTAATGGATGTTATTCTAGTAACTGGTGAGTATGTGTCAAAGTAATCAAGACATTCTTTTTGTCTAAATCCTTTAACCACAAGTCTTGCCTTGTATTTGTCAATTAATCCATCCGCTTTCATTTTTCTTTTGAAAATCCACTTGTACCCAAGAGGTTTATAACCTAGTGGTAAGTCCACTAATTCCCAAGTTTGATTTTGCAAGATGGATTCAACTTCACTATTGACAGTTTCTTTCCATAAAGGAGCTTCAGAACTGGACATAGCCTCTTTAAAAGTTAAAAGCTCATTTTCTAACAAATATGTTAGAAAATCTGGACCAAAAAATTTTAAGGTTCTAGCACGTTTACTACGCCTAAGTTCCTCTTCTTCATTTTGATTTATCTCTTGCTCTTGATCTTGTTCTCGATCATTACTAGTAAAAGATCTTTTCTTATTACTAGTCTCTTGTCCAATCTTATTTGGAAACACATGTTCAAAGAAATATGCATTCTAAGATTCAATAATAGTATTTACATGCATTTCGGAATGTTCTGATTTATGAATCAAAAACCGATATACACTACTATTCTTGGCATAATCAATGAAAATGCAATCAACTATTTTAGGACCTCTTTTAGTCTTTTTAGGACTAGGAATAGCCATTTTAGCCAAACACCACCACACTTTTAAGTATTTGGAAGATGATACTCTTCTATGCCACATTTCATAAGGTGTTTGATTTACTTTCTTTTGGGGTACTTTATTTTGTATATAATTAACAGAAAGTATTGCTTTCCCCCACAAGTTCAAAGGTAAACCAGAACTTATTAACATGGCATTTATCATTTCTTTTAAAGTCCTATTTTTCCTTTCAGCAATTCCATTTTGCTGAGGTGAGTAAGGAGCGGTGGTTTGATTAATTATTCCATGTTCTTTACAAAATTCACCAAAAGGTGATTCATATTCACCACTTCTATCACTTCTAAGTTTCTTAATTTTCTTACCAAGTTGATTTTCAACTTCATTCTTATATTGAATGAAAGTATCCAAAGCTTCATCATTGGTTCGAATTAAATAAACATAACTATATCTAGTATAGTCATCTATGAAAGTGATAAAATACTTTTTCCCACCTCTAGTTTAAATTAATTTAAAATCACAAATGTCACTATGAATTAATTCAAGTGGTTCTGTACTTCTTTCAATTAAATGAAAAGGAGTTTTGGATAATTTTGCCTCAACGCAAATTTCAGATTTATGATTTGAATTAATGTCAAATTTAGGTAAACATTCCATATTAATTAATATACGCAAAGATCCATAATTAACTTGTCCAAGTCTACCATGCCATAAATTTGAAAACTCAAGCAAGTAAGAAGAAGATGTATTTTTATTAATAATAGAGGGTATAACAGTCATTACATTCATCTTGAAAAGGCCATCAAACATGTAACATTTTCCTACATACATCTCATTCTTAGTAAGTACAAATTTATCACTCTCAAACACTAGCCTAAACCCATTCTTACTCAACAAAGATCCGAAAACAAGATTCTTGCGAATGTCTCGTACATGCAGCACATTGTTGAGAGTAAGTTCCTTTCCAGATGTCATTTTCAGAACAATCTTCCCTTGTCCTTCAACTTTGTAAGTTGAGGAGTTGCCCATAAAAAATTGTTTACCGTTGTCCACTATAGAATAAGATGTGAACATCTTTTTGTCTGCATAAATGTGGCAAGTAGCACCAATGTCCACCCACCATTCTTTAGGATTTCCAACAAGGTTTTCCTCGGAAACAACTGCAGAAAGATTTATGTCATCAACACCATTGGAAATTTTGTCCACTTCGATCATGTGGGCTTGAACAGGCTTCTTACTTATTCTTCTTTTGGTTTTGCCTTTGCTACAGCAATCTTTGACCCGATGTCCCTCTTTGTCACAGATGTAACATTTTCCATTAACCTTGTACTTTTTATTCCGCCCCTCCTTTAGAGCCTTGTGAGGAACTTTCTCCTAAAAACTTCCATTTCTTTGCTTTTTGAGCATGTTCCACTACATTTGCCTTAGACTTCATTAGATGCTTACCAGCCCATTTTTCTGAAATGCGGTTGTCCTCCTTAATCCTCAAACGCACAATCAATTCCTCTAAAGACATTTCTTTGCGCTTGTGTTTGAGGTAATTCTTGAATTCCTTCCAACTTTGTGCTAATTTCTTAATTAAGGCTGCAACTTGGAAGGATTCACTGAGAGACATATCTTCTGTGTGAATGTCATGCAGAATGAGTTAGAGATCTTGAACTTGGCTGATCACAATCTTAGAATCAACCATCACAAAGTCCAAGAATTTGCCAACCACAAATTTCTTTGAGCCGACATCTTCTGTTTTGTACTTTTTCTCCAAAGACTCCCAAAGTTCCTTTGTTGTTTTGATAGGACTGTACACGTTGTATAATGTGTTGTCAAGTCCGTTCAAGATGTAGTTCAAGCAAAGGAAATCAACATGTTTCTAGGCATTGACCGCAGTAACCACTTGCCAGTCAGTTTCATCCTCGTTTAGAGTAGGAGCATTCTCACAGAGAAAACGAGACAGGTTCAGAGTTGTAAGATAAAATAGCATTTTCTGCTGCCATCTTTTAAAATTAGTTCTAGAGAACTTCTCCGGCTTCTCATCGTGATTTATCGATACGGTCACAACAGGAGAGGGGGTTAGCGCAATTGCAGCCACCATACCAGTACTCGTTTGAGCATTTGTTTCAGCAGCCATGAATTCTAAATTATAAAACAAAATTAGAATTAGAATGTTATACTACATAGAAAATTAATCCAAATTCACAGAATTAAATTCTGTAAAAATAAAAGAAACAAGATTGTAACTTTTATTTCCAATTAATTTGAAAATAAAATAAAATTTATTTAACCAAATTAATTCCACACAGAAAATTAAATTTCTGTAACACTTCAATAATTAAAATACTGGAACAGAATTTTAATTAATGAACACTCAGAAATTATCTATGAAAACCAAAATTAATTTCTGACAAACTTTACAAATAAATATTCTGAATTGTTAATAACACAAGTATATTACTACTAGTTGTCAAAGAAAATAGATAGTATATTACTATTATCTGTCAAATAGTATATTACTACTATTTATTTTCCAACTAGAATATTATTTTGTAAAATCACAGGAAATAATTTCAGTAAGAAGAAGAAAGAAGAAAGGAAATAAACGAAAAATTATGTATAAACAGAATAATTCGATAACAATCTTCTGTGAATAATAAATAAAATTGAAACAAATCAAACAAATAAAATAAATTGCGTACCAAATTTATTTTTACCGAACCGAATGAATATTTAAAAGATCAAGTCGAGTGTGTGACACTTTGTCCTTAAGACATATTCGGCCCGCTACGGTACTTCCAAACTAATGGTGTTTATCTCTCAAGATACAATGATCTTTACAAATTTGTAGTAGCACTCCAAACAAATTTGTCCAACGAACTAAAACTTGTGTTCTATATTTTTTAAATTTTTCCTTAAAAAATTATATGAAGAATAATTGATGCAAAGGAGCAAAAAGAAGGCAACAAAAATTAAATTTTTTTTTTTGGAATACCAAAATGCTAGAACAGATCTGGTATTTATAGGCAAAATACACTGTTCGAACAAGTGCAGTAAAGAACCGAACAGGTATGAATCTGTTTTGAACAGATACTATTCAAAATTCAAACAGATTTGCAGCCAATTTTTTGAATCTGTTCGGCACTTATGGATTTGTAACTGCTAGGCAGTTATTTGGCAGTTTCAAACAGTTAACTCTATTGGAAATTTCGAACTGAAAGAGGTAAATTTGGACATAACATTTTAAATTCAATTTTGGCACCAAATTAGAATTTAATTTCATTAAGTTTTTCTGGAAAAAATTCAAATGAATTTTGTCCAAAAAATTAATATTAGAACCAACTCAACCCACAACCCACATCCGGACCCCGCATGGCCTGACTCGGCTCGACTGGTTGGACGGACAACAGCGGCGGCGGCGTGCACGCGTGTGTGGTGGTTTGGGCTAAGGTTTAACTTGTCCATAACTCCTCCCTTCTACAAACTTGGGGTGCCCCTTAGGGCCCAACCCAAGTTAGTATACCAAGAGCTTATATATCCACAAAAGCTCTCTTAAAGTTTCAATGTAAGACAACCCATTTCAAGGAAACCCACGTTTACTTCTTTAATTGTCCATTCCACGAACCTGAAAACGATGTCAACTTCCGATCCACTCATAAATGGTTTTCACGAACCATCTTCACCGTGTGACTTGCCATGCGGCAAGGAACACGTCACATTTTCGGACCTATCCTAAAAGACTTTTGGGGCCCACTCAATTTTGGGTTCAAAGTTGGCCCAAAATAAGCCTTAGAAAACCAATTTTTCAAACATAAACATGGTATATATACTGCCACAGGAGTTCCAGGCTGAAGAGGGAAACCAAGAAGGTTAGGAAGATGACTCCATTCCAGTTTCTAGTGAAGATTCACAGGCCAGCATGATTCAAGATGAGTTTGAAATGGCCACACCAATGGAAACTGAAGAAGAAAGTGAGAAGGTGAGTATTAACCTCTCATATCCCTTCGAGTACCCTACAACATCTATGACTTAGCACATTAAGCCCCTGTATATTAAGGCTTACTTTGATGGGATACAAATGAGCAGGGTGTTAGTGGACAATGCGGCGGCAGTGAACCTGTTTCCAAAGTCCTTCTTGAAGAAATTGGGAAAAAGAAACCCCAGATCAATCCCAACCAGCATAACCATTGCTGGTTTCGCTGGGGATAAGCAGATGGCTCAAGGTATTCTGCCCATCAACCAGAGTATGGGAACCAAAGATTACATAACAGCATTCTTTGTTATAGACAGTAATGCCAAGTATAATGCTTTGCTTGGCAAGGATTGGATCTATACCAACAAATGTGTGTTTTCCTCTCTACATCAGAAAATAATGATAGCACTATGCAATGGAGAGACAGAGGAGATCAATGCAGAGCCCCAATCCTTTATTGCTTGTGCTGATTTTGCATAGGCCAAGATAAACGTTGAAGGAGTGACACCACTCAGTGTACTGAGGAAGCCTGATGGAACAACTGAAGTGACGGTTGATGAGGAAGTAGCACACCTAAAGCACTTAGTGCACGAGAGTACTGATGAAGAGTTCGTTACCAAATATGATAATGATGCTTGGTTGTAGGCAAGAAGATAAGAACTAAGAAGCCAGACCCTTGGCCTTAGTCAAGTTTTCAGCATTGGACGTAAAGTCAATAGTCCAGAAGGTTCAGGAACAAGAGAAGGAAGCCATGATGGTTAGCTGTAATCAGGAACAACAAAAGGCCAGGCCTTTGGTCCTTGATAAGTACTGTACATTGGACATCAATATAAAAGTCCAGGAAATACAGAAAGAAGAAGCTGTAACAACCCTCACCACTGCTTACCGATTAATTACTAATTACTGCTAAACTAAAACTGATTATGATAAGTAATTGGACTGACTGAATTACTGAACTGATTGAGTGAGTGTATCTGTTTAAATGTATTCTATCTGTTTGACTGTTGAATTATCTGTTCATGTCTTTACGTTTAAACCGCAAATTGAAAGCCTTATTGGGGGCCGAACTAGAAATCGATTGATGTTTTAGGACCATCATAATTTATGTAATTTTATGGCATATTTAATTTAAATGTGTTTTGGTATGAGTAAATTAGATCAATATTGATGAATTACATAAGTTGGCTTTAATTATAACTTTGCCACTCTAGTGGTCCACTACCTAGACATATTTGACCCTTATCATACATTCAACAAACATTTCATCAGCCTTGTTGAGTGTCCTAGCCGACTAGAGAGAGAGACAAGAGGGAGAGTTGATTTCATCTCACTTTTGCTTGATATTGCTTGGAAATTTAGAAGATTAAAGGAGTTCTTGCTTGATTGAGCCTCTAAACTTGTGATTGAGGAACCTAGATATGAGTTTCATCCTCTTAATAGTGTATTTAAGTTCCTTCTAGCATGGATCATGGTAGTTTAAAGAGCTAAGTCAAGAATTGGTTCAATGGTGTTGAATTAGAGCTTAAATCATGCATGCATGTGCATATCCCTCATTTTTGGAGGTTGTTCTTCATAAATTCCCACATGCATGTTCATGTTAATGTTAAGGACCATGATTTCATCATGAATTTGAAAGAATGAGCTCATTTGAGCAAGCATTGAAGCTTTAAATTGGTTTAAATTCATGCATGTCATGTTTGAAATTATGTTCATGAAATGTTGTTTGAAATTGAGTTTAATTGAACTACCCTTGGGCTTTGATTTCCTAAATTGATCTTTGAAACATGTAATATTATGAGTTTTGAAGTGTTTTCCAGAAAATTAGCCCAAGAGGATCGAAATTTATGCATTAAAACTTGGTTTTGAGCTTGAGGTTCAAATATGGAATTTCCAGATTTTTGACCCACGCTCGAGCAAGGAAATCCACGCTCGAGCGTACACTCTGTGATCATGCCTTCCACTCGAGCAAATAAAGTGACGCTCGAGCATGAAATGCGTGCATCTAGTACTTTCCATGAGCTTACAGTCCTCACTCGAGTGAATTTCCAAATTTTGGACCCACGCTCAAGTGAGGAAATCCACGCTCGAGCGTACACTCTGTGATCATGCCTTCCGCTCGAGTGAGTAAAATGACGCTCGAGCGTAAAATGCGTGCATCTAGTACTTTGCATGAGCTTACAGTCCGCTCGAGCGAGAGAATTCACGTTCAAGTGAGGACTTGTGTCTCACGCTCGAGCGAGGGTCGAGCGCCCGTCGAACGCGAATTTTGAGCATCCAGTATTTTCACTGTAGCTTGCAGCCCACTCGAGCGACAGAAATCACGCTCGAGTGGAGCTCCTTTGTCTGCATGTTCGCTCGAGCGTAGAAAGCCACGCTCGAGCGAGACCCCTATTTTCTAAAAATTTTGTAAAGTGTCTAAAAGTGTATATTTGCATCCTCTTTCCATCCTAAGCATTCCTGGGGCATGTTTAAGACATCTTAATGAGGATATAGATGTAGAACACACCGAGGCAATTAGGGATTAAGTTATTATCTTTCCCAACTGTATAGCTTAATGTGTGTTCATTCTATAAACTGTGTAGGTTTGGCGACTGGAGACACGCTCTAGCCTAACTGTAGCCTAGAACTCTGTGAGTAACAATTATGTAAAGATATGTTCAATTGAGAATGTTTTCTGACTGTTTAACTGAACTGCTTTCTGAATCGATACTGTTAACTGAATGAATGTATGTCTTATATTCTGAACTGTATTGTGGCATCCTTAGCAACTACTATTTCTCGCTCTTATTCTGAGAGATCTCTGTCGTTCTATTTGGAACTTCATTTCTTGTTATGATGGCCATCATTGGTATTCGGTCTTTCAAGACCTCTTGTCTTGATAGGTCTTTTAGACCTCTCATTTCTTATCTTGCTATGCTAATGGATGTACCACATATAAGCATTTCTTGTCTTGAACAACCGATATCTTGGTAAAGCTTATTGTTTTCAATACTGAAGGACGTTCATTCTAAACCTCTTTACGCATTATGTTATTCACTGGGCTTTAGCTCACTGCTCATATATATATGTAGGTGTACAGGCACCAGACCGTTGCTAGAAGCGTCGGGGTAAACTCTAGTTTTGTCAAGCCAACTACCGTGCTTCACTGCGAGGTTCCAAGCCTGTCAAGCTATGGCTTAGGGGTGTTTTAATTTCCCCCGTCTGTCTCCGTATCTGTTTTGTAATCTGTATAGTGTAGACACCCCATTTTTGACCGTCCTCAAGACTTGGACGTCACCGTTTGAACACTTGGTGATTATCCATGTTTGTGTTCGTTTGGAGTTCCCAGAGGTCTCGGCTACGCGCCCTACCTCAGGATCTCCGAACTCGACCGTTTTGTATCTGGTTTTGCACCAAACACTTGTGTTTTGCCTTGGAAGGACAGGGAATGGCTTATTAGCCATCTCCACACCCCACCGGCCCTCCCCTACCATCACCGGCCGCATTTGTGTACCACCGGCACTGTTTTCTTAAAAACCATGGCCGGTCGGCACTATATGTTGCCGACCGGCACCTTTTTCGGCCGATGACCTTTTTGGCTGGCCGGTGTGACCTCTTTGCACCCTACAAGCCTGGTGCATGCCAGTTGTGCCAGCTAGAATGCACCATCACATTCCCCCGTGCATAAGTGTGACCACTTTGCACCTTTGAACCCTTTAAGCTTCTAGAAGCTTGAACCTTTGGCCAAGCTTCTTGGAGAAGCTTGGCCAGCTGTCTTAGCTTCTCCAAGAAGCCTAGACTCTTTTGCCCCCTTTGAACCTTTCTCTTTGCTTAGCCATTAAGTTATTTGGCTTTGTCTTGGCCTATATAAGCACCCCTCCTCTCCCATTGAAGGGGGTTAGCCATTTTTGAGCAAAAACTAGAGCTTCTATATCTATATATCTGTGTTATACTCTCTCTCTCTCTCTATATCTCTCTCTCTCATCCTTGTGTGTGTGTTTTAAGCCTAAATAGTGTGTTTTTACCTCACTTTTGCACTAATACACACACCATTACACCTTAGCTCGAGATTGAGGGACTTGGAGGGTTGTTTGTTGAGATTTTGGACTGATTTTGATCATTAAAAGGGGGCTGCACCACCTGTTCTTCAAGGGTTCTTCAAGGGTAACTACTTTACTTTAGTTTCCCCAATCTTGCATTGACTTTTGACCTATTTTGCTTTGTGTTTTGAGCTTTGTGTATAACTGAAAAAAGTCTTATTTTTTCTTTCTCTAGAACTTTCATTAAGATCACTTTGTGGTTTGAGTGCAAACTCACCCACTTAGGCCTTGTTTTGGCCTCTTTGGTGCCTTTTCGGTAAGGCTTTGTTTGCTTGTGTGTTTGGATCTTTTCACCACTGAAATCCAGTGGATTTTCAGTGGTGAGAAGGTGGTTTGAAGTCTTGTATAGGGGAGGGACACCCCTCTCCCCTTTGTCCCTCTTTGACCTTTACTTTTGGTTCAATGTGATAGCATGTATGAGCACTTGCATTTGGCTTCATTTCAGAGTTTTTTTGGATGTTTTGGAGCATGTTTAACCTCTGTCTAATGTGGGTTCATTAGCTCTGAGCATGCATCTCATACTTGCTTTGTAATGATCTACTTTGCCTAGAAATGTGCCATGTATTTAGCCTAGCATATCCTCATGTTTTAGCTTAGCTTATTGAGGCTTTTAGTCATGATTTATCATGCTTTAGGTCTGTTGGCCACTGATTTTTTCATGTTTGGCATGATTAGTATAGTTGCTTTGTATTTTGGCTTGTAAGCCTTGGTTGTATCGGCCTCTAGCATGCTTAGCTTAGGCCATCTTCATGATTTGGCATCATTTAGGATCCTATTTCAATCCATAAATCATGTGTGTATGCTTGCATATGTGACCTCTCTCATGCTTTGAAGGTGTCCCCTTTTATGCCTTGAAATAGGCCTTGTGCATGCTTGTATGTTTAAGGTATTTTGGGGCTGCCATATCAAAGGGTTTGGGTGTATTTTTGCATGCTAAAATTCTGTTTTTGCTTGTCTAATACATGCCATGAATTGTCATCTTAGTAGGTAGTGGAATGCTCCACTTTGTGCCTTAGACTTGGGCCCTTTTGGTTTGCATGTTAGCATGAATCATTGTCCACCTTTTTGAGCACTTTTTGCCACTGTTTTGGGGAGATTTGAGGTCTGCCCCTCATGGCTTGAGTCCACCATTGTGTGATTGTCTCATACTTGTTGCATGGTTGATCCATAATATGTTGTTACATGCTAGTTCTATTGCATGATTTGTCCATGTTTGCCATGTATTTGCATTTTGCATGCTCTAGCACTTTGCATTTCCACATCTAGTTTACATCACATTTGGCATGTTTGCATCATAGCTTCTTATTGAAATTTTGAGCCATGTTTGCATAACATGCATTGCATTACTTGGTTTGGGGTGTCAAACCAAATGTGAGAGATGAGAGGTGTTTGTACTTTAAGTGACAAAACACATCTCAATTCTCATGTCATCAAGGCTCTTGACCTAGACATGATAGGGCCTTGATCTTCATTTGTATGTTGCATGCATTGCCATTGAATTGCAATCTTGGTCTCTTAGGCCATCATGCATCAAAATGCATAATTGGTGGCCTAAGGACCAAGGGCCATGCTCTCTTGAGTCTAACACATGATAGGAAACATGGCCATGCTTACATATGCCCAAAATTCCATGCCATGCACTTTATCGTCCTTATTCTTTGTCAAAAACTGTCTTCTGCAGGAATTCTCTGCCGACCGGCAGTATATAGTGCCGACCGGCCATTTATGTGTGGCCGATGAACTCATGAGCAGCCGATGGACATTCTACATGGCCGGTGGCCATTTCATCCAGCCGATGATGATCCTCAGTGTACAAGGAACATTTCCTGAGACTTTGGAAGTTTTCCAAAGAAGCAGGACAGTAAAAAACAGAGGCAACAGTGGCATGGTACGGGTTCCCCGGGCGAGTCGGATCTGAGCATGCATCATTCGCGCATCCCGAGGCGGGGCTGCAGCCCTTTCTATTCTGCATTTAAATTATTAAGTAATTAGAAATTTTGTAATAATTTATTTATTCATTATTCGGACCGTATATTCTTTTGGTCCCTCCGAGTGAGGGCGTATTTGTAATAAGTGTGCGTGAGTGTATGTATGTCTTCCAATCCCCACTTCTTTCTTCCCTTTTATTTACCTGCTTATGATGGTAGATTAGGGCATATTTAAAATTAGCATGCCTTATGCAATGCATGCGTGCATCCATACATTTGTCTTACATGCACCGGGCTTGGTACATCACGCTAACTGCATTGTATTTCAAATTCCAAGTTGAATACATGTTAGCTGTAGCATTCCATATGCCATGTTTAGAATAGTCGAGCCTGCTATAGTTTGCATTTTTGCATTAGGCAATTCTGTATATCTAGGATCATGCATGATTTCTAATGAGCTTCTGTTTTGGCTTGGAGTACTCGGTGAGTTTTATGCTTTAGCATCCTTGCATGCGTGTGAGTGACTGCCAGAAATAGCATGCTTACCATAAGGCTATGTGCTTATGTGATATAACTGCTTGAATGCCTGTGGGTGGAGGTTGGATTGTTTGAGTTGAAAAAACTCGTTGAAATCCGTGTTTTAGCCTACTTGCGAGTAGCAAATTCCGAAGTGCTTTTCAAAACCAACGGATATGCAATGCTTATTTCCAAATTAGGCAATCTAATCTATACTTGTTTGCTGTGCGCATAACATAGTAATTCTAGGCTAATAATTAGAACAAGAACACATAACGTTTTCAAAATCGGATATCATGGTTAGTAGAGGCCGATTTTCGGACCAGGTGAAAGGGGGTGCTCATAGCTGATCTTCCCCGATCGTACCCAAGCTCCCGAGCCAAGACAAGTTTGGTGATGACGGACACGTGGCCTTTGGCACCAAGTCAGGGTTTCCTAAATTTTCCCATTTTAAAAAATATTTAGGTGGCGACTCTGTATCTGGCAAAGCAGTCCATGTTTGGCACTTCTTTTCAAAAATCTGTTTTCTCAAACGATTTGCCAGAGTTGGACTCTTTGGTTCAGATTAAGAACCGCAACAAACAAAAAAGGAGAGTCCGAACTGTAGCCGTGGTCCCCTGCGGCCGTGTTACATATAGACTGTTATTGTACTGTTTAATAGGGCTTAGGTCCCTGTTCTGAATGACTGTAAATGTTGTACATGCTGTTTTGCACTGTTTGTTCATATGTATGAAAAGTCTTTTTGCATACAGACTGTCACAGCTCATTGGATATTGTTTATTTACTGTATTGACTTCCGCCATGCCCCTGTACTCTGTTTTACTGTATTACTGTTAAGCAAGCCTTCGGTAATCTCGGATTACTGACCGGTTATGGTGCTAAACCCATGGGGGCGGGTTTGGGTCGTAACAGAAGCCTTATGGATAGATTTTGTTTATGAGAAAGAAAGCAAAGATGTTGAGCCAGAGAAGATGGGAGCAGAACAAAATGAAGAAGTTGCTTTGAAGGCAGAAGAAGTCAAAGGAGAAGCATCAGTAAATGCTCAAGTACAAGACCCCTTTGAAGGTTCTGCACAGCAATTCACTTATATCAGTGCTTGGTTAAGTCCTATTGACAGGAACCAGTTGTTGGTAGTCCTAAGGCAATATAAGGATTGTTTTGCATGGTCTTATAATGAACTACTTGGATTGGATAAGTCATTAGTGGAACATAGGCTCTCTATAATTCCTAATTTTAAGCCACACAAGCAGAAACCAAGACGGATGAGCCCTGAAGTGGTTCAAAAAGTGAAAGAGGAGATTCTTAGGCTCCTTAAGGCCGGCTTCATTTGAACAACTAGGTATGTTGAATGGTTGTCTAATATTGTGCCTATGGTTAAAAAGAATGGGAAGATGAAGGTATGCATCGATTTTAGAAATCTGAATTTGACAACTCCAAAAGATGAATACTCCATGCCTATAGTTGATCTATTGGTGGACAGTTCAGCAGGTCACGGGATTTTGTCTATGATGGATGGGCATTCGGTTACAACCAAATCTGTATTGCAGAAGAGGATGTCCACAAAACAGCATTTAGGTGTCCTGGAAATATTGGCACCTTCGAATGGGTGAAAATGTCATTTGGTTTAAAGAATGTTGAGGCAACGTATCAGAGGACAATGAACACTATCTTTCATGATCTTATTGGAGGATACCTAGAGTGTTACATTGATGATATTGTTATAAAGTTCCAGTCTATGGAGGAACACTTGGTTCACTTAGTAGCAACTTTCGAAAGAATGAGAAAGTTCAAGTTGAAGCTTAATTCTCTTAAATGTGCTTTTGGTGTATCAGTTAGAAATTTCTTGGGATATGTAGTGCACAATAAAGGAATACAGATTGATCAAAATAAAACCAAAGCCATCATTGAGGCCAAACCTCCATCAAGTAAGAAAGAATTACAAAAGTTCCTTAGTCAGGTTAATTTCCTTCGAAGATTTATTTTTAACACTGCAGGGAAAACTAAAGTATTTTCTTCTTTGTTAAAGCTGAAAAATGAAGAAAAGTTTGTGTAGACAGCAAAGCATCAAGCTGCTTTCGAAGAAATTAAAGCCTACTTGGCCAAGCCTCCAGTGTTGATGCCACCAAAGAGAGACAAGCCCTTAAAGTTATACATTGCTGTAGCAGAAGATTCATTAAGAGTTTTCCTAGCTCAGGACAATGAAGAAGGCAAGAAGCAAGCAGTTTATTACCTTAGTAGATTTTTAAATTCTTGTGAATCTAAATACTCAAGTGTAGAAAAGCTGTGCCTTGTATTGTACTTTGCAGTAATGAAATTAATATATTATCTTTTACGTACTGTTGTCTTGGTAATTGCAACCATAGACTTGGTTAAGTACATATTATCTAGACCTATATTAAGAGGAAGAATTGGAAAATAGATATTAGCTCTATCAAAATTTGATCTAGAATATGTCCCCCAAAAGGCAGTAAAAGGATAAGTTTTGGCTAACTTCTTGGCAGATCATCCATGTCAAACAGAAAGCCAAGAAATAATGGACCTTGGTATGGTCAACATTGAGCCATGGCAAATGTGGTTCGATGAATCAAAAGCCAGTGGTTTGGTTGGAATTGGTGTTATAATTAAATCATCACAGGGGGTAAAAACTACACATGGTATCATAGTGGATGAAACTACTTGTTCTAATGATCAAGCTAAATATGAAGCTTTAATAATGGGATTTGAGATACTTATTGGATTACAAGCTCATGCAGTTGATATATTTGGGATTCCCAATTGGTAATCAACCAAGTAAAAGGAATCTTCAAATGTCAAAGTGCAAGCATGTTACCATATTATGTTACTGTACTGCATTTGCTTTCTCAGTTTCAGATAGCCAATGTGACTTATATCCCAAGATTCATGAACCATAAGGCCAATGATGTAGCTCAAAAGGCTTCGAATTTCAGAAGAAATGAGAATACCTAAGTGGACATAAGTCAAGCAACATATCAGAAGTTAATACCACATTTGGCTAAAAAGGGTATCATGGTAGAAGTTAACCAGAATAACTTAGAAGAGCATGATTGGAGACATCCAATCATTTAATATTTAACTGGCCCATCTTCAAAGACCAGCAGGAAAATTAAATTATAGTCTATGCAATATATAGTGTGTAACACTTGTCTCTCACCTAGCTGTTAATTTTATGATAAATCTTAATTATGTATTTATCTTTGCATTTTATGCTTATTTATATGTTATGTGCATCATGTTTGTTGACAGATATGTCTATTTATGAAAAAGACTTGTCTGATTCGTTAAATCGTAGGGTTATAAATTAACTAATGGACTTGGTGGCTATAATTGGTTCACCTTAATTAGGTCAAGTAGTAATTTAATTAATCAGCTAGGTAATTCAAGTAATGAGGCTCTCATTTAATTAATCTAAGTTAAGTGATTTAGATATAGATATGTATCTATATATATATATATGTTGAACTCAATTAAAAAAAAAAAGAGACATATAATCAGAGAGAGAAAGTGAAAGAGTGTTCTAGAGAATAAGAAGAAGAGAAGAAGGAAGTGTGAAAGAAGAAGAAGACTAGGGTAACTCATTAAAACAACACTAGAGCAACCATTGAAGATGAGAAATCTCCTCCTTACCCATGAGATTAAATTCATTCCCACTTATGATCATAAGATTTGAGTTGATTTGGGACTTGAGTGGTGTGTGTAAGTGTATGTGTGTAGAATCATTCTAAAGTTTAGCCTATATGGCATCACTCATTTCCATTCACTTGGTTTTGCATGGACCTTGTGTTAGAGGGTCTATGCCCATGGAGTTTTGAAACATAAAACTTCCAATTGCATAACCCTTGTTTGCATGTAGTGAATTGGGAATTGAATTTTAGTTCAAAGTCATACTTTTGGTTTGAATTTAAAATTTGTTTATTTCCTATGTTATAGTAAGTTTTGGACCTTGCTTTGCTCAGTTTGGGCTTGATTTTGAGGAATTTGAAGCTCCAAAAACATAGTAGAAATTAGATTCTGGAACACCTAGAACTGCACGTGCGGCTGGAGAGCCCGCACGTGCGGGAAGCACTGGCGCACGTGCGGCGGGTAAGCTCGCACTTGCGGATAACAGGGGAGGTGCTGGGGAGCATTTTGCATAAAAAGCACCTAGTGACGCACGTACGGAGAGAGTCCCGTACGTGTGGCTATTTGGCAGCCTCGGTTTCACTTTTTTGCTTCGTTTACCCCACTCTCGGGCCTCCGTTAGCGTGATTTGCATCCGTAATTAATGTCCATTTGCACTGCACAAGAATTTAATAAGAGTGAAAGACATTTAGATAAATCAATTCCTAAGTAATGGAACTAATTAGTTGGTTGTATGGTAAATTAAGTGTGCTATGCTTATATCTGTCTGTACAAGTCAAACGCCACGTTTCAGTCACCTGCACCAAGGAGTCAACTATGAGTAACACTGTTGTAAAGATATGTTTAATTTAAAGTACCTTTTCCCTACTTTAAAATTATGCTTTGTTCTGATATGTTTTCTTATATTTATGAATGATGATTCTATTTCTGCTTACATTGTTTATTGTGGCATCCTTAGCATCTGCTCACATGATTACAGAGATCTCTGTCCGTTCCAATTCATGGAACTTCTATTTACCATAGCGATGGCCATCACATTTGATCTTCGGACTTTGTGACCGCTTGTTCGGTCTTCTAGACTGCCTGTATTTATTGCTTTTGGATGTACCACATATTACGTTATGCTTTCTATCTGTAATAAGAACCTACTCTATATGTAATTGTCTTTACATTATAATCATCATTCAGAACCTCTTTACTCAGTTGTTATTCACTGAGCTCTAGCTCATATTTTAATATATTATGTAGGTGATCCAGTTCAGGAAAGGACATAGTGGTGTTGACCTTGCTTTGGTTTTGTCAAGCTAACCTCTGTGCCTCGCCGTGAGGTTCCCATCTGTCAAAGTTTTGAGGTGGCCGGTGTACACCCTTTTGCGCATCGTTACTCTATTTTGTTCAGTTTTATTTTGCTTTTACATGTGTCTAAACCGGGCATTCTTATGACTTGATGTAAATGTTAATCTATGTATATATGAAGTTGACCATTTTGTCTCATGTAAGTTTTCATAGCTCATTGGACGGTTAATCTTATTCTATACTTATCTTCCGTTATCTTCGTTTATTTAATCTGTTCAGTTAGGCCTTTGGTAATCGTAGATTACTGGCTAGTTACACACTAAACCGATAGGGGCAGGTTTGGGTCGTGACAGAGTGGTATCAGAGCCAGGTTGTACCGCACACACGTCCAAATAAGCTATAGGATGTCCTAGAAAGGAAAATAGGGCATATTGTCTGCATGTGTGAGTATGTGTGGTATGTTTGGATGTGTCTATGTGGTAATACTGCAAGTGTGAGCTCTATGTGTCCTATGTTTATTGTTACTCACCAATGGAAGAAACAAGACCTGCAGAGACATCTGAGTCTTCTGATGCAAGAATGGACCGACTAGAGCGAATGGTAGAATTATTGACAGAAGCGTTAAGACAATAACAAAGACAGCCGTTTCCACTCCCACCTCCGCCACCAAATCTAGTGGAACCACCTAAAAATGGTGACATTATTACCCTGACACAGAAGTTTAACAAACTGAAACCGCTTACCTTTCCGGGAGGCCTTAAACTACTAAAAGCTGAAGCCTGGATTTTGAAGATTGAAAAGTTATTCGAAGTATTCCCGTGTACCAAAGAGCAAAAGGTTCTATGAGCAACTTTTACCTCGCAAGAGGACGTGAAAAGGTGGTGGATGCTTGTTTAAGATCAGCAGACTGACATGACTTCGGCATAGTTTAAGGAAGCTTTTTATGAAAAATATTTTCCACAGTGTGTGAGAGACCGCAAAGTGACAGAATTTGAGCAGCTAAAGCAGGGTACTATGTCGGTAACGAAGTATAAAGCTAAATTCATAGAGCTTGCGCGTTGTGCGCCACATATGGTAAACATTGATTATAAGAAAGCCAGGAAGTTTGACGGCAGTTTGGACGTTGAGGTTCTTGATTGAGTTAATGTACTCAAGTTAAAAAAAATATGTTGATGTTTTGGATAGATCCATTATAGTTGAGGCGAATGTTGCCGCACTAAGACAAGCAAAGGCATCAATGATTGAATGGAAGGATAAGAGGCCGAGATCTAATTTTAAGAAGGGTCAGAACAACTTCAACACTCCACCAAACAAAAGGCAGAATACAGGATCATCTACTAACTCAAGCCAAAGGAATGATACACCTATTTGCCCAGAGTGTGGGAAAATACATAAGAGAGTTTGTCGTAGGATTTCAGGTGCATGTTTTCGGTGTGGAAAAATAGGCCATATGATCGAGGATTACCCTTTAGTGTCCCAAAGTACAAGCCAGCCTAGGGCTAGCTCAACTGCATCGGTGTCAACACCAAGGGTAAATTCAAAAGCAGTTACGGGGAAAGAAACTTTAAAACAAGGACGGGTTTTTGCATTGGTGCCAGGTGATGTACAGACTACAGAGACGGTTGTGTCAGGTATTCTTCCTATATGTTCTCAGAATGCATATGTGTTAATTGATTCGGGGTCTACACATTCCTTCGTGTCCTATGTTTTTGCTCCAAAATTACTTAGATCCTTGGAACTAATGAACTATTTATTAGTTATAACCTCTTTGGCGAGAGGAACTATGATATGTGCATCTATATATCCTGCGTGTGAGATCATTATTGGAGGCATGAATTTGTATTTGGATTTTTTACCTTTAGACATTGCATATTTTGATGTAATCTTAGGGATTGATTGGTTAGCAAAATATTGTGCTACAATTGATTGCTCAACCAAACAAGTTGTGTTTTGTTTACTTGAAAGGCCTGAATTTACATTTAGTAGGGATAGTGTCATATCTCCCCCATATTTGATTTCCTCCATGAAAGAGAATAGATTGATTAATAAGGGTTGTAAAGGATTTTTATGTTCTATGTTAATGGTACCAACTACAACTAAACTTAGTGTGAATAGCATCCCTGTGGTGAAAGAGTTCTCAGATGTGTTTCCAAATGATTTGCCAGGGAATCTAATTGATAGAGAAATCGAGTTCACTATTGAGATAGTACCGGGTACGCAGCCAATTTCCAAGACCCCATACCGGATGTCGACTGCCGAGTTAAAAGAGTTGAAAACTCAGTTACAAGAATTTCTTAATAAGAAATTTATCAGGCCTAGTACGTCTCCGTGTAGTGCTCTAGTGTTATTTGTTAAGAAAAATGATGGAACCCTAAGGCTCTACATTGATTATCAGGAATTAAATAAAGTGACAATCAAGAATAAGTACCCGTTGCCGTGTATTAATGATTTGTTTGATCAACTACAAGAGGCACAGGTATTTTCTAAAATTGACCTGCGATCTGGGTATCACCAGTTAAAGGTTAAAGTTGAAGATGTGGAGAAGATTGCCTTTCGAACCAAATACGGTCATTATGAATTCCTCGTTATGCCTTTTGGAGTTACTAATGCACCAGCTGCTTTTATTCACAATGAATTCATTGTGGTTTTTATTGATGACAGCCTAATTTACTCTAAAAGCGAGAAGGAACATGAACACCACTTGAGACTTACTCTTCAAACGTTGAGGAAGAGGAAACTGAATGCTAAATTGTCGAAATGTGAGTTCTGGCTAAATAGCGTGACGTTTCTGGGACATGTGATAACAAAAGATGGTATCTCTATTGATCCACAAAAGATATAGGCTGTTGTAAATTGGCCAAGACCAACAAATGTGACAGAAGTCTGCAGTTTCTTAGGCCTGGCCGGATACTATCATAGATTTGTGAAAGACTTTTCCAAAATTGCTTTGCCACTCACTCAATTGACTCAAAAGGGCGTATCATTCGAATGGACAGAATCACGAGAGCTAGCTTTTGTGACGGCGTCGATCCTCACTTTACCTTCTAGAACGAATGGCTTTACCATTTATAGTGATGCCTCTTATAAAGGCTTGGGAGGCGTATTGATGCAAAACAGAAAGGTGATAGCCTATGTTTCCCATTAGTTAAGACTGCATGAAAAGAGTTACCCAACTCATGACCTGGAACTAGCTGCAGTAAGTTTTGCATTGAAAATTTGGTGTCACTACTTGTATGGGGCTACATGTGTGGTTTATACAGATCACAAAAGTTTGAAATATTTCTTTACCTAGAAAGAGCTAAACATGAGGCAACGCAGATGGCTAGAACTGATTAAGGTTTATGATCTACAAATTATGTATCATCTTGGAAAAGTTAATACAGTGGCCGATGCCCTTAGTCGAAAATCCATGGGAAACTTAGCTTGTTTACTCACTAGACAGAAAACAGTGTTGCATGAGCCGGCAATAGTTGAAGAGATGAGTTCCTCAAGAAAATAGTGGATGAACGAGAATCTCAACCTAGACTGGGATTCAGTTTTGAGAATGTTACACTCACATTTTAGGGACGGTTATGTGTACCAAACGACAGTGATTTGAAGAAACGGATCCTCCAAGAAACCCACAGTTCCAAATTTTCTATCCATCCGAGAAACACAAAAATGTATCAAGACCTAAAGAAGAATTTTTGGTGGCCAAGAATAAAGAAGCAAATTGTTGAATTTGTATCCAAGTGTTTGCAATACCAACAAGTTAAGGCAGAACATCAATGACACGCAGGATTACTTCAGTCATTACCAATACCGGAGTGGAAATGGGAACATATCACAATGGATTTCGTGGTTGGCTTGCCTCGCTCTAGTAGAGGTATGGATTCTATTTGGGTAGTTGTTAACCGATTGACAAAATCTGCTCATTTCTTACCTGTCAAAACGACATATAACGTGGATAAATTGGCTACCCTGTATATGAATGAGATTGTGAGGTTACATGGAGTGCCTGTATCGATTGTGTCTGATAGAGATTCGAAGTTCACTTCAAGATTTTGGCAAAGTTTGCAAAAGGTAATGGGAACGGAATTAAAGTTAAGCAGTGTATACCATCCACCAACAGATGGCCAATCAGAAAGGACGATACAAACACTAGAGGATATGCTACGTATGTGTGTGTTGGATTTTCAGGGAAACTGGGAAACACATTTGCCATTAGTTGAATTTGCATACAACAATAGTTATCACTCCAGTCTTGGCATGGCACCATACGAGGCTCTTTATGGCAGGAAATGTTAGTCGTCAATCTGTTGGGAGGTTGGAGATAGACCATTATTGGGACCCGAACTTGTGCAAGAGACTACAAAGAAAGTGAAGTTGATTCAGCAGCGATTAAAAACAGCACAAAGCCGACAGAAAAGTTATACTGATGCACATAGACAGGAAAGAGAATATGAAGGAGGCAACCATGTTTTTTTCAAAGTTACGCCAATGAAGGGACACACTCGTTTTGGAGTTAAGGGTAAGTTAGCACCTCGATACATCGGACTATATGAGATTATTAAGAAACTGAGTCCAATGGCGTATCGAGTAGCCCTACCTTCGGATTTGGAACACATGCATAATATTTTCCATATTTCCATGTTAAGAGAATCTCTTTTAGACCCTCAACAAGTTATTAAACCTACTCAGATACTTATAAGTGATGACTATACGTATACAGAACGACTTACCCGAATTGTTAACCGTCGTATTAAGAAGTTGAGAAATGTCATAAAGACATTCCGTTAGTAAAGGTATATTGGCAAAACCACAGTGGCATATATGCAACTTGGGAAAGAAAAGGGGATATGCAAGCGAAATACCCTGAACTGTTTACATTAGACCCTGCACTCTTCATTGAAGAAGGTACTTGAGTTTGGAGGACCAAACGTCCTAAGGGGGAGAGGCTATAACACATGCCTCTCACTTAGTTATTAATTTTATGATAAATCTTAATTATGTATTTATCTGTGCATTTTATGCTTATTTATGTGTTATGTGCATCATGTTTGTTGATAGATATGTTTATTTATGAAAAAGACTTGTCTGATTCGTTAAATCATAGGGTTATAAATTAACTAATGGACTTGGTGGCTAGAATTGGTTCACCTTAATTAAGTCAAGTAGTAATTTGATTAATTGGCTAGGTAATTCAAGTAATGAGGCTCTCATTTAATTAATCTAAGTTAAGTAATTTAGATATAGATATGTATCTATATATATATATATATGTTGAACTCAATTAAAAAAGAGAGACATATAATCAGAGAGAGAGAGTGAAAGAGTGTTCTAGAGAATAAGGAGAAGAGAAGAAGGAAATGTGAAAGAAGAAGAAGACTAGGGTAACTCATTAAAACAACACTAGAGCAACCATTGAAGGTGAGAAATCTCCTCCTTACCCATGAGATTAAATTCATTCCCACTTATGATCATAAGATTTGAGTTGATTTGGGACTTGAGTGGTGTGTGTGAGTGTATGTGTGTAGAATCATTCTAAAGTTTAGCATATATGGCATCACTCATTTCCACTCACTTGGTTTTGCATGGACCTTGTGTTGGAGGGTCTATGTCCATGGAGTTTTGAAACATAAAACTTCCAATTGCATAACCCTTGTTTGCATGTAGTGAATTGGGAATTGAATTTTAGTTCAAAGTCATACTTTTGGTTTGAATTTAAAATTTGTTTAGTTCCTCTGTTATAGTAAGTTTTGGACCTTGCTTTGTTCAGTTTGGGTTTGATTTTGAGGAATTTGAAGCTCCAAAAACAGAGCAGAAATTACCGCACGTGTGGCTAGGGAGCCCACACGTGCGGGAAGCACTGGCGCACATGCGGATAATAGGGGAGGTGCTGGGGAGCATTCTGCATAAAAAGCACCTAGTGACACACGTGCGGAGAGAGTCCCACACGTGTGGCTATTTGGCAGCCTCAGTTTCACTTTTCTGCTTCGTTTGCCCCACTCTTGAGCCTCCGTTAGCGTGATTTGCATCCACAATTGATGTCCATTTGCACTACATGAGCATTTAACGAGAGTGAAAGACATTTAGATAAATCAATTCCTAAGTAATGGAACTAATTAGTTAGTTGTATGGTAAATTAAGTGTGCTATGCTTATATCTGTCTGTGTAGGTCAAACGCCACGTTTCAGTCACCTGCACCACGAAACCAACTATGAGTAACATTGTTGTAAAGATATGTTTAATTTAAAGTACCTTTTCCCTACTTTAAAATTATGCTTTGTTCTGGTATGTTTTCTTATATTTATGAATGATGATTCTATTTCTGCTTACACTATTTATCGTGGCGTCCTTAAAATCTGTTCACATGATTATAGAGATCTCTGTCAGTTCCAATTCATGGAACTCCTGTTTACCATAGCGATGGCCATCACATCTGATCTTTGGTCTTTGTGGCCGGCTGTTCGATCTTCTAGACCGCCTGTATTTATTGCTTTTGGATGTACCACATATTACGTTATGTTTTCTATCTGTAGTAAGAACCTACTATGTATGTAATTGGCTTTACATTATAATCATCATTCAGAACCTCTTTACTCAGTTGTTATTCACTAAGCTCTAGCTCATATTTTAATATATTATGTAGGTGATCCAGTTTAGGAAAGGACATAGTGGTGTCGACCTTGCTTTGGTTTTGTCAAGCTAACCTCTGTGTCTCATCACAAGGTTCCTATCTATTAGAGTTTTGAGGTGGCTGGTGTTCACCCTTTTGCGCATCGTTACTCTATTGTGTTCAGTTTTATTTTTCTTTTACATGTGTCTAAATTAGGGATTCTTATGACTTGATGTAAATGCTAATCTATGTATATATGAAGTTGACCATTTTGTCTCATGTAAGTTTTCATAGCTCATTAGACGGTTAATCTTATTCTATACTTAGCTTCCACTAGCCCCGTTTATTTAATCTGTTTAGTTAGGCCTTTGGTAATCGTAGATTACTGGCCAGTTACGACACTAAACCGATAGGGGCAGGGTTGGGTCGTAACATACTGTATAATAATGCTCTTTACGAAAGAGGAGCAGATGGGTTGTTGTTAGAATGTTTAGGGCTAAAGAAAGCATTGACTGCTATGGCTGAAGTGCATGAAGGTATTTATGGTGCCCATTAGCCTGGTGTGAAGATGAGGTGGTTGTTTCGAAGGCATTCCTATTTTTGACCAACCATCCTAAAGGATTGCATAGAGTATGCAAAAGGATGTCAGGCATGGCATCCCAGAAGCATGGCATGATAAGACATATGCCAATAGTTGATTTGCATGTAGTAGTGAAGCCATAGCTATTTAGAGGATGGGCAATGGATATGATAGGGAAAATATATCTACCTTCTTCGAAGTAACATTGTTTCATTCTAGTGGCCACAAATTACTTCACTAAATTGGTCGAAGCTAAGCCTTATAAGGCTGTGGATCAGACTGAGGTTATTAGATTTATCGGAGAATTAATCCATAGGTTTGGTATCCCTCATACCAAAACTATAGATAATAGAACTGTGTTTGATGGAAAGATGGTGAAGTCATTCGTAGCAGAATTTGGAATTAGTCTTATTAATTCCACCCCTTATTATGCACAAGTAAATGGCCAAGCAGAATCTTCTAAAAAAATCCTTAAAAAAAGGAACACAAAGAGTTATGGAAGATAATCCTAGGGATTGGCATAACTTGTTGTTAGATATATTATGGACGCATAGGATTTCTCCAAGGTCAAGTATAAAAATCACTCCTTATGCCTTAGTATATGGACATGATGCAGTATTGCTTGTGGAGATTAACATCAAATCCTTGAGGGTGCAATGCCAAGATCAATTAATTTCTTAACAGTACCATCAAAGCATGTTCTTGGAAGTAGAGAATATAGATGAAACTAGAATATTGGCATTAAATAGCATTATTTTCCAAAAGAAGAAGGCAACCAAGAGCCATACTAAGAAAGCTAAACACATCAACTTTGATGAAGGTGACTTGGTATAGAAAACAATACTTCTAATAGGCATTAAGAGCCATAAATTTGGCAAATGGTCACCTAATTGGGAAGGACCATATCAGGTTCATAGGGTCTTGCCTAGAGGGGGGCCCACCATCTAAGAAACCTAAATGGTTATGTGCATCTCAAGAGAATTAATGGCGGGTACTTGAAGTCTTATTATCCAACTGTGTGGGAAACACAAAGAGTCTATAAAGTACTAAATAATAGAATGATAAAAGCATGATACACTCACACAGATAATAAAAGGTTTTCATTTCATAAAGAATTAAGTACATGTAGCCATAAATTGGCCCAGAAATCAGTACAGTGTTTCAATTATTCCCTTACAATTGATTCTTTACTTCTAAGGGTTGGGAACAACTGAATGGCTGTAGCCATGTCTTGTGTTTTGTTAGTCAACCATTGGTTAGTAATTTACAGCTTTTTAGTAGTTCGATCCAAGGCTAAGTTGACTGTTGCTAGCTCCTCCAAAGTTAAGTTTGAAACTTAGAGACATCGGAGTATTGTCCCTTGAGTTCAAATATCTTCACATGTATGTAGGAACAAACTCCTTGTCCTTCAATAGTCTCTCTTCCGCAGCCTTGGCCATATGGCAGATATTGATATAAAAATCTATGGTGACTGCTGTCTAGGTCAATTGGCTTAAGATGGCTATGTTAGAGTGCTCAAGAGCTTTGCAACATTGGAGGAAACCATTCTTAATTATGGGTCTTTGTAAGGCTTCGAATGAGATCCTTGAGAATGATGTCAACAATTCTAAACAAACGCTTAAGTCCACTGGAGGCAAAGAGACTCTGCTGACAGTAGAGGAACTCTCAAAGATTTCCAGGAGAGAGTCAGCAAGGACCAATGGTTTAGCCTCACTGTTGGCTGATTGAGTTGAGGAAGGCATGTCAAATAGGTTAGCCAATCGGGCTTCAAAAATTTCTATCTCCTCCTTTGACATTGGAAGTATAAAGGGATCACTAGTGGAAGGAAAAAATGGCTGCAAGAGGATAGGAGAAGGAACAGAGGAATCCCTAGCAGTGTCTATTATCCTAGCCACTAGCAAGTCAAGAGAAGAAGGACTAAAGCTGGGAGGTGGGGAGGAAATTGGTGAGCCATCAGTGACTTCCTTGTGAGAACCAGTTATCATTAAAGATGAAGTGACCATTGGAATTCTCTCAGGTGATAAAGAGGCAGCCAGGACTATTGGAAAAGTAAAATGAGATGAGATGAAAGTTGAATAGGGCAGATATGGTGTTAAGCCTGGGCATAAAGAAGGTGAGATGCTTTGCTTTAAAGAGGAAGGCATGGGGAATATAGAGCTAGGAAGTGGAAGCATCATCTGAATGGGCTCTATATTCATTAGCACTTTAGTATGAGCCTTCCTTGTTCTTTTTGAGGTTGAAAAGGCCAATGTCGAAGGAGAAATGACTGCTGCTGTATAGTAGAAAATAGAAAGAAAATGTTAATTTTTTTGTTAAGTCTTCAAGAAGGAATCAAAAGGGATCAAGGGAGAAATTACCAGCTTCAGGGGTTGCAATGGTAATGATTGGAAAGCTGCGAAGGGCATAGAACTCAGTAGTATGTTTCTTCCTTGCAGCCTCCCTTTGTAATGCATCAGCGACAGCAGCTTCATCCTTTAGTATTTGTTGTTGCCTCCTCTTTTTAGATCTCTGAAATACAATAATTTATTTGGAGTGTTCTTTTTCCACTGCCTTAGCAGCTGCCTCGTGAGTAGGATCACCAACAAGGTCAGAATGAGAAACTGTCACTTTCCTTCTTCTTTTCAATGGTGTCACTTTTTCCTATTCTTCTTCTTTCTCTTCCAGGTGAGTTTCAGGTTCTTCAAGGTCAAGCAGAAGTTTTCTTTCCTTCTGTTGTTGTTGCTTTCCCTTAAGAATGCTCAAAGCGTGAGCTCTCTGAGGAAAGTCTTCCTGTAGAGTTCCTGCACCAAGAAAATAAGTTATATATAAATGAACAAGGCATTATAGAAGGAAAAAGAAAGGGAAAGCAGGAATGTATACCCTTCTTCAAAGTAGCCTTGGTAACCTTGGGATGAGGGGTTAAGGCAGCAAGAGTAGGAGCTGAGATAGTAGGAGCAATAGAAGAAGTGATGGTGATTCCAATACCCTTGGGCTTGGTTTGAGAGGGTACATCTAACCCCTACCAATAAATCTTGGGGAGAGATTGCCAGGAGTACTTCCATGTTAGTTGTTCACCAGTTCTAGTACCTCTTTAATACAGTGCTATATGGAATGAAGGGGGTGAATTGAAATTCGATCAGGTCCTATATAAACCTGGAGGTTGCCTCCTCTAGCCTAGTTCTTGGAACTTTCAGCTCTCTGCTTGCAAGATTTGGGTTAGTTTGGCTGCAGAGAGGAATAAGAATCCCTTGAGTAAGCCCAAACTGCCTAGCAAATTGAATGAGACAGTAGGCTTCAGCTATGCACTTGTAAGCTCGAAGGTGCAAGGTGCCAACAAAGAGCTCCTTTGGAGTTAAGATAGAGGCCCACATATCCCTGTGTTGAGGTTGGGAGCAGTTTCTATCAACTAAAAAGGTTCTCAACCATGTTGGCCCTACGTTGGTCACAAACGCAAAAGGGCAGAAGAAAGAGGCAAAGGGAGAGCTGGGAGTTGATGAAAGAAAGTGAAGTAATAAGAAAAGCTGGAAGGGTAAAGTGAAACTCTAGTATATTTCACTCCATAAGTAGAAGAGTCTGGCACCAAAAATCTCAGACACTTGGAGTGTAAAGCAGTGAAGTAAGCAAAAAGCCAAAGTTGCAATATCCAGAATGACCCTCCTTGGTTGGCATCCAAAGGTTTCTCACAGAATTGAGAACAAGCTCTATATACATG
This sequence comes from Camellia lanceoleosa, assembly GCA_025200525.1. Classification (NCBI taxonomy): domain Eukaryota; kingdom Viridiplantae; phylum Streptophyta; class Magnoliopsida; order Ericales; family Theaceae; genus Camellia; species Camellia lanceoleosa. The sequence goes on along the minus strand of CM045768.1, from coordinate 31,269,714 downwards.
GCCTAAAACATATGGAGTTAAAGCTATTTTCTTTCCTGAAGCAAGAGCCTTGGCAAGAGGGGCAAACTCAAGCATAATCCTCTGAGAAGAAGTGCAAAATAGAAATTTACAAAGCCAATATAGGAGAAAATAAAAGAACTCTCGGTCTGTTACAAGGCCTTCTTTCTTGTTTTCAGAATTTGCAAAATCACTAAAAAAGAAGTTTAGAAAAGGAATGGAAAAAGGCACAGTAAGGTTAGGGTAATCAGGACCAAAAGGAGTGCCAATAGGTGATAGCCCTAAGAGATGGCATATATCAAGAACAGTAGGGGCCATCATGCCACATCGAAATTGGAAAAAATTGAAAGATGGATTCCAATAATAGAATGCAACAGGTATAAGACAAGGGTCTTCGGAAATGGAAAACTTGGCTAGTCGAAGAGAGCCGAGAAGACAGAATTCTTGAAGGTCCAACATCCTAGTAGGGACAACTCGATACCATTCATCTCATTCTGGTCTCAATGTAGGCCAGCAGCAATGGGGACGGTTTATTTTCCGATTTCCCCAGTCAAGGCCACCCTCGTAAAGGAGGCAGTGATCTTCTAGACGTGGGTATAGAGCAAGAAGCAAAACGGGGGCTTCCCTGAAAATGGGTCTAAGCACAAACTCACCTTGAGCATGGTGACGGGGAATGAGAATGCATCCGTCAACGGTGCTTCGTTCACCAACTCTATACTTCTCATATTCTTCATTAATGATCCTTCTCAAAGCTACAGATGGGCTTACACGCTCAAAAACTAGTACTTTCAGAGAGGAAGAAGCCATTGGTGAAAAAATGAAGGGAAAGCAAAGAGTTTAAGTATAGAAAGAGTAGAAAATTGCAGTCAAGAGCAATAGGAGTGAAAGGGTTTGTTTTTGGATAAGTGAGTAGATTTAAAAGTGAGAAGAAGTGGTTTTAAACCTTTCTGTCCAAAGTACCCAATCAGCCTAACGGGTTAAGCAAACCCGAAATAAATGATTTGATGGATTTTGGACTCATGTGGAATTAAAACTTTAGTTTTAGAATATAAGGGGTCCCAAGTCACAGTCTCTTTCAAAGAGTAAGTTTGGGAGGGAAATTTATTTTAAAGACTTAGCTTGGCTTCGAAAAACTGTAGTTGGCTTCGAAGCCATTTTATGCCTTAAACGATATTATAATTAAAGTTTGTTTTCTTCGAAGGCTTTATAAGCATACTCCTAGATTGTCTTTGCAATGTAATGTCCTTCAAAAGAGTCTTTGGAATGCTTATCTTGTTTAAAGTTGTGAATTCTGAAATAAGTAAGTACTTCGAAACAAGATTAGTCAATTCGAAGCTGTGATTTATACAGTTTAGGTTGACCAGATAATTGGGGCATGAAAACCTTAAGTCAAATATGGACGCTCCTGTGAGAAAATCCATGCTTTAAAGCACTTAAAGTCAGGCATTAAAGTAAGTTGGTTGCTTCAAAGCTGTTATTCACAGATTACACAGATAGAATAAGGCATAAAGCCATATTCGCCATGTAATCGATCATACAATTGGAATATAAAACCAGATCATGACAAATGATATTTGAAGAGCTCAGTTTTATTGATATGCAATATTTACATTGGGAACACCAACTTGGTTATATTCTCAATTTCATAAAAGTAAGGAATGGACAAAGTTACAACATCATGGAACTTTGTCTAGCAAAATTCAATAAATACATACTCTTTTCCTAACCTATCTTCTATTCTATCTAAATTTGGTTTGTCAAACTGATGAGCCCTTAGTTGGAAGAAGAGATGATGGGCCTTCAATTCAAATTCTGTTTGTTTAAGAGCCTTGTCTGTTTCATCCATTTCTCATTTCCCATGTGATTCATCCAAAGTGGCATCTTCTCCAAACTCTAAGTCTTGGTTCTTGAAGTTCTCATATTCTTCAAGAAGATTCTTTACCTCATACTGAATTTGAACACGAGCAACAAAGATTTCCTCCAGCAACCCACTGGTAATGGAAGTATTTGTGTGCCAATTGAGTAGAAGAAGAAGTTGATCTAAAAAAGTATAAAGCTTTGCCTAGGCTATAGGGTTAAAGATGTGGCTTCAAGAGATAATATCACAAGACCAAAATAAGTTCTTGTGAGGAATATCATCTCGAAGGACCTCAAAAGATAAATGGAAGAAAGCAGCAAGCACTCTGGGCTCTATACTGTTGGTAAGAAATATGAAGAACTAAGGCTTGGTAGGGAGCAAAATGCTGGCTCTCGAAGAGAGTGAGTTTTAGTTCTTCAATCCAATTAGAATTGGAAGGCAAGGAAGGAGCAGTTAGGTCCTCTCCAAATGAAGGTGGGAACTCAGACTTGTTCACACATTCTAGCTAGTCAGAGGAGTAAAATTTTTCTTTTTTGCCTAAGAGTAAGGGACTGATTCCTAAGGACTCAATAGGGTGTGGAGTATTTTGCACTATTCTGGACGACAAGGTGAAGATATACCATGCCGAAAGCAAGTTGTCCTCAGGGCTGCAAAGACGGTCGAGAGGGACGTATAGATATACCACAGAGCTGCGCATGGAGAGATAGATTGCAATAGGGTCATCGAATTCAGGGAATCAATGGTGGATTCGCTCCTTTGTGGTTGAGTGGGTGTATGCCAAGTTCTCTAGCCAGTGCTATTAAAAGTGTTGTTAGAGGAAGAGAAGGTAACTTCATCCCATACAGAAAGTTTGAAGGCAGAGGAGGAGCTTCCAAGATCCATTTTTTCAAATTCTTGGTCCAAAGGTTTGTAGTTGGCAGATTCTTGGTCCAAAGGTTGATAGTTTGCAAAAGCATCCATTACTTGAATAAATTGAGACGGATAAGCGTGGCCAATAAATACATAAAGGTTCTTTCGAGGACGAACATCATTGTCTAATACCTCTTCGTATGTACGATTGATGAAAAAAAAGGTTTGTTTGGCCATGTGAACTATATTAGCCCTTTCAAATACCCAGATAGTAGAAAATGTTCAAGCACAGGAAAGAATTTAATGCAGATCAAGTGCTTCATTAATAGAAGACGGTTGCATTTCTAAGAAGATGCAAAGTCCATGCACGTCCTAAGACGTGGACAAAGTGCATTAAGCCCACTAATATCACCAAGTATTGGGTGTATTAGTACAGGGAGTAATGTTGGCTATATATTTTGTAAAAGATAATCGCAGCTTGACATGTGGTATATGAGGGGCAATTTGGGGACTTAATACAAGTCTCTAGTCAAAAATAGACACGTGGCAGGTCACATTGGTTATAATGGATCTACGCAGCACTAGAATAGGTAGAAGGCACAAGATGACGTGGCAAAACAATTACTCACGAATTCAAATTCAAATCCAAGAGGGAAGCCTAACTGCAAGAATGGCGTAGTGGGACTGATTGTGAGAGAGCATGATCAGCACTCATGGAAGGACATTTCAACGGTTGAAAGCCTACTTCGACGGTTACCCTTGAAGAGTATTAATAGCATGGAAAGTCCCAAATTGAAAGATCTAGACTCAGATCTAGAAAATAGTCATTTACTTCATATTTTCTTTTCAGCTTTATATTTCTAATCCTTTACATTTTTAACATTTCAATTCTTGCACTGCGCTTCATTTCCTAAGAGTAGTTCTTAAGTAGTCGTTGCTGTAAATCTTTTCAAGACTAGATCATTTCATTGTAAGTTCTTATTTACTCAATGAAATTCAATTTCTAAATTATTCTGTACTTGTTATTTCTTATAAAAAAATTCCTCAAACAAGCCACCAGTAAAAGTCCTCTTCATTGTGACTGAAAGAACTTCAACACAATCGTCTAATAATTAGTTGGCAATTAAAATTCTATAAGGGCTGGTTGATCCTTACTAGCACGCTTAAAATTATATAATTAATCATCAAAAGCCAAAAAAAATCAACAAATATATTGCATAGCAAGAAAATTATTATTATTATTTTTTGAGGTATGAAAGTGAGAATTATTTTTCTATACAATGGTTAGGGAGGCAATAAAGGAAAGAGAAATGACAGCTATATATTGAACGCGATAAAATTAAAACTAAATATTACTACAGAGTGAGAAAAAAGGGAAAAAAATATTAAATATATTAATTTATATGGAGACAACAGTTTGTTAATACTATCAGTGAATTTAATGAGAAAACCAAATTCTGTTATCATGCACAGCAAGCATTTTAATTTTTGTTCATCTGCTTTGAACATCATCGCCACGTACTCTTTCTTTCTTATCTTTTTTTCTTTCTGCTTCGCTATATTTTAATTTTTTGCACTCTTCGCATTAATTATAGCTTTCGTAGAGTTCAAAATTGTTTGTTCAGTTTTTCTACGCGGACAAAATTGTTTGTTCAGTTTTTCAAAAATATTAAGATTGCATGCCCTAAAAACCCTGTTTCTACTTTCTGGCCATCCAAGCAAAACAGATGCATATAAACAAAAACGAGAAGAAAAAAAAAAAAATAGTTAATCAAATATTAAGGACGGTTAGATTATCATCAGACATCACTGTATGCCGCATATGTATGTGAGATATCCTCATCCAATCCTGTTTAAACCTAGTCATACCATATGCAATTTAGTACATTTGAAATGAAATGATTATGAGGATTAAATTCACAAGCAATCATATGTTTACATTAATACAAAAGCCAAAAAAAAAACAAAACAAGAATACAAAGAGGGCATTTCAAGTCTAATCATACAAGAGAGACTGATGGATCATCCCTGAGATACAAATGCCTCATCACTCTTATGAAAATAATCGAGCTGTTAAATTGTGAAACTTACACCTCCTGGTGAAGCAAACAAAGGCGGTGCAAGACCAAGGACCTGCTCCCAGTTTTACATTTGCATACCCATTGTCAGAACCGCTAACACAAGTTGCTTATTCTTTCCAGATGGCCTTCACCAATGCCATAAATATTGCACATCTTCTTGGCTGTCAAACAAGCAATGTCAAATCAAATGTTAATAAAACCTAATCTTATGCTAAACACAAAAAACCCACCTTGCAAAAACAAACTATGATAGCATTATATTAATAAGCATGGATGCAAACTAGAATAAATATTTGAATAGATAAAAAAAAATGGCATATGAAATTAAATGAAATACAAATTCAGTTCGACAGTATAATGTCAACTTTCTCTTCTGCAATACAAAAATGCAAAAGGAGAAATAAAATCTACTGGTGTTGTGTGTAAAATGCCCAAAGAAGGAGGGTGTTGACATGAGGACAAAACGAACAAACTTGGGAATTAAAATAATGTTATTGCAGAAGTCAACACAGCTACATGTAGAAGAGAGAGAGAGAGAGAGAGAGAGAGAGAGGGAATGGTCATTGTCCTGCTGCTGGGTGACACCACCATTGAACGACTGTCCAAGGTTCACAAAGGCTTTATATACCATTGCAAAGCAAAGTCCTACGTCACCTTATTACTAAAGTAATATTAAGCATTCAAGTATGAGGGACCCCCACCTTAATAGCTAGTTTTTGGGGTGAGTTCTATCCAAGACCGTGTAACATGGTATTAGAGCTAGAGTATTCAGGGATGGGTAAGGTACATGTCCCTGGCCTGCACGGCACAGGGACTGTCAAGTGAGCACGCTAGGCATGAGGGAGGGTGTGAGGTGAAATCCCACATTGCCTAAGTACTAAAGTAATATTAAGCATATAATCATGAGGACATCCTCACTTTAATAGCTAGCTTTTAGAGTGAGTTCTACCCAAGACTGTGTAACGGTCATCTCTTTGACAGAATCACTTTCAAAACATTTACACAGAACGGAAGGTCACCATCTCGGTGAGAAGAGAACCGGGGTTAGAATTTGGCAAAGTAGGCAGGGCAGCCTCAGAAGTGCTACTACTGAATTGAAAACAAAATATACGTTGCCTTGTGTCACGGGCCATATCTCTTTGACATGGCAATATTTCATTGCCATGAAGGCTAAAGCGGAAGAGACTAATAAGGTCATAATTGGGGAAGCTAAACTATAATGGCGCACCAAACATGAAGATGCTTCAGTTGTGACACCTTAGCAAGGAAAGGATTTCTCTCTGTGCCACACAAATATGAGTTTTGTTTATTGCATGTCCAAATATCAATTACTTTAAATGCTTGTTCAATGTTTTTTGAGCCACTATGAGGCCTAAAACAATCAAAACAATTAAGATGGTCATCCTAGACCTAAAGAACTAATTGTCATTATAAACAAGCACTAATTTGTATAAAAAGAAAATGTATAGGCCATTGGACTTGAAATTCTTGAGGACTGAGAAGATCTCATAGCATCACAATCATTTCCAAACTCCCTTCACTGCAAAGAATATCTTCACAAAGATAAATTCGGTGAATGAAAATTACAATCTCTAATCCACAATCCAAGATGAAAGCAAGTAACAAATCAGAACTCACGGATGAAAAAGTAAGAATAGGATATTATAAAAACCAATCAATGGCACGCGCAAAGCATGCTTCGTAAAGGAACTACCACATAATTCAATTTATCCAAATTTGCTTGTCCAAAATACTATTACAGTGGAGAAAATAAGAAAGTAAAAGCAGAAACCGGAAGCATTACTCTCTGCCTGTCATATGCATTTAATGCTCTATGATTTTGACTGACAACAACATAAGATTCTTATTAAGGAAAAAGGTGTCATATGTATCATACCTTGTAAATAGAGAGAGTACATTGTCAAATTGACCACAATATCCCAAACTAACACTCCATTTGTTTGGACGAAAAACATTTTTTAGAAAATGTTTTTCATATTTTCTGATGCTTGGTACAATGGAAAACGAAGGTCAATGGAAAACAAGCCTATTTAGCCAGAAAATATTTTCCACTTTTAAAAGGCAGAAAACATTTTCCAAACTAAAATTCTACCAATGTCCCCACACCACCACCACCACCACCACCACCACCACCACCACTGCTCTCATCTCCACCACCACACCACCATCCCCATGGCCATGGCCACCATCACCGTCGCCCCACCACCATGCCATCTTCATTCCACCTCCACCTTTGTTCCACCACCACTACTATCAAACATAGAAAAATACTTTCTCCGAAAAACATTTTCTAAAAAAATTTTTCCACAGAAATGTTTTTTATTAGAAAATGCTTTCTGTCCAAACAAACGGAGCATAAATTATGTTTTCCCTATATGGATTCAAGACAATTTTAATACATAAAACAAAAGTCAAAATGCTGATTAAAGTAAAATATAACTTTTTTCCCGAAAACAAATAAACATGTGGGAACTTATGACCAAGGTAGTTGAAAGAACAGGAAGGCCAAATGAGCGCAGTTTCTAGGTCACTTGAGAATGAAAGTAAAAAAAAGTAGAAAGAGTGTAGTTTGAGAAGGTGCCTCCTACCAGGAATACATGACGTCTTCAAGAAGAGAAAACAAAAGAAACACTTCATATGCAAAAGGGCTCTACCAGCTACCAGAAAAACTAAAAAATTTGTAGTAGTGGAAAGGAGGGGGAAATCAAAAAATAACCCTCCGAAACAGGCATGAAAAGTGCCTTGCCAAGTTGCCATTTCAATAAGTATCTATTGTTGCACCTCAAAAGGAGTAGAAGCAATTAAATTTATTGAAAAAAAAATTCCCCTATAGGACATGATACCCTAATAAAAGGTAATCTATACCACTACTTGCCTTCTCCAAAACTTGAAGCCTCACAGAAAATTGAGTAACAGAGAAGCCTGAACTAGCAACCCCAACAATGGAAATAAAAAAAGCCTAATAATACGGATCTTTAGATCTTACAATGTCAACATAAAAAATTTACACCAAAATATCATAAAATATATCTTTGTTTTCTTGTGCAGTGGATAAAGAGTCCCAACAAATATAAAAGCTAGTCCAACATGTTTAAAGCGTGTGCTGACTACTGTCTTCTCACTAGTACAAATTCTACGTGGTGACAAACATTTGCATGCATGCATGTTGATTATTAAAACACACACACATGCACTAGCAGGAATGTTAATAACTTTTTTTTTTGTTTGTTTCAGTCAAGTTCAACCACATTCGCAAAATGAAGTTAGAGTTCCAAAGGAAAGGTGTCACTATCTGTTCTGCTACTAGCTCAAAAAAGGAAGGTAAACATAGTTAAAATTTAGGGTTATGATAGAAAATAATATGGCATATCACAAAACCATGAAAATTAACAATTGGGAGTTTGGACATTCTATCAAAAAGCAACAGTAATTTTTGAACTGCAAAAGTGTGCAACCTAAACAGCCATTGAATATTGAAGCAAAATTGCACATCAGTGACATTTCTTGATAAAAAGGGCACACTCAAACCTTGTTTTCGTAGGTAAGTAGAATTTGAAAACAAAAAATAGAACAAATTAAATTTCTTGTAGATTAACATCCAAGCTCAGAGTGACAGAGAGAGAGCAAGTAATATTTTTTATTTACATATCTAGATAATATAACTCACAATTATACCGAACCCTACAGACTACAGATCCACAACTGCATTTTCAACTGAACTCACTAACACCAATAATGTACATTTATCACACATGCCAGTAACCATGATGAAGTTGACAAGCCTCACGGTAATACAATAAATTAAGCATAAAATAGCCATCTTTGACAGGCAAATTTTAAACAGAAGTCAGAAACTAAACCGCATACAAGTCAATATATCATCATATTATTATGTATGAATTCTTCATAGTCAATTTGCTCAAAATCATGATGAAAGAAGAATAAATGAAATAATCAACCACACAAATGAAATCTAAATACCAGAGAGACCATCCCTACCAAGCATATAAGTTGGCCAGTCAATGAATAGCCTGCTCCAGACCAAGTTCTTCCCCTTCACCTCCAAGAATATTATCAAGCGAAACAGTCGAACAAAAGCTGATAACCTTGTGGAACCGATTAGCCAGTACTGGCAAATTCGGAACCTTCCTCCAACTGCACTTACCAGAATCACTACTAATCTCACAAACACAAGCTGGGTAATTCCTGTGATGCTCTTCATTGAACATATATATAAGGTTACCTAATCCAACACATTTCAAGCTAGCAAACTTATCATCCTCATCACTATCAAACAAACAATAAAGTAAGTCCTGAGGCATGATTGCTATCTCACTGAACTCCATTGTTTTCTCATCAATCTTCCACAAATTAAACGACGGGCCACGAGGGCCATTGCACAATCCAGCTAATACAAGTTGATCTTGACAAGAAACCAAGAATGAAAACAAAACCCCAGGAGGCCTAAGTGTCTGGACCTCACTCCAAAAGTGTTTGTTCAAATCAAAAGACGAAACAAAGCATGAGCAAATCCCAAATACATAGAATTTCCCTTTAAACAAAGCAGAGGACAACCATTGAGACGAATTTGCTGACCTGAAATCTGCAGGCAAAGGAGGACAAAGCTCCCAAGAATCAGAATTGGGATTGTATATCTCAACAGCTAATCTATCCTCAATATCAACCAACCCACCAATGAACCTAACACCACCAACGACAATAAATCGAGACAACCCAGATGGGTGATCAGTGTACACACCCACGAGAGGATTGCAGCGAGAGAACCGGAGAGGAGGGGTTTCACGCCAAACCCTTTTGAGAATGGGAGTGTAGCTGAATTTGGAAGAGGTTGTGGTGAAGAAGAAGCCTCCGGAGCCGATAAAGGACTCTTCTTGGGAAGAGGGAAAAGGGAGGAGAGAGATGGGGAGTTTGATCCACTCGTTGGCTTCTGGGTCGAAAGCCAAAGCTTGGTTGTTCTTGAGGAAGATGTTGTTTTGGCCGTAGAGGAAGAACCAGGGTTTCTTGGCGGCGGAGACGCGGGCGGAGAAGGAGGAGGTGGTGATGATGGAGTGCCAGAGCTTGCAAACGGCGGCGGACCGAACGATGGACCGAATTGGGAGGTAGGAGAGGATGAGTTCGGTTAGGTCTGAGCTAAGGTAGTCCCAATTGAAGAAATCGATGGTGGGTTTTGAAATTGAATCTTCCATGATTCAAAAGATTGAAGCTTTCGTTCCAGTAATCGATTCAAATTGATTGATTTTCGATTTGGGTGGGTGGGTAGAGAGGGAAATGTTGAACTAAAAATGGACTTTGGAGAGAGAGAGAGAGCGAAAAGATGGGGAGTGGTTGGGTGATAATGGCCGAGGAGAGAGGGGGAGAGAGAGAGAGAGAGTGAGTGCTTGTTTGCGGTGCGGACAAGGCCGGTCAAAAGAAAGGAAAAAGAAAAGGGGGGAAATTATTTAGGGACAATTTGGGAAGTCGGTGAAAAATCAGTTTTTTTGGTTTTTTACCAATTTTTTTTAAAAAAAGTCACCAAAAAATTATAAAAAAAAGTCAGTTTTTTTTTTTTGTCAAAAAATCAAAAAATTAAAAAGTTATTTTATCAACTTTTCAAAACACTTCTAATAAGGAAAATGTTTGGACCCACAGAAGAGAATCTCATGACTCTACTTATATATTATCTATTGATGTATTTAAATTTTTTTGAGACTTATGTCTAATAGTGACATAAATAGTTCAGATCATTTTAGAAGTTGTAGAGTTATGTTTTGTGGGATCTCTATCATTATTGTATTTAATATTTTTGAAATATTATCTATCTATTTTTTCAATTAATTATTATTTAATATGTCTTTTTATGTTCTCTAATCATTCAATATAATATACTGTATTCTTTACCAATTATAATACTATGAACTCTTACATATCTATATTCCAAAATTACTGAATAATTATCCAAGAAAATGAGAAAAATTGTGGGTGAGAAAGATGTTGGTGTTTGGACCTTAGCGTGAGAAATTATTCATTACAGTGTTTTAAAAAAATAATTAAAAGTTAATTTTTTAATATTTTGTGACTTTCTAATTTTATTTTATTTTTTTAAAGGAAAAAGTGAGTTAAAACTGAGACGTAATTTTTTTAACCACTTGTTAAAATATCTCTACATCTATAGCAAGCTCGAGTGATATTTTAAATAAAAATAAAAAAGTTTAGATTATTTTATGACAGGGATAGGCCCATAGAGCCCACGGCCCACCATTCAAACCCCATTATACAACCCGGTTAGCCAAACCAACATACCGAGTCCAAGCTGACAGAAAGACCAATGATGCTCGGACAAGTGGCAGGCGCAGAGCAGACCACGTCAGCAGACAAAGATCTGCAAAGTTATTGCCACAGCACATTACCATTAATGCAACCCATCACCGCATTTATTGCGACAACACCCCTCAGCCGGAATGACACCCCCTCGCCCTGAACAAGGCGAACCACGCCTCAAGCTTTCGGCGGGGACAATCAGAACGACAGAGACAGCGAAATGATTACAGTTGGATATAAACTAAACTCGAAGAGAAGAAGAAGGTTAAGTTTTTCCATCTCCTATCTCTCTCCCTCTACATTTTTCATATCATCACCTTCTCTAATTCATACACCGGAGGATTCGCCGGGGGACTACCCCGTTCCCCGATTGAACTTGTTTGCAGGTTATCCAGTGGGCTTGAGGAGCTTGGATCGGCCCAACCCATCCACGAGGACTCACTATTTTATCATTTTATATTTAAAAAAATGCAATAATATCAAGGACCAATCAGTAAATTGAATAAAGTGTTATTCTGAATAATTTCTCCTAAATCTTTCGTCATTTGATCAATAGTACCCACTCGATGTTAACAATTGATTGCATGGTCCAATTTTAGAACGAGCAATGTTTGAAAGTCTAGTTAAAAAGTTAGAATGTGTCTCGTTCAGTAAGTAACTTTTCTAGTTAAAATGTTAAAAAATTATTTTTTAAAAAAATTAAAATTTATATTAAAAAATTAAATATTTTTTTTTTATTATTTTTTTATATATCTCTTCGTAAAAAAATTAAAAAGTCATCTCAAACATATTTGCTTGTTTTTATTTTTTAAAAAACACTTTTCAAAAAATTTTCTTTTCTTATTTTCCGTATTTTTTTTATTTTTACTGAATTTTTTTTAATATTTTAAGCAATATTTTTACTCTTTAGACACTTTTTAGACACACCTAACATAAATACACCTAAAAAGTAAAAAATTTGTAAAAAAAATCTTTTAAAAATTCACTAAATACCAAAAATATTAAAAAGTACAATAATTCAGTACATTTTTATGTATTTATTAATTTTTTAAAATATTTTTTCTTAAATTTTTTACTTTTTAGATACATCTAAGTAAGGTACATTTAAAAAAGTAAAAAAAATGTTTAAAATTTAAAAAATATTCACTAAAAACAAAAAAATACGAAAACTAAAAAAGTCAGTTTTCAAAAAACTTAAAACTCAAACCAAACACACTGAATAATCTTTTTTACATTATGTTTTAGTCAAAAAGTCAAAAAATAACTAAAAAAAACCTGTTCCCAAATGAGGCCAAGTGTTTTGGAAACTTTAAAAAGCTAATTTTTTATTTTTTAGCTTATTAATACAAAAAAGTTATTAAAAAAAGTCACAAAAAAGTCCAATTTTTTTAACACAAAAAATTAAAAAGTCACAAAAAAAATTAAAAAATTAACTTTTTACTAACTTTTCAAAATACCACTTGATTAGGTAGAGAAATTATTCATAATTTCAAATTTTGAAAATATCAACCTTTAATAAATTTTACCCACCCAAAAAAAAAAAAAAATTAATAAATTATGGCAGCTTCCAAAACTATTTTAAATATTTTCCTAAATAACTCACTTTTGTTTTAGGAAACAAATTTTTATTTTGTTTTTTTTATAAAAATAAATAAATAAAAACACAATCGTACAAATTAAAGGATTATTTATCAATAAATCCTACTTTACAAACTGTTATACCAAATAATCCTACTTTTATTCTATTATACCAAATAGTCCTACTAGTGGATTGATTTGGTCCTTTTTGTTTTTTTTTTCCATTTTTGTTTAATTGTGTGGACGAGAGTGCCCTTAGTTTTAATGTTGGACTGTCTTTGCTGGATCAGTTCTTTTTTTGGGACTGTGTTTGCTCTGTGTGTGTGTGTGTATCATTGTGTGTGGGACTGTGTTTGTTGTGTGTGTGTGGGGGGGGTGTGGGTGTGTTGAAGCCAGCACTGTGTGTGTGTGTCTGTGTGTGGGGGGGGGGGCCGTGTAACAGTAGAAATTCCCTTTATAGACTATAACATCGTCACAAACAAAGTGTTGGGTATAAATTGGAGTCCGCGAATCGTCTCCAACTCTCAACATAGCCAATCTTCCATCCAAATCCCACATCTCATACACCACAACAACGATTCTACTATCTGGGTTCGAACCCAGAACAACAATTTTCTTCACAAATGGAAGCCCAGCTTCGATTGGCTTACGATTCAATAGCTCGAGGTTTCGAAATGTGTAGGAATTGTGAACTTGAGATATGCGAAACTCCAATAAATTGACTTCTTTCGAAACCCAATGGAAAAGCGGGTTTGGACCAGGTTCGAGACTGGACAGACGAGACGGGTTTTGGCATCTTCTTCGACCTTGATTAGATAGTGGGAAGTAGTTCTGTGGGGAATTTCGTCGAACGGTTGGAGGAGGAAGACGGTGGTCGCGGCAGCGGTGAAGGTGCCACGATGGGGGTCGGCGGCGAGGGGAGAGAAAGGGAAAGAGAGGTTGGGGAGAGAGAGAGAGACGGCGGAGGAGGAGCGCCATGAGCGACAGACGGAGCGGAAGCGGAGGAGGTCGATGCGAGTTTCAAGGCGGTTGATGAGAATGGGCATCACATCTTTCGGAAGTGTAGACCACTGGACTTGTTTATCATCATCATCATTAGCGTCCATGTTTCTCTGTGTCTGTCTGCGTCTCTGCCTTAGTGAGAGTCACCGATTCTATGTACAAATGTAGGATTTTGTTTTCATGTGTTACACGACATGTTTGACAGGTTTAAAATAAATAAATAAAGAATTTAATGAAGGGGAATTTATTGAAAGTCAATTAATTTATAATTATTTTATCTTGATTTTTATATTTTGTGTGTGTGGTCTGTATGAGTGTGCGTTCTGAATGTGTGTGTGTCTGCCTGTGTGAACCCCTAAACACACCAACCCAACCCAAAACAAAAACCCCTTACAGCGCTTTGCCATTGTGTGACACCCTCACAATGTATCACATGCAACACACCCAAACGGTTAAATGAGGGTAATTACGTCCCTTACAATTGAATGGGACTAAACGGTTTAGTAGAATAAAAATGGGACCAATTGGTTCATAAGTTCAAATTTTGGGATTTATTGGTAAATCTCCCCAAATTAAATAGGGTTTTTTTTTAGGGTCCCTGGTATTAAGACTTTATAGTATAAAAGACATCTAATATTTTCATAATGTCTAAGGTCCCTCAATTTGATCCAGAGAAATTCTCGTACAGAGAAATTCTATCCAGAGAAATTCTCTATTTCTCTCCAACCCAAAGAAATTTCTCTAGACCTCTGAAAGAATTTCTCTCTACAGAACTAAAATTTCTCTAGGAGGTTTCTCTATTTCTCTAGACCTCTCAAAGAATTTTTCAGAGAAAATTTATACAATGGCCAAAATCCCAAAGAATTTCTCTGGATAGAAATTTTCTCTAGAGAAAATGAATGAAGAATTTCTCTAGATCACTTTAAGCCAGAGAAATTCTCTCAAAATCAATGAAATTCCCAAAAGGTTCACTCAAATTCTCTTGATCTCACGCTCTGGACTTTCAAATTTCTCTGATCCACTCTCCAGAGAATTTCTCTGGTCTTCCCTCATCTCCAGAGAAATTTCCCTTATCTCTAAAGAAAATTGAAATTTATCTGAACAAAATTGTTTGTTTTTGTATAGGATCCTTTCTCTGTAAAGCCAGAGAAAATTCAAATCCTTTACCAAAGAAAATCCAAAATCTTGACAAGCTGAACTGGTTAAATGTTTTTGTATTATATTAACAAAAATACAAGGCTTGAATTTTTGGATATATATGTATATAAAAGAAACATGAATATGGGTTTCTATTGGACACCTTCTTAGCTTTTAGGTTTTCTCTGCTGGGTATTTTTGTTACCTGTCAACACAGGTATGAAAACTATGAACTGCAAGTCGGCACAGAGAAAATTCATACGTCCAGAGAAAATTCACAGTCCAGAGAAAATTCACACATCTGGAAAAAATTCATAGTCCAAAGAAAATTCACACATCAAGAGAAAAATCACACAATCCGGAGAAAATTCAATCTGATTTGCTTACATACTTGGCCTGTGACGAGAGCAAGCATTACCTGAGCTGCTTGTGAAATAGCAACAACTCTCAAGTGCTACACCTAACCGAATAAATGGCCGATCTGAACTTCAGTACATTTACATAAGATTGAGATATCAAGGAATAAAACCAAACAACAGTTGCCGTAAAACCACCATGTACTAGATAATGGCAATTTGGGTTGTTCACCATACATGTCAATATTATCTTCTCGCTCTCTCTGATTCTGTTTCTGACAAATATTCCACTTCTGAATTGCCTCAACAATTAACCTTGCATTGATTTCAGGAGCAGAGTTGTAAGAGCCTAATCCGGAGACCACTGTTGCAAACTCTAACCCAGAAGATGCCCACAATGCATATTTTACCACCGACCCAGAAGGAGAGAAAACCAAGAGGTAGTAAAAAAAAAATTCCAACTTCAAGTAAAAAGACAGGCTAAAGATGGATCAAATGCTTTGAGACCTTGCCCACTACTACCACTCTCTCTCTCTCTTTCTCTTTCTCTCTCTCTAACTGGCTTTGAAAATGTCTGTTAATCTGATACAAAATCTGAGACTCCTCCTCCTATTAACTCTAGCATCAGGATTATTACTAGTAACCGCACACTATTCCTCATCATTCGACCCATCTCCCTCTTCATTATCATCATCATCATCATCATCATCCTGGTGAGATGGTAGTAGTAGTGCTACTACTCCTAGTTCTACTTCTACAGAGTGGAGATCCGCACACGCCACTTACTACGCGGCGCGGACCCCTGTGACGCGGTGGGAGGAGCATGTAGGTCTGAGGACTGGTGAAGGGCAGTGCGGAATGGTGACGGCGGCGGTTGAAGACAAAGGTTCGAGAGAGGGCAGATCTGCGGAGCTTGCTTCGAGGTCAAATGCGTGGAGGATCTCCGTTGGTGACACAATCATCATATATGCTCTCGATCCAAACCCAAAAAATGAGGAACAGGCATTTACTAGAGCCCACCGCATTAACCAGAAGAGAGAAGTGAAAGTTATATACATGGAAGCAGTGGCTGACAAAATCTCAAGCAATCAGAAAGAGGATGAATGTAGAAGTGGTGGAGTAGTTGATCTTCTTGGGCTTGGTGTAGGTCTTCTTCTTGCTCTTCTTTGTGTCGCTGCGGAGGCGAGCACCAGGTGGAGGGTGGACTCCTTTGGGATGTTGTAGTTGCACTCAACAACCCTACTCCTGCCAAACGCTTCACTATCCATAGATCTGATGTTGCTTCTTACTGGTCCACGAGAGCGAACCACCAAGAAGAAAGAGGAGGGTTTTTTGGGTCTAAGTCTAGGGATGATGATTCTGAGAGTTGGGTATAGAAGAAGAAGAGTAGAGTCAAATTTCTACGAAATGATATATGGGTGTGAGTCTAGGGACCTTAGACATCAAAAAAATAATATTATGAATCTTTTCCATTACTAAAAATGGGAGAAGGACCTTAGACTAATTTTCCTAATTAAATAATATTAAGACATGTTAAATTTTCCAATGGTTAGAGATATGATTAAATAATTTTAAAATAAAATAAGCCCACTTTTGATTTTTTTTTTTTTTTTAATATCTTAATATTTACATGGCATTTTAACTTGCAAGATTATTTTGTCAAATAAAAAGATGTGACATAACTGAGATACTAATCACCTTGTTTGGTTTTAGAATTTTGAATTCACTTTTTCAAAAAATTAAAATTTATATTTTTTATTTTTATTAAAATTTTTTAATATTTTAAGCAAATATTTTAGTTTTTAGATAAACCTAATATAAATACTCTTAAAATTTTAAATATGTATGGAAAAAATCTTTACAAAAGTCCGTAAATACCAAAAATATAAAAAAATACAAAAATTCATTATATTATAGTATTCTTGTATATTTATTTTCTTGTATATTTATTTTTTTACAAATATTTTATTTTGAAAAAGGTTTTTCTCCATGTAGGTGCTCCTACATTCCAAACAATATGATAACTTATGATTGTCCACTTGTTACACAAATCTCAATAACTTTCTTTCCATCAACGTTAATTTCAATTTTAGGAAACATAGTTTTAGGAATTTAGATATGTCAAGAAAGTTAATCGCTGTCCAACAAAATATTTTTAAATTACAAAAGAACTCCTCATACTTATGAGTTATTTGGAAAGCGTTAGATTAGTATATTTTTTAATTTTTTATAAAAAAATATAACATATGTGTTGGGATATAGTGATATGATAAAAAAGTAATATGAGCTAAATAAAATAATTATAATCTAAATGAGATAATATACTAAAATAACATGTGTTTTTTATCACATGACAAACAACCGCTTAAATCAATAAAACAAATCCTAAATATTACATAAGTGAATATCCTCCATCTTAACTTGATTGTGATTAGTTTCTATTTTATTTTTATTTTTTTGACTTCTACTTGTTTACTTTTCAATCATTCTCATTCTTTGGTTATTTTTATTGTATCATATTGGGGCATCTTCAATCATTGGTTCAAACTTATATCAAATTTAAATTTAAAAAAAAAAAAAAAAACTCGAAACACCCTTCACTTCAGAACTCAAACTTATATCAAATTAAATATTATTCATATTTTTTTCCAAAGGGTAAATTACACTGACCTCCCCTAAGGTTTGCCTTAATTACAGAAACCTCTCATGTGGTATCAAAACTTACACTAACCTCCTTTACTTTTGAAACTAATATACAAAGACCCATTCCCGTCAAAAGAGCCTTAACGACGTTAACTTGACAGTGAAATTGACCATAATATCCTTCAACCCATTGTCTTTCACAAAGACCTAACCTACTCTGTATCATCAGCATCTTTCTCACTCTACTATCCATTTCCGCCATTGTCTTCCTCACATTCTCTTCCCAAACTTCTCTAATCAAAAACCCAAAACCCAAACCAACAATAACCCCTCTTATACATACCCAAATCTAACTTAGCTTGCGATGGAACTCTCTATCCAAACCTCTGTGTCTCCACAATGTACACATTGAATGCCCTCTTGTACTGATCAAACACACACATACACAGAGTGTTAAAGAATTCAAATTGGCAGTGCATACATAGATAATTCGACAATTGATTCAAGGGTTTAAGCAAGGAATCATATATGTAAAGTGAGAGAGAGAAAGGATATGAAGAAAAAGTATGTTGGAGTGTGGATCAAACGACATGACTTTGCCTTCGAACTTTTCTCTGAGTGCGGTTTTGATTGAGAGAATGCATCACACTGTTATTTCTTCGCCTCCGCCGATAATTGAATCAGTGTCTCTCTCTCTCTGTTTACTCAATCACAATTGTTTTGTGCTTGGCAAGAACATATCCAACCCAAGTCAAATCAGGTGCAAAGGTTCAAGACCATAACAAATCGATATTGAAGTTCCAATTGACATGAGATATCTGTTCGTAATCCAGTCGAGAACTCCGCCGTCTTCTCACCGTCCTTGAGCCTCACATCTTCTCCTTATCGCATCGCCACCATCACACTCAACCACCACTGCGATCTCTCTATTTCTCTCCTCAGATCTAAGGTTTTTGGTGGTGATGCGCGGAAATGGATGAACTGAGAGAGAGAGAGAGAGAGAGAAGTTTGGTATGGTGATGACGACACTGGGTAGAGGTTTTGAAAGGGGAGGTGTCAGGTAGCATAGGACGACGAGGAGAGAGAGGCAAAACAGATAAAGAGAGTGAGAAGGAAGAACCGTAGAGTGATATGTATATATAAAAGATATATATGTGTTTATATATATATATAGGGATATATATGTATGGAGAGGTAAGGGTAGTATTGGAATTTGAAGAATAATTTTGGATGACATCAGCCAAATCTATTTGAATTAGGATGGATGGGTAACAAAATGGGATATTTGTATATTAGTTTCAAAAGTAAGAAAAGTCTATGTAATTTTTAAAATAATAGGGGAGATCCCTGTAATTAAGGTAAACCTCAAGGAAGGTTAGTGTAATTTACCCTTTTCCAAATTTAGGAAGACTCAAATTCTTACTTAAAATTTTCAAGGTTATTTCATAACTCTCAAATTTACCACTTTGTTCAAGTGAAATTTTTACTCAAATTTAAATTGCTTTTTATTTTTATTAACATACTCAAATTTAAGTTTGTCTATTGGATTGTTCAAAAAAAAAAAAAAAAATTTGTCTATTGGAGTGTTCCAAATCAAATTAATTGAGTTCTTTTTTAAAGTAAGAGTTTGTTTGGCATAAAAAAGCCAAAGGCTTTTTGGTTAAAATACTCACAAAATGACAAAATAAGTTTTTTAGTGTTTTTTGGCAAGTTGGTTTGTGGCTAAAATAGTCACAAAAGACAAAATAGACTATTTTAGCCACAACAAACAAAACATCACATCCAATCCATAATCATTACACTCTTCTCTCACAAAAAAAGTCAAAAAAGCCAAAAAGCCAAAAAGCCCTTCCCAAACCAAGCTTTTTAGCCCAGGCTAAAATAGCTAAAAAAGTCAAAAAGCCAAAAAGTCAACCCACTTCCCAAACGGAGGCTTAGTCTAATAAGACAAAATATCACATCTAACTCACAATTATTTCGATTTTTCTCTTACAAAAGTCAAAAAACTAAAAAGCCTATCCCAAACGAGGTTTTTTAACCCCAGGTGAAAATAGCTAAAAAATCAAAGAGCCAACTCATATTCCAAACAAATCCTAAAAATATAAAATATACATTGAGTTTTTACTTTTTAATTTTTATATACAGATCAATACGTTAGGGGTTTTTTTAGAGACTAGAGTACAATAGTATTTTTTTTAGAAAGTTAAAAGAATATATTTTAGATCAAAAAAATTAATTTTAAAAATGAATAAGGCATCTAAAATATTTAGAATTCTAAAATACATATTTCCTAACGATCGCGCTACGTAGCTCGAAAACGGAGAGCCCGAATGGCTCTGACTTTTTTTTTTTTTTTTTTTTTTGCAGAAGAAGAACGAAGACCAGGAAGAAGGAGGAGGAGGAAGAGGAGGAGGGAGGAGGAGGACTGGAGGGGGCATAATATTCGGAGGAGGAGGAGGCGGAGGCGACGCGGTCGGAGGTCATGCGGGGTGGGTCGGTTTTGGGCTAGGCGACGATCGTCTTCTCTCTCTCTTTCTCTCCCTCTTCCTCTGCTTCTCTCTTTCTTTCCCTCTCCCTCTGCTTCTCTCTTCCCCTCTGCTTCGAAATCGAGCCATTCGGGGCAAATGTTTCGAGCTACGAAACATTTTCCTATTTCCTAATATTTGAGATAACCTTAACTATAGGAGTATTTAATAAGAATGAGTGAATTTTGAATTGTGTAATTTGTATAATAACTGGCTAATCATAAGTTGCCACGTCGTTTACGATGTAGGAACTTTTATGTAATGGGTTGGAGAAAACCTTCTCGCCCCATTTGTTTTGGGATGTGAGAGGGAGATTGGGATTAGGATAGCTGTGGACATTATTTAATGTGTTGTTTGTTTACAGAGTTGAGGAAGAGATTGCTAAGTCGAAGGGCTTAGGATAGGTTTTGCAGATGGGATTCGAATGGGCCTCTAAGACTTGATATTAGAAAAATAATTCGGCGGACTAGAAATTTTTTATTTTTATTTATTTTTTATTTTATTTTTTACATGTCGGACATTTTCTTTAACATTAATGTTTAATTTTTTTGTATTTTTTGTTAAGTAAAAATCATTATTTTATTTATTTTATTTTTTTCTGAAATTTTTTTATCTTATTTTTATTTTTTAAATTTTTTTTACATGTTGGGCATTTTTTTTAAAACATTAATGTTAAATTTTTTTATTTGTTTTATTATTTTATATTTATTTTATATAAAAATAATTTAACAATCCCTACGCTAACAACTATTATCAAAATAAATATAATTTTACTTCCCCTCACTATCAATACCTTCACTAACAATCCTCTCACTATCAATCATTTTCATTCTATCTCTGAAAACAAACGGGGCTTCTCTTTTTATTTTTTAGGTACATTTAAAAAGCAAAAAAATTACTTAAAATATTTTTAAAAATTCACTAAACTTTTTTTTTAAAAAAAGAAACACCAAAAAAAAAAATCTCAATTTTTAAGAACCAAAAAAGGTGAATATTTTTGTTGAATTTTTTTTAAAATAACATTCTTTCAATAAGTTATTTGGAAATAACAAAATAATTTCCAATCCCGAGTACTGTCTACGATGAAACATCAAATTATCATTGCCATATTTGATTTGTATTTGTAAAATAATTTTGAAAAATAATTTTTTAAAAATTAAAAATTTTGTTTAGTTGTATATTTTGAAATAGTTTTAAAATTTGGAATTTTTTAATTTTTTAATAGATGGGCGTGAGAAAAAAAATAATTGATTGATGTTTAGAAAGTGAGAAAAATGAAGATGAGAAAGAAAAAGTGATTGATTGAGAAAAAAAAATGATTTTGAATTTTCATTTTAAAAATTTTCAACCAAATAAATTTTTACCATGACCACTAATTTCCTGAGCCCAAAAGAGAAAACTCTCCACGGATTACAAGTCCAATTTAGAAGCCCACTTGATCAAATCATCGTATGACATGATCCTTTATTATTTGTATGCAAGTGAACAAGATTAATTGTCTCATTAGAAAAATGTTATAAAAAAATAAACAGGTTGTTTTTCAATTTTATTTTATTTTTATTTTTATCACTAAACACAAAATCAATAAATTCACATGTAGTTACTAATATGAACCCTACTACATTTTTTTTTTTTTTTTTGTCTAGTGATAATGAAAATTTAATAAATAATTTTTTTATATGTAATTTTACTCTAAATTGTTTTGTAAACCTTTTAACTTGGCCCTCACTTCAAGTAGTATTGGCTCCTCTAATCATACATCAAAGTTGCTGAGCTAATTATCCCTTTAATTAAACAAATTACATTTTCACATCCCGGAAATTAATCTCACATTTCAATTCCTTGATCTTTCACAAAAATCAGATATGAACAATGACAAAAATACAAGACGCATTTATATATTATAATTAATAATAAGTGCATTACATGAGACTTTAAGCAGTTGATTCCAACCTCATAAAATTCTTCTTTAATCTCCAATCTTCAAAG
This sequence comes from Camellia lanceoleosa, assembly GCA_025200525.1. Lineage (NCBI taxonomy): Eukaryota > Viridiplantae > Streptophyta > Magnoliopsida > Ericales > Theaceae > Camellia > Camellia lanceoleosa. The sequence continues at coordinate 31,247,360 of CM045768.1, read as the reverse complement.
CTCTAGCACCACAACTGCCAACACAAAAAATTACATACCAGTTAGCCACCTAGCTATATATGGAGGACTATTAAGAACACAGATGAAATTCACAAAATTTATTCTACATGAGAGAGAGAGAGAGAGAGAGAGAGAGAGAGAGAGAAAGAAGAGGCTTACATTCAGAGTCAGTAGTGATCCAATTTCCAGTTCTGGAAGAGCATTGTTGTTGGATGTCATGGAGGGGGGTGGAATTCAAAGAAGACAGGTTCAACATGGAGGACTGATGATGATCATTCTTGGAAGAAGCCATGGAAATTGAAGAGTAGGCAGAGGAAGTGGTAGAGCAGCTTTCCACATCCCATCTGAAACTTATTTTAGGAGAGTCATTGCTTAGTTGATCATCATCTGGTACTGATTTTAGAGTTGCCTTATTCCTCAAGTGCATAACCTGTCAAATTTTAATTGCACACTCCCTTTAGACCCTAACCACCATTTCTACCAATCACCAATTCAATAAATTACACAACTAAGAATTTAGGATCTGGGAAAGATTACATTTAGGAATCTAAACGAGTTATATAGTTTATTTAAATTTGACTTAAAATCTAACGAGTTAGAAAATGTATGTTCAAGTTTAGTTATTTAGTTAGTTTATTTTTTGAACAGTTTTCAAATTGGTTTTAATTGAGTCGAGAGCATGTAACATAGATAATTCTATGTAATTATACTTGTTTTTCAAAGGATTTGGCTAGGTAGAATTTGGAAAGGCTACTGAGGACCAGAAAATGAATGAAAAACGGTTAATAAGTACAATCTAATAAGATCTTTAAAAGATTGGTAAGAAGTATTATATGTCTATAATGTATATAAAAACGAGTTGATTCAAGTAATATGTTATTCAATCTTGATTTAAAAATTTAATTGGGTCAATTTTAAACAAAATTTTAACGAGTCAAACATGATTCAAGCTCTAATAACTTAATTCGTTATAACATTATCATGCATGTGGATAAATTGTTTCGATATATCCAAAAAATATATATATATATTGAGAATCATAGGGTTAAATTACCTTTCTACCCAAATACTTTGCAGCCCTCTCAGATTTAGCTGCAGCAGCCCATCTCAGAAGCTCCTTCATTCTTGAAATGCTCTTGTTCTTGTCACCCTTGGGCTTATCTTTCTTTTCCTCAGAGCCACACTGTTCCACCATGGAAGTCGAAGACGATAAAGCCACATCACTGATCGGCAAAACTTTGTTCCCCGGATCGGCCTTATGGCCGATGCCTAGTCCTCTAGCAATATCTTCTTTTTTCATCTTCATTGAACAGTCGTCCGGTGGTGGTGCCGCCTTCTATGGAAGCTTCCCAACCACTTTAGGTCAAGTGTGCTATAGAAGCAAGTCTTGGCAATGTCTCTTCTACCTAAGAAGAGTGTAAATGGGTTCAAATTGGTGCACCCAATAAATTTGCTCTCTTCCTCTCTTTTTAGTCTCTGATTAGGCCTGCCATTGTTGAACAATACTATGTCTTTTAATTTAGGTCTTTGATCTGAGAAAAAAGAGAAGCAAACAAACAAGATTGGTTAGTAATAAAAATGAGATGAACATCATGATATATTTTCATAAATGGGTAGTGAAAATTGTGTCTCACCATTGTCAGCTTTGGTAGGACTAGGACTAGGACTAGTGCTCTCTCTTGGTGGTTCATGTGCTACCTTGAAGAGCCATTGAAGGATCTGTTATATATATTAGAGACATCACTCACCAACTATGATGTGAATATAATACATTATTGAGCAATGCTACACACCAAAATATATATATATATTTGAAATATTTAAGATATAAGTTACATCATATAAAAGTTAAATCTCAACCGCACATTATTTTTTTGAATATATTTGTGTGCATGAATTTAGTGCACGTCTTTATTATACATTATATTATTGATAAAAGTGTATTGGAAAGGGAATTACTCAAAATAATTGCAAAAATGCAAACAAGCCCGTGTCTAGTGCAAGTGAAAATTGTCACATGAGACCTAGTTTAAATACAATTTCTCCTGTATTATTTGATCGAATTAAAAAAACCCACCTGCATGTTATGGTGATACTATGGGACACTTCAAAATATAGTGTGCTTGGACTTGAGTGAGAGAGAGTGAGAGAGAGAGAGAGAGAGAGGTGAGTATTGTTGGTCAAATGGACAGCACACAAGAGATCTATCTGTGCTGTCTGTATGCCCCCAAAGATTCTTGTGGTCTTGAAGAGAAGAAGACAATTGAGAGAGTTGGAATTGAATCTAAGAAGATGATGAGACAACCAAGCAGTGAGTGGGGTTTGGTTGGCTTTGTGATTCTTAGTTTTAAGAGAGATTATTATTGTCATATATAAGCTCATCATGTGGTGGGTAATTTAGTAGATATTTAATTTGATTAAGAAGAATAATAGGATTAGCCTTGTTGGCACATGTCTCTACCATACACATGTAGTTTTGTAATTTGTCGATTGAGGTGTTCCCCATTTAATTTGGGGATTTACATCGTCCTAAAGTCCCTAAGAATATTTGATTGAGTTAGTTGAGTCGAGACATATTTGTTTGCCTTAATTTACCCCCAAGGCCTTTCAGTTTAGACTGATCTGGGAGTAAATCCAAGAAATGGTTGGAAAGGAAGCTATGATGGGCCAATTGTTATAGCAATGAAAGTACAATTTTGTTCTTTGGTCTTCTGCCCCACATGTACCAACAGCAAAAAAATTGTAAAAAAATAAATAAAGTGAAAGTATAAAAATTAGTAATTACAAAAAGACTCAATAATTAGATGGCCTTAATTATTGTGCATGGATTAAGTGTAGGGAATGGTTTACAGATCTAATACGTGTTCTATCTTAACCCCGTTGTAGTTGGAGATGAGTGGGACAAATCAAAATAGTTATTCTTATTCTAAAATTGTGGTAAACACCATTTGATTGTTTTGAAATGATCGAGTAAAGATAATTCGAGATAAAAAATCTAAATAAAACAATTATAAAGTTGAACATAGCAAACGATAACAATAACAATGAATTTATGTTGTCAACTTTTATATAGGATTTTTTTCCCACTGTTTTTCAAATAACATTTTTTTTTTCTTTTCTTTTTTACTTTCTTAGGAATTTTATTGAAATGGATCATGCCCCGGCTAGGCAATCTTGAGCCAAATTAAAACCCCAATTGAGCCCTTTGTAACCCATAATTGCATTCAAACATACTGTTAAATGATAATACATAATATTATACAGGTTAACTGATCGAATTCAGGCAAGATTTAAAAAAATCCTAACCAATTAGCCATCCACTTTGAATCTGAATCCAAGTCCAAATTTAACAGATTCAATAATGACGAATCCGAATTTGAATCTGAATCCGCCTTATTCAGATGTGAAATTCATAAACTAGACCTTGAATTTTCTTTTTATTTAAATTATAACACATTTGTCACATATTTTTATACCCCAAACACAATTAAGACATTTATAGTTCTGGATGAAACATGCAAAACACGCTAACCTGTTGTTACATATAATAATGTTAATTTTCAAACCAAATCATATCAAATTCATTCGAATCTTCTTCGTTTAAATTCGATCACTCAAAGTCAGATGTAATCGGTAAGACATAATAATAAATAAACAAAATGGAAATGGATTCATCACAGACCCGATCTGTTAGTAACCCTACATTATTACAAATTATTGCATAATACAATACATTAATATATTTGTGTTGTGTGTGTATATATGTAGACACATGGGGTTGGCTGTTAAAAGCATGTGGGGACGAAGATATTTAGGAGGGAGGATACTGGAAACAAAGGATTGGTTGCAAGTGGGGCACAGATAAGGAACTGTAGGGGGGTTCACATGGGGGGACTACTACTGATTAAATAGTATGCTCTCTGTGTTGTAATTAAAAGTAACATCATCATTAAATTCTTTATTCTTATTACTATGATGAAATGAAATGAAACCATTTGAATTGAAACCTAGTTTTATGTTGGATGGTGGTGGGTGTGTCACGTGTCTCCTCAGCTTCTCCGACCCTTCCTTCTAAGTAAAAGGTTACTTAAAAGAATATTAGTTGTGATTCCTACACCCAGTAACATGACCTTCACTGACAACCCCAGTGACGTGTCAGTGGGGGATTGGCTGAAAAAAAAAAAAAAAAAAAATTGTTTTTTTCATCCCCCCAGTACCCCACTGGGGGTAGGAAGCTTTATTCAAAGAATATTAAGGTGATATGACGTGTCACCCTCCCTTCATCTATAATTTGAGGGGAAAAAAAATATCAAATAAGTCCATCTTATATCTATGTCTTACATGTTCATTATTTTTTATTTTTTATTTTTTATTTTTTTTCCTATGTATTATATACATCCTATGTGATATACCCTTATAATTCTATTGGTTACATACTATTTATCAAAAAAAAAAAAAAAAAATCTTTAGTTACATACTATTTTCTATGTATCATATAAAGCAATTAATAGCATTAAAAAGACACACAACCTAATTAAAATTTTTAGAAGACAGAATAATTCCTCGTGAGAGAGAGAGGTAGCTAGAAACTGAGTGACTATTGGGTGCTCTTGTAAACAAGCAAAGACTAGGTGGTGCTCCTCCAGCCTCTTCCTTCAAATCATAAATGATCCCACACACAACCTTCAGGAAGTCTAAACACACAAACAAGATTTTATATGATTTAATAAAGAACACCGACAGTACGGAACAAAAAATTTAACAAGTTAAATATGCTGACTCACTTTTATTAGATAATTAAAAGACAAAGATGACCCACTTCACAATTTTTAATTTTCTGAAAATACTACATAGAGAATCATTAAATATTCCGAGAATAATTAATAGTTTTCCACATGGTGCAATACAATAAGAAACACCCCCCCCCCCCCCAAAAAAAAAACAAAACAAAACAAAACAAAACAAAACATGAACAACAAAAGGCGTACATAGATAGAATGTCATACTATACAAGTTGACAAGTTCAATGGAAATTTACTACACATCAAATCCAAAGCCAATACAAATGCAAATTCAAATACTGGAATGGAAACCAGAACACCGTGTCACCACCGAACCACTTCTTGTATTCTTACCTCTATTTTCCCTTCCAATTTTCCCCTTTAAGAAGAAAAACCCATGCAATGCGAACACACAAAATCCCACTCAAATTCTTGAATCTCCATGACAAACCTTCTTTCACTGCTAAGCCATAGCTCGTTCTCACCAAATCGGATTCTGATGGTTCATAACTTGTTCAAATGATTCTGTTTGTTAAACTGCAGTTTTGCACATAACTGGAAGATTTGACTGTAAAAATCACGAAACAAGTCAGCTGAATGCAATCTGAAAAATTTCTCCAGCAACTAAAATCAAATTCATATCCACAACAATAAAATTACCAGAAATTTGCTGACATTCTCACAACTGATCTTCATCAGACCTAGACCGTGTCAAACGCCGACGCCTTCTTGGGACTGAAGACCCATCTTCACCTGTATCACTTAATATGTTCACAAAGGAATCATCCTCATCCTCATCCTCATCCTCATCCTCATCTACATCGTTGTCGTTATCATCATCGTGTAGACCCAGCAGATTTTCACCCCACAGAAATCGGCGCCTAGAAGATGGTCCTGTTGAGCGCCGGTGTCCTGACCAAGCCCTCGACCTGCCCCTTGGCTCGGTACCTGGGTCCATTGAGCCGATCATCTGAAACAACAAAAATGTAGTCCACAACGGTCCATTAACTTCACCTGAACCCCTTCCCCTTTCAGTTGGTACCCTATCTCCATTCTCAATAGCATAGTCCCCGAGCACAATAGCACCGGGCATGACTGAGCGAACAGCGCTGACAATATCAGCATAGTCTCTCTGGTGCTCAAGTCGTCGCCAAGCTTGTTGTCTTGATGGGTCAATGTCACCAGGTCGAACTGTTGGGTGAACCCTCCTAGCATGTCGACGCAATTCCCTATAGTTGCCAAAGAATGAGCACGATTCGTGAGAGCAGCTTCGAGGCTTCAGATTAAGGTACTTTCTGGCCTCTTCTACAACCTTCCAGCCCAATACATTTCCGCGACACAAGGGGCATCTCAAAGGCAACTTCAATTCTGGTGAATTCTCCTCCCCATTGGTCTCTTCAAGATCAGCCCTTTCCCATAGAGTATCAGAATCTCCAGTTTCCAAAATGCCTTCCCCATTGGTATCTTGGATGCTATTTTCTCCTAATCCTCCAGCCAATTCAACAGATGCTACATTCTCACTTTCATTCAGAATGTTATTTTCGTGATCTTCAATCAGGTCCGTTGTAGTTCTTGTTGAAGTATTTTGTTGGCTCGTAGGTGAAGAACTGGGTGGAGGAGAGCTGTTTCGGTAATTTGCTTTGAGTTTTTTAAATCGATCGAGGCAATTTGAATGCCTGTAACTTGTATCACAGATGTAAGTTCTACATCCCTTTTCGTGCGAGGAGCACAAGAGCAGAACAGCATTGTGTGGGTGGTCCATGCAGATGGGGCATGAAGCCTGATCCCATTCCTTGTGGAGAGCTCGGATATCTGCCTCATTTGATCGGCTTCGTTTTCTACTACTAGCCATCTAACTGCACTGTAGTATGTCGCTAAAAACATTGCAATGATTAAAACACCAATCATATTCCCCACATAGAGCAACGTAAATGAAACAAAAGAATATAATGTTGGCCAGAACACAGCAGCACAATTTAACACACTGTACCACATAAGTTCACAAGTGAGAATTTTAAACTGAACTACATATGTTCACAAGAGAATTCTCACATGAAAGAAACCAGGTGCTCGTAGTAAGAAGGAAGCATATCAAACTACTCACCTGCAGAAGTTAAAGCACCACGCTGCAACTGATCTAAACTAACAAGATGGTATCAACCAATGTTCTTTTCTTTTTCTTTCTTTATGTTCTCCCTCTCTATTTTGTTCAGTGGAGGTGGAGCTCTTATGATGTACTACCACAATTCCCTCTTTCCTGACTTCCTAGGCTTAGTAAATCAGACTTCAATGTTAAACCACCAATTGACCTTAAATAAACACAATTATTTATTCAATATATGGATCCAGAAGTCACAAAATTTCCAGACTTGTTCATGAATTACACCCAAAGTACCCATAGAAACATTTCCAAACCCCATACCAATAGCAAGTCCATCCAGGAAAAATAAAATGCACTATTAACTCAAAATATTCCTGGAAAGATTCACTAAATATTCAGATATGTATTTTAAAATTGGCCATGCAGAAATTGAATTTCAATTTTGACATAAGTAACCAAAACTGCATTCATACATTCCCCAAAATCCAAAAAGGAACAATATAGAAACAAATACAACCAATAAAGCAAATAAGTTCATACAATCACTTGCAGCTGCGTAAGCCCCATAGTTACTTATAGCCAATCATGCCCTTACTAAAAAATAGCCAACCGGAGTTATAAATTAAATACAGGCCCCTCAACATGTATAGAAAAAATAAGGCTGTGTTTGGTTATGTGTTCCATACACATTTCCACCCACTCATTTGAGTGTAGTGTTTGTTTTAAGCTTTCAAATTATAATTCCACACCTACTTTTGAAAACTCCTTTCCAGGCAGGAAAATTTGGCTAACCCGGTCGTCCTCCTACGAGGACGTCCAGCCGGTTGACTAGAACAGTGTTTAGTTTAGTTTTGTTTTGTTTTGTTTTTTTTTTTTTAAGCACCTGTTATTTTTATATTGTAAATGAAAAATATTTTCGGAATTTTTTTAATTTTTATATGAGCTTTGAATAGAATTTTGAATTATGTGTGTTTGATTATGAGTTGTAAATTTTTGAATCAAATAACTTTTCTAATTTCAAAAACTCAAAACTCCCTCCAAAACTCTTTTCAAAACTCATAACCAAACAAATTTTCTACACTCAAATCATAATTCCAAAACTCACAAAATCAAAATACAACTCTATTCTCAAATCATATTTAGAAAACCCTATCAAACGCTACCTAACTATTTCCACTTACAAGGTGCAGTTGACTAAATAGACATTGTTCCTCTAGATAATCCCTACATCACAGTTACAAATTTATTTAATCCAATCCGATAAATGTTTCCCATATAAATATGGTCTTCTTTCACAATGACCATAACCATTGCAAGACAACAATCCAGAAAATCAGTACCAAAGCTCCTTCGGTGTTTTATAGAACATAAAGTTTAGTTTGGTTGTGAACACAATTTCCTACTATTCCAAAATCCAATAACTTCCTTGTCAGGCAGCATGTAACTCCCCGGAACCTTCTAGAACCAAAGGCCAACCAATTATGAAAAGGTTTCCCAGGGGTTATAAACTCACCCAGTTTTCCTCATATTCTGATGCGGAACTAGCGTCTCACAGGGCCCACCACACTGGTGCTACATGTCTCCCATGTGCTCCCATACATCTGGGTGACATAGAGACTCACATGTGGCCCACCCATCACAAAGATAGTCAGCTCTAATACCATTTGTAGCGCCCTTGGTCCCTCTAGGACAAAAGGCCAGCCAATTATGAAAGGGTGCCTAGGGGTTATAAACTTGCCCAGGTCTTCCTCTACTTCCAATGTGTGATTACATTCTCACACAACACCAACACACCAGTAAGTTTTAGAAGGATTATTGTAAGGCTGGAAAATGTATCTTTAGCGTTCAAAAGTTGTACCAAGCCAATTCATCTCAAATTCAGAGCTCAAGATTAAGATATGGTAAAAACATAATACAGAAGAAAAAATAACCATATGCCATACTACGGTTTTTTCAAGACAATAAATTTGTGACTCAGTCCACAGAAAACTATAAACCAATCAGATCGTACCAAAGCAAATGCAAATGACTCAAACAAACCCCTGAAAACAACAACAACATTAAACTAAACCATTTTAAAGGTCTGGACCAGGATATCCGTAGTGTCCAAAAACTACAAATGCCCTTTTGTCCAAACCTTAGTTTCTAAAAAATTCTAGCCCAAGCCCAACAAAAATTACTTTGACTGTACTAGGGCAGCAATCAGACTAGTTGTAGGAATACAGTAAAACTTCCAATAAATTAAATTTAGCATTCCATTCATTCCATCCCATCATTCACTCAATCACTAACTATTAAGGCCAACATTAATAAATTAAAATCTACTGAGATAGAGAAATGCATCAAACAATATAGTTCTTAATCACTCACTCATATTTCATCAGTCTAAAAGCAAACAGCCTTGTGCTGCAATAATAAACTCACCATAGTAATCTAAGAGATTAGAGAACCTACTCAATGCCCACTCTCCAAAACAAAGAGCACACCAAATAAGTGCTGAAGATGAACATGACAAATGGAACAAATATAAAAACATAAGCATCTAAAAGAATTAGTATGCCGAGCTGCTGGCTTCTGATACGGAACAGAAATCAGAAATGTGGGATGAAAACATTTGGTGATGAAGATAACACAAGACAATGCACACAAGCTTTTATAGAAATACAAATCTACAATACAAAGCAGCTGATATGCGATTGATAAAGTATAAAAAATTAAAAAAATAAAGTAGCTTGAAGTTGAAAAGGTATCATCAATTTATTTGAATACTCACCAAGTGAATAATATATTCGCACTGATAGCTTCTGAATCTTTACAACACTGATCAGAGTTAGGACATGAAAATTAAACCCGAAACCAAGCTCTCATGCAATGCTCCAAAGCATCCAACATATATTTCAGTAATGAACTGTCCTACAAATCTTGAAGAAATACAGCCTTGAATATAGAATTATTAATTATATCTTGAGCCACAGTCACGACTGAGTCCTAAAACCTGCAGTTATACCGCAGATAATAGTCATGTGCATAATATCTCCACCTAAAAATTAACATCATGAAGAGGCTAAAATTAACGGTAAACATCTTTCCACTATAAACATCTTCCAGTTTAACTAAATTAAAAGTAAGCCCGCATAGACAGTCAAAGATTCGAAAGAAAATGCACACGCACACACAAAACCATCATATATGTATGTGTGTGCATGTGTGTCGAGAGATTCAAAAAGAGAGGAAGTGCTTGGACCTCCAGTTTACCACAGACTAATAGGTTAAATTATGTAGCTTCTAATTGATCCAAACAACTTCAGGCAGTCATATATGCGCAAAAATGAAGGCATAGGTTTAAAAATCATTGCCCGGTAAATAACAACAAATGTGGCATCATATGGATCCACCATCGTCCTAAAACCACAACCCACCATGTTCAAAATCACTCCGCACATCAGTATACATATATATAGTAAACATTAACATCACATATAACTTGTTAATAAAACAAAAATTTCAGAGACTCAAAAGTCAATTTAAAAGATAAATAACGAACAGATATCAAGATGGATCCTTCATCCTGATCCATTTGGAGTTTTTAATACCAAGCTTTATGCTAAATTAATATGAAGCTTTCGTAGTGATGAAAATTGAACTTTCCTGGCATACCAAAGTCAGTGAATTTTTCAAGCCCTAAAACCTCAAATTCGAACAAAACCAATATCAAGTCCTGAAGTAAGCGAATCGGCCTCCTACCTATTCAACCAATCCCCCCAACAAAACCAAACCCTAACCCTAACCGATATGAACAAATCAAATCCATCCCAACCCATTTAGATATGTAAACATGTAGATCAACATCAACAGCAATTAAATCAATAAAATATCGAGCAAAAAGATAATAATTATCAAAAAAATTAATAAAACCCTTTACGTAAAGGCGCTGAATTACAGTGATTTTTCTGAAGAATTTGAGTTTGATCACGCTTTATCTCTACGATATTGATTGATGAATTCACTGAAATTATACAATCGGGGTTGAATAAATAATGTATCTTTCGAAATTTCGATGAAGAAGGATCAAAGAAATTGGGGAAAATATATAGGAAGTATATTTTATTCTCGAAAATGATTTACTTATACAATTTTTATATAAAATTTACAACAAAACGATATAGGAAATATAAGTTATGTCTTTTTATTTCAACTATGTTATTTTATATTAATTTTTTATTTCTACAACATTATTTAATGGGATTGGTTTGAGTTTTTTAAATTAAATTTTTTGAAAATTGAGATTTTTAATTTTTGTGTTTTTGTATTTTTAGTGAATAATTTTAAAATTTTAAATATTTTTTTTTACTTATTTAAATGCACCTTACTTAGATGTATCTAAAAAATAAAAAAATTTTGTGAAAAAATATTTTTAAAAAATTAATAATACATAAAAATGTAAAAAATATACTGAATTCTCATTTTTTTTTTATATTTTTGATATTTAGTGAATTTTTAAAAGGTTTTTTCACAAATTTTTATTTTTTAAGTATATTTATGTTAGGTATGTCTAAAAAGTTTAAAAAAAAAATTGATGAAAATATTTAAAAAATTCAATAAAAACAAAAGAATACGAAAAATAAGAAAATATAATTTTTTGAAAAGTATTTTTTAAAAAATAGAATCAAGCAAAGTAATTATTATTTTTATTTAGATAAATTAAACTCACATTTATAATATAATAGAGGTGTGGCTATATATTATACTATTAAAAAAAAAAATAGATCAACTGTGGTCATTATTAAGTTTGAAATAATTAGAATTGATATGTATATTTTGAGTATAAAAAAAAAAATTGTGACAAAATTTTCAAAAATTATATATTTTATATCGGTTTGGAATTACTTAGAATAATTATTTTTGACTGAATAATTCGAAAGTTAAAGAAATAACTAATAAAGTAAAAAATAAGTAAAAATTTTCACTAATAAATAAAAACTAATTTTGTTTATCAATTTCCAAAATCATATATTTTTTATATTTAAAAAGTTTACTTTTGCCAATCCTTTATTGTGTTCAGATAAAAAATTTGGTGGCTGGTTTTTTGAAGGAAAATAAAATAGAAGGACAAATTAATAAAATATAAATTAAAATACGTTTACTCTTTTTCTTTTTCTTTTTCTTTTTCTTTTTCTTTTTTTCATAAATTTCTATGCAAATTCAACATCTAAGCATAATATGAAAATACATTTGATTTTGTGAAAAGGGTGTGAACTTATATATTTATATATGAGATCACATATTCAAGTCTTGCTCTCCTTTCTAATGCATCAAAACAAAAATAAATAAATAAAAGAAAATTAAGGCTCTATTTGGTTGTATTCTCAAAATATATTTTCACCCGTACATTTATGCTTCACATTTGGATATAATTTTCAAATCGTAATTCCACTATACAATTCAAAATACATCTCTACTTTTCGTTTGACAGATTTTTCCCTTCGTTTTCTCCACTATAAAAAGCTTCCAATGGTACATACTCTATGTCTTCGATATTTTTCATTTTTGAAAAGCTTCACGTGAAAGAAATTTAAAGCTGAACTTCACGAGTCGTGTTTCTCTCTTTCAACAATCACAGCTCAAGATTCTTTACGGGTCGTGTTGCTCTATATGAATTGAGGCTTTCAAATTTAAACTATGTCTGTGAACTCTTTCTCTACCCATAAAATCGCATCTACCAGCTCCCACAAATCAAGTGAGTTGTAGTTTGTGTGTTATGGAAGATTCACTCTCCGAGCAACGAAACAACGACAAGACTGAGGTCAACTAAATCACAAATTTCTATCAAATTTTAAATTACAACTCACTAATTTCCTCAAACATCCTCAAATTCATTCCCAATTTATGTATGTTAGGCCAAATTTGTGAAGCGTATTCTCGAATCAAACGCCTACCGAAGAAGCATACATCTACCCATTGTACCCACTCCGTCACCGGTGATAACTATTCCACTTCTACTGCTCTGGTACGTATATCCTTCAATCGATCTACTATGTAATAGCTGAGAAGCAGAAATCGTTCAGATCTGTCAAACCGGTCAACTGCCTGGACAACTGGCCGGTTATCCCACCGGTCTTCCGGCCGGTCAATCGCTAGGTCAACTCCCTCCCCTCTAGGTCAACCACCACTTACCCCCTTTGATGCTTCTCTTATTCTTCTGCTCTCTTTTTGCTTATTATCTACTGTGTACACTTCTTTCACAAACTTTTTGCATGCAATATTCTATTTTTTTCTTGTTGTATCTTTTTTTTTCTAACACTGTTAACAACTTCAATTGATGAATTTTTTTTCCTAGCAATATTCTATTTTTTCTTGTTGTATCTGTTTTTCCGAACACTGTTAACAACTTCAATTGATGAACTTTTTTTTCCTACTGAAACATAATTGGAGATGATTCTTGCATTTTTATTTTTTAATATCCAATTCAGATTTGTTTAGATATAAATTGTGTGTTGTTAGATGGATGATAACAATTCTGATGACAATCAGAACACAAGAATGTGAAGTTCCAAAATTGAAATAAAGCTAATAAACATGTTGAGAGACAAGGTACAAAAAAATCAAACAACAAGTCGTAGAACTGTATGGACAGTTAGGCATTGGAATCATTTTGCAACTGAGTTACAAAATTTGTATGGGTTTCAATACACACCAAAACAGGTGAGACAAAAATATCAGCGACTGAAAGTTGATTACCATACCTTCAAGCGATTGCAAGCACAGACCGGTCTGGGATGGGATCCGATTATAGGAACGGTTGTTGCACTTGATGAATTTTGAGATACGGTATTGAATTAACTTGTACTCTTTTCAATTTTTTTTGTAACATTTGATCACACGTACAGAACGCTTATTTTTAATATTTTCAATTGTAATAGGCAACAAAAAATGTTAAGAAATTTAGGACAAAAGGATTTGAGTATTTTCAAAAAATGACCGAAATTGTTGAAAACTGTTGTGCCACAAGAGCCTTAGCCTGTGCATCGACACAAGGAGCCCCTGACTCTAATTGAAGAGAATGAAATGCTTAATAAATTTTGGTCGCTTGGAGTTGGTGGGAGTAATGTGGCCGAACCTATTGCTATTGACTTATTCGATGATGAGTACATAGAACCGTCAAAGGAAAAAAGTTACAAGAGGGGCCTTACAAATAGCCAGACTGATAGTGGTCGTTCTAAGAGGTCACAGTCAAGTGGCTTTGATGATGTTTGTGCAGCTTTCACTACCTATGTACAGGTAAAAACGGAACATTCCCGTGCCTGATCAACAAACACAGAGGTTGTAAGTGCAGGTGATGATGACTATTCCTATGATGCATGTCAAGATGCCCTATTAGAGCTTGAGAACATACCATTGGTCCAGTACATTAGGGCACTGACACTATTCAAAGACAAGGAATGACAGAGGTTTTTTATGCTTACTCCTGCCCAAATGCGCCTAGCTATGATCCTAGCTTTACAGTGAAAGGAGAAGTTGTGGCTTGATTGAGCTTGCAGTTCTCTTTGTGATTGTTCAACATGATTTGATGATGTCTATGTTGTTCTTATTAATCTTTTTTTTTCGCCTGATGACATGTTCTTTTTTATCCGTCTTTCTCTATTTATTTCTATATTTTTTAAAATTGTTTCTGTTTTACATTTAGATGTGATTTTATTCTTCTGCATTCTTTCATGTTTGTTTTCTTATTTTTGCTTCAACTTTTAATTTTACACATAGCATACAATATGAAAAGGTAGTAATGACAATATGACTAAACATTAATATGTTTTTTCTTCGCATGTATGTTTCCATCTAATTCGATAAATGACTAAGGCCGACAAATTGTAGGCAGTGGTTTATTTGAGTTTCACCAATAATGGTAACAGTTGGCATGTTGTTAATCATTTTTTTATAATTATGCGTTATTGTCATGTAGCCGAAACAATATGTCCTCCGACACAGAAAACAATGCAATTGAGAGGTCATCAGAGGAGGATGAGGTTATTAAAGATTTTATGGACATTTTAATGATTGCTTTTATGAATGGACAGATGAATGCATCAACCAGTAGACGACCACAGCGAACTTGTCCATTCAAAGGTAATGATTACATCTTCAGTTTATTAAATGGCCATCCAGAAACAATGATGGATATCATGCGAATAGATGCCCAAACATTCATTTTATTGGAAGACACCTTACTTCAAAATGGCTTTGTCGAAACTGAACATATGCATATCAATGTCGAGGAATTGCTTAACATTTTTTTGTACACTTTTGCACAAATGACCGGCATAGACTACTAGTCGATAGATTTCAACACTCTACTGAAACTATTTGTCAGCACATCAAAATCATTATGCGAGCACTATGCAAGCTTGCATCAATGGTTATCAAACCACGTAACCAAGTTAAGATACCAGCAAAAATTTTAAATGATAAAAGGTTTTTTCCCTAATTCAAGGTATGACTACATGTTTGTCTTGTAAATTTTCAATAACAATAACGAATTATTTTTATTTTTATTTTATTTTTTATGTTTTACAAGTAATAACTAGCTTTGTTTCGCGTTTAATGTCAAACTAATATATTTCAAGCAGGATTGTATCGGTGCTATCGATGGCACATTGGTGGATGTGTAGGTCCCAACCTGAAGACAGAATACATTCTGTGGTCGCAAAGCTACGGTATCACAAAATGTACTCGCAGCTTGCGACTTCGACATGTTGTTCACATTTATCAATTATGGATAAGAAGGTATCACGACAACGCAATTTTAGTTGACTCAATTATAAGAGTTGATTTACATTTCTCACAGCTACCCCATAGTGAGTGTCTTAAATAACATACTATATTGTCTTAAATGTTGATTTTTGTGCACATGTATTTTACAAAGCATTGCCTACATTATTTATATGTAGGCAAATATTATTTAGTAGATGCCGGTTTCACGAACATGCCTGAATTTCTTACCTCATTTCGTTTCCAACGCTATCACTTGCAAGAGTTTTATGGCCGTCATTATTTTAGACCCAAGGAATTGTTTAACCATCAGCATTCATCGTTACGTAATGTCATAGAAAGAACATTTGGTGTTCTGAAGAAGCTCTTTCCAATATTGCGGTTCATGTCAAATTACAAGTCCACAAGACAAGGACCCCTCGTGATTGCATGCAGCTATGGACCCATTTTTCATAGAAGCTGATAATGAAATGGCGGCAGAAGCGGTAGCAGACGGGTTTGTTGAAGGCCAAGCTGACTGTGTTGATATGTCACAATATGGGTTGATGTACTAATCAAACTTCAGAGATGCAATTGTTACTGCTATGTGACAAAATAATGTTGGCCATGGATAGATTTGTGATGTGAAGAAATAATGTGAATTTTGTAGTATTTTATGTATTATTACATTCGATTTTTTTTTTTAATGTGTAAAACATTTGAAAATATTAAAAAATTACAAAAATATTAAAAAAAATCAACCATAATTTTAAAAAAATATTAAAAAAAATTTGATGTGAAATTTTTTAGTAAAACAAAAATATTAAAAAAAAACATTTTAAAATTCATTTACCGCGTTGGTGATCTAAAAAATCAACCATAATTTTTTGAAAAATATTAAAAAAATTATTTTTGTTGTAACATATTATAATATTTCAATAAAACAAAAATATTAAAAAATAAAAACCATTTTAAAATTCATCTACCCCGTTTGTGTTCTACAAAAACAACCATAATTTTAAAAAAATTATTTTTGTTGTAACATATTATAATATTTCAATAAAACAAAAATTATAAAAAAAATTTAAATTCATCTACCATGTTGGTGTTCTGCAAAATCAACCATAATTTTTAAAAAAATATTACAAAACTTATTGTTGTAACATATTAAAATATTTTAGTAAAACAAAAATAATAATAAAAAAAACATTTTAAAATTTATCTACCTCGTTGGTGTTCTACAAAAACAACCATAATTTTAAAAAAAATATTAAAAAATTATTTTTGTTGTAACATATTAAAATATTTCAGTAAAAAATAAATAAATAAATATTTTAAAATTCATCTACCCGTTGTGTTCTATAAAATCAACCATAATTTTTTAAAAATATTAAAAAAATATTTTTGTTATAAAATATTAAAATCTTCTAGTAAAACAAAATTATTAAAAAAATGGGTAAATTACAAACACCCCCTCGAGGTTTAGTAAAAATACAGATTCCCCCCTGAGGTTTGAGAAATTACAAATTCCTCCCTGAAGGTCAAATTTTCATAATAAATTAGGAAAAATTAGGAGGGAATCTGTATGAAAATAAAAACCCTAGGGGGCAATTTGTTATGAAAATGTAAACCTCAGGGGGCGGGATGTAATTTCTCAAACCTCAGGGGGGAATCTGTATTTTCACCAAACCTCGAGGGGGGTGTTTGTAATTTGCCCTAAAAAAAAACATTTTAAAATTCATCTACAGTGTTGGTGTTCTACAAAATCAACCATAATTTTTAAAAAAATATTAAAAAAAATAATTTTGTTGTAAAATATTAAAATATTTCAATAAAACAAAATTTTTTAAAAAAAAAAATTTCAAAATTCATCTACCCGTGGGTGTTTTACAAAATCAACCATAATTTTTAAAAATATATTTAAAAAAATAATTTTGTTGTAAAATATTAAAATATTTCAGTAAAACAAAATTATTAAAAAAAAAAACAGTTTGGTTAGTGTTTTTTCAATTAATTGTTATTAAAAAAAAACTAGTTTGGTTATAGCTGTTATTTTTTTTGTTAATAATTAATTTTTTCAATTAAATTTTAAGAACAATTTGGTTAACAGTGTTTTTTTTTGTTAATAAATATTTTTTGAATTGAAATTTGAAAAGAGTTTGGTTATGAAAAAAAACAAAAATAAAATAAAATAAATAGATAGGTGCATCATTTAAAAATAAAAACAGACAACAATAAATTATACAAAAAAAAAAAATACACAAACAAAATACAACGACAAATGGTGCTTACATCCATGAACCAAAAAATTAAGAAAGAAAGAAAAGGAAATAAACAAATAAGAACAGAAAGTACGTGTACATCTGCAACACAACTAAAAACCATAACATGCGTCAAATATTTAATCGCTCATTGAAACAAATTAAACATCATTGTCAGGTGGTGGTGGAGGTAGAGAGAAGTAGTGATAGTAGACCTAAGTCACTCGATGGTCAATTTGATCAATGCAGTTGCTTGTAACTTCATTACGTCTTTCAGTGTCTACACGAAACTCACCAAATTGTTGAATTAGTGAGTTCTGAGTGGCGGCAAATGCATTGAACCGATTATCCAATGCATTGAACTGATTCTCCATTTGTTGTTCCCATTGTACGCGCTGATTGTGTCATCTTGATCCAGTGCCAAATAATCAGTCCAGTATTGGGGTTGTTGATTTTGTGGCATAGCATTGTCATTGGGGTCCTCAGGATCATCAACTATTGGTGCATTTGCAACATTAATAGATCCCAATAAGTTGTCAGCGCCACCAGCTCGGGTTAGTATATACTTTGAAATTGGTGAAGAGATTTTCACATCTGCTTCACCTACAAGGCCGACATGATGAGCTCTGAAAATTTTGGTTAGCAGAGCTTCAAAAGGTAGTGACTGGCCACTGAGAGTACCAAGATTTGCAACCACCATTTCCTTCAGTAATACGTAGCATAAATCTAATGTTTGTCTAATTTCAAAATAATAAAACAAATAAAAATTATAAAGATGGAACAACATCAAAATGTCCTTTTTTTAGAGTGACATTTTCGACTATCCATCGATGAAGAATACGAAATGGGGTTTCAAATGTCGTGTTTGTAAATTAGTGCCGGTAAATCGGTTCTTACAAATTGTAATATAAACCTCACTTACATTACCAACTATGTTAACTAGTTCAGCCTCACTTTAAAAATGACTTTGCAAATCCCTTGACTAAACTCCAATAATTTGTGCCAAAGTGTGGGGGTTCAGTGTGATTTAGTTTACCTTTGACGTAAGATGTCAAACTATTCTCTCCAACTGCTCCCTCAGTAGGTCTTAAGTGAAAGTAAAATAAATACACAAGACATAGATATATCTTTTGTGGTAAATTGGTTAAAGGTAGCCATCCCATCGTCTCCAGTCTGCCAACTAACAAATGATCATATTGAGAAGGTAGATTTACCATTCTCCCGGTAACAATTGGTTGGTTGGCAAAATTTGGATAAGCTTGTTTATGATTGTATGTGAGAAAATCAATAATTGGATAAGTCTACTCTTGTTGGCGTGGTGGAGGGTTAGAGGTTTGGCTACGTTTTGGTATGACTCTTTTTGTTCTTGGCATGACTTATGAATATAAGCAAAAGGATAGCAAAAGGTAACAAAAATGTATAGCAAAATGTATGAAAATGGTGTGCAAAAGATAAACAATAGATAGTCAAAGCTCAACCTCGAGTTGAGACTTGTTGGAAGCTGGAACAGGCGAGACCGGTTAACCTGCTAGATGACCCACCGGTTGTCCAGCTGGATGACCTACCAGTTGACCACTGGGTCGACTTATTTGCTGAATTGTTTGGCTTACTTCTACAGCTCTGAAATTGTGAACAGATTTGAAAGAACCTTTGATCAAAGCTCTTGGTCTCTTGTTTACACGGATATAAATTGTAAAAATATGGACTGAATTTTTGAAATTAATTGATTGTGAAATTAATTGAGGTAGGTGGTGGAGGAGGTGGTTGTATCGTTCGGTTATTGATACTATTTTGATACTATTTGAATAATGAATGTCAATGAAAATGGTGAAGAAGTTGGTGAAAATTGTAAAGTAATGAAGTTGGAATGAAGATAGTGTTGCTGAAAGTTGTGAAGTGGAATTGTTGGTTAGGAGAGTGATATAAAGAGCTTCGGTCAAACAAATGGTCAAAAACATACTGTTGAGTTTTGGCTTTATTTTTATTTTTATTTTTATTTATTTTTTTATTTTTTTACTTTGATCGAAAGCTGATCAACTATTTTGACTTTTTTTTTTTCCCTTTTATCAAAGCTGACCAACTGAGGTTTTGCAGAGGGTTGATGGCTCTGTAGAATATGAGTTAAATTACCATGTTATCCTTTTTATTTTTTTCTAACATATGAATTTAGCATTCACTGAAAGAGGGGTAATGTGGTCAATTCAATCTCAAACATATCACACGCTAATATTATTGATGGTACTTCCACTTCATGGGTGAGACTTTCACGGATTCAATTGACAGTGAAATGGACAGGTGAGGTACAATAATGAAAGTGAAGATAATGATATAGATTCACGATTTTTTCATAAAAGTAATAAAATTTAACTAATGAAAAAATGTTTAAGTAGCGTTTCATAACGTTTTTTGTTTCTATTTACAAAAATTTTATTACTTAGTTTTTATTTATTTTTTAAAAAATATAAATTACAAACGCGTTTGGTTTAAATAAAATATTTATTGTCTAAATTTAACAAACTTAAACAAACAAACAAAAAAATGTTTATTCAGGTCTAAAATATTTATATTTATATTTATTATTTTATGACAATGGGATCATACACATTATAGTTGAAAAAAATAATAATTATAAAAACAAATTGGGAAAAAATTAATTTAAAAAAATGAAAAAAAATTGAAAAAATAATTGCAATAAAAATTATTTCAAAAAAAATTATTTGGAAAAAAAGTAATTGAAATAAAAAATTGAAATAAAAATTAATTGAAAAACAAATTATTTGAAAAAAAATTATTAATTCATTTTTTGAATTGAATTTTAAAAAGAATTTGGTTATGAATGTTGATAAAAAATTTTAATCGAGTTTTGAGTTGTGTGTTTGATTATGAATTATAACTTTTCGAATTAAGTTTTGAAAAAACTCATAACTAAACAAATTTTTTTATTTCACATGTCACATCACATCAAATTCTCAAAACTCAATTCCACACTCAATTCAACACTTTCTTCAAAAACCATAATCAAACAAATTTTCTACACTCAAATCATAATTTCAAAACTCACAAACTCAAAATACAACTCTATTCTCAAATCATATTTAGAAAATTCTACCAAATGCTACCAAAGTTTTTTTTTGGACCTGTCCAGGCCCATGGGTTTATTAGGGGCTCTTTTTTTTTTTTTTTTGATTTGATCTTCTTTCTATTAAAATTTTTGTGTGTATATTACATATAAAAAAAATTAAATTGATATGATAATTGTAAATATATGATTTTATTATGTTTCTTGAAAAAAAGGAAAGAAAAAGGATCGTCTAATTTTTAAATTAATTTTTATTATTTATTTTTTAAAGACAAATGCGATAAAATCAGAAGATTACTATAATCAAATAAAAAAAAATTCATGTATGATCTATCCACATAAACTTAAAAAATAACTAATCAAATCATCAAAATCTGGACAACCATCCATGCACGGAAGAACCCAATTCCTTCTTTACTTTATTAGGAGAGTTATACGTTATCAATAATTTTAGGGGAATTTTTTTACAGCTCCCTAATAATACTAATTTAGAGTCTAAAGGACACCCAAAAAAATAGTGATGTATGAGGTCCCTGAGCTACTTGGCGCGCGTTTTTAATTATTTTTTTGGACCAAAATACCCTCGCCGAAATCAACACAGAAACGATACTACTCCGACGTCTGAGTTCATTCCAAGCATCCACCATTTTCACGAACACAAGAACAGCAAAATTAGGGTTTCAACATCATCTTCACGATCGATATTCGAGCTTCGTTCTCTTCTGCACAAATCATTCCAATTCCTTCCTCACAAATTTCTCTGACCTTCCTTAGAGCTTCGTTTTCACTGCTCATCGTCATCTCCGTCCACCTTCGTGACGTCGCATCTTCATCTCAGGCCATAACAGCTCCTCATTCAAAGTTTCATCCTAACTCTGGTAAGTTTTTCTACAATACAACTAGATTTTCTCTGGAAACACACTTAATTGCATTTTATATTAAACTTCCATAAATTAGGGTTTCACATTCGTTTTAAAAAGCTACCTGAATTTGGAAAAAGTTATTTCTGTATGTTTTAAACTTATTCTTGAACATGTTTGTGTGATTATTTTTGCAAATTTCTCTGGCATTTGAATTTCTCTGATTTTTGCTTGATGTATGTTTCTTCTTTCAGTTTTCTATGCCATGTTTATTTTGAAAAAAGCAATTTCCTGTGTTTTCATCTAATTTTTGAACTTGTTTCTCTAATTTTGTTTCTGTACATTTCTCTGTAACATGTATTTTGGACTGGACTGAATGTTTCTTATCTGACATATGTATTTTGGAATGAATGTATCACCCTTTCTGCCATGTTTATTTTGGACTGGAATGAATGTTTCTTCTCTGACATGTGTATTTTGAAAAAAAAAGTTATTTCTCTGTGTTTTTATCTTATTTTTGAACATTTTTCTGGGATTTTGTCTATGAATTTCTGCTTTGAAAATTTCTCTCGAATATGTATTTTTCTCGAATGTTTATTACTTTCTTGCTCTGTCTAAGTTTGTCTGTATTGATAATTTTCTCTGACAAACATCACATCACTTTCCTCCCCTTGTGTATCTCTATCATGGTTAACTTCCTCTGGTTGTGTATGTAAATTTATCTGGCATTTCAATATTATGAATTGAAATTTTCTCTGGAATGGAAATTTATTCAAGAATGTGTAATTTCCTCCGGAATGTGTATTTATCTCTTGCTAGTTGTGGAATGGAAATTTTCTTTGCCTTGCCATGTTTACTTTTCTCTGTCATTCATTTTCTCTGGTATGTTTACTTCTATTTGTAATTTTAAGAATTATTGAAAATTTCTATCCTATGTTTATGATGCTTTGTTGATTTTCTCTGACATTTAATTTTTGATGTCCAATTTCTTCTAGCATGTCCAATTTTCTGTAATTTTCTCTGACATCTTACACTTTCTCTTATCTGTAATTTTCTACCTTATCTGTAATTTTCTCTGATATGTCCAATTTTCTCTGGCATGTTCAATTTTCACTGGGATTTAATGTCGA
Organism: Camellia lanceoleosa; assembly: GCA_025200525.1. Lineage (NCBI taxonomy): Eukaryota > Viridiplantae > Streptophyta > Magnoliopsida > Ericales > Theaceae > Camellia > Camellia lanceoleosa. The sequence continues at coordinate 31,224,406 of CM045768.1, read as the reverse complement.
AATCTTTATGTTTTAATCATTGTCTAGCAATGGCAAAACGTAAAAGCACCGAAACACCAGAAACACCAAGCAAGAAACATAAACTGTCTCAGTCTTCTTATGAACTGCGATCAAACACCAGCAGCAAAGCACTGGAAACACCAACCAAGAAAGAACAACTCTCTCAGTCTTCCTATGATCTAAGATCAAAAACCAGCAGTAAATCACCACAAACTCCACTCCAAATCACACAAGGTGATGAGGTAACTAGCATCCACATGAGTACCCCAACTTCACCTGACTCAACCTCAAGGGGCAAAAAACCTGCTAAACTCCACAAAAAGAGAGCTCACTACACCATTCAATTCCGATCCAACCTCTTGTCTGTCGTCTCATTTTTTCAAACACTTAAATTCAATTCAAAACAACTTGTAGAGCTTCAGAAATCCCCATTCTGGTACTTGATCCAAGCTCTAACCAGTGGAAGAATGAATCCAAAGAAATGTAGGAAATCCGATGATGATGTAGTTGCCATAATCAAATGTTACAATCAGAAAACAAAAGCATTCACTGTTGGTAAGAAGAGCCTGACCTTCACAACAAACGACATGACCTTGATTTTCGGTTTGGAAGGAGGTAAACGACCCATGTCATTAAGGTACTCTAAGAAGCCAAAATCTGCATTCCTGAGGAGAAGATTCCAAAAGGATACACGGCTGACTGGTCCTGTCCTTAAAAACGCCTTGCTCAAGGCAATGAAAGGGAAGCAACCAACAGACCACAAAGATGTAGCAATCATCGTGACATTGTACTTGTGTCTGACACTATTTTTTGCAACAAGTGGGAATTCGATAGGCTGGGTTTTTATACAGTATGTCGAACCTCTTGAATCCATGAAACAGTATGATTGGCCTGATGCAATCACCTCAACATTGATTGATTCTATCATGGCATTACACAAAACCCCAGAAAAAGTTACGGGGTGTGTCATTGCTTTGCTTGTAAGTATAATATCCATTCAAATTTGCAGTTATCATACTTACAAATTTGTGCATTTAGAAAATTTTATTTACTTTAATTTTCATCACAGTATTGGATATGTGAACATGCAACCATCATTGACTCGGAACACAAAGAACACAAATGACTTCCCGAGATGTACAAAGTGGAACCTGCAAACCTTGACAAAACAGCTGCAGAAAACACCACTACACTCTCTTGCACCTCGACAGGTTAATTCCTATTGCTCCTAAAATCTCAGTGAAATTCCAAAATATCTCTGACAACTACTTTCTTTCCCTCCTTGTGCATTGATTTTTTAAGATCAATTTTCTCTCAATTCTCAATTTATGCTTTCATCTTTGGTACAAACTTGTTCATTTCTGCATTGTAATCAATTTTCTCTGCAATCCAAATTTCTCTGACCACAATTGTAACACATTAACTTGTACGCTCTGATTGCTTTTCTCTAACATCTGAATTATGTTGTTTCATAATTTTCTTTGGCCCATAACTTATTTGCCCTCATTGCTTTTCTCTAATATCTGAATTATGTTGTTTCGTAATTTTCTCTGGTCCATTACTTATTTGCCTTGCATCTTTGATAAACACTGCTTATTTCGCCCTTCTAATCAATTTTCTCTCGAATCCAAATTTCTCGACACAATTATAGTCAAACATTAACTTATATGCCTTGATTGATTTTCTCGATATCTAAATTATGTTGCTCATTTCATAATTTTCTCGCCTCATAAAATTAACTCATTGTCTGTAATTTTCTCGCCCATGCAATTTTCTCAAGTTTGATTCCCATTAGTATCATTTAGATAAATTTTATTTTCCTTATTTTAATTTTTCTCTCAGTGAATTTTGTAACATTTCTCTAATAAAAGCGCCTCCTGTTACAGATAGATAACAAGCAGCTAGTCAAAAACCCATCAGAGGAGTTCTGTCTTGGTAAAAAGACAAAGAAAGAATCAAAAAAAGCAATTGTCAAATTCAAAGACAAATTACAAGTTTCATCTGAACGTCAAGCAATTGTCAAATTCAATGAAGAAGCAGAACCCAGAGAAGAAAGTGAAAGCAATGGACAAGAAGCTCAAGCAAGCAGTGGAGAAGAAGAAGCCAGAGAAGAAAGTGAAAGCAGTGGAGAAGAAGAGGCCAGAGAAGAAAGTGAAAGCAGTGGAGAAGAAGAAGCCGGAGAAGAAAGTGAAGAAATAGAAGCAGAAGAAAAAGAACAAAATGAACAGAAAAAAGAAGACAGTGAAGAAGAAAATGAAGAAGAAGAAGATGAACAGTAAGAAGAAAACGAGCAAAGTGATCAAGAAGAACGTATTGAGCCAGTGGACCAACAACAATTTGAGGAATCAAAGGACGCACAAATTGCTGATCTGCGTGAAAGACTGAAGGCACTTTCTCAATCTAAACAAGAAGAAGACAAAAATTGGATGGAAATACTTGCTGAAAAGGATATTTCAATAAGAACCCTGACATCACTTAACTCAGAACTTCAAGAAAAAGAAAGCACAATCCAAATGAAGCTAAGAATGTTGGAGCTTGACAAGGAACATGATATGAAAACAATTCAACAGTTGAGGAATTCAAATTCAGAGCTTGAAACAGAAAATGCTAAATTGCATGAACAAGTACAAGAACTTTCAGTCCAACTAGCAACACAACCATACAGAACACCAACACAACTTCAACCACAAGGTCAGTGAAAATCTTGACCCACAAAAAGTCTAGTCCTTGAGTCAGCATAACTCAGAGAAATTTCTATTTATTATAATTTTCTGACATTGGTAATTTTCTCTGGAAGTTATATTTCTCTGAACACATTAGTTATTGCCGATTATTTCTATTGATTTCTACTGCTCATTTCATCTTCTCTGTCTATTTTCTTATTCCATTTTTGGGATTTGTTTGATTTTCACTGTGCCTAGTTGGAATGCAAGTTGAACAACCAACAACCCAACAAGAAGAAATGGCACCCAAAGAACAACCGAAACAAAAGACGAAAGTCTATGGTAACTGGAAAATATTGAATCACATAAATTTACATATAGAAATATCATCTGTTACTTCAGAGAAATTTCACTTTTACTAATATTTTCACTGTCTACAGTCAAAAAAGATCCGACGTCAATGATCAAAAACTTAAAGGCAAAAGAAAGAAAGGAAAAGCAGCACGATCCAGAATTTCAATATCCAAAAGTTGTGAAAGTGACTAGAGCTTCAAAACAAGCTGCAAAGCAAGCTGAGCAAAGCACGAAGGACAAAGAAGTGGTTGATGCTGATGCCTACATCTTGCCTCAACCTCTAAACATCAGAAAATCTTGGGTGTTCCCACAAACTCTTCCGATTTCAAGATTGATAAAAGAGCACGTAAAAGATATGTTGCAGCACATATCAAACGTCTCTGGACTTGAGTAAGTACAACAAACAAAATAGAAGATAACAAACAACAAATTACAAACTTATATTTCATTAACAACAATTTAATTTCCACAAACTTGTTTTGTAGGGCATTAATTTGGACAAGTGAGTTGAACCTCATTACCTTCAAAGACATTGGAAACCTAATAAAGCAAAAAGAAATTGTCAACAATGTAAGTCTTTCCCTTTCATCAAAATTTCTCTGCCTTTATAAACAAATATTTCAATTACAAATCATATTTTTCAGGTCATTGACGGCTATGGAGAGATACTTTTGGCTGACCAAATGAGAGAAAGACAACAACCAACCTCATTTTTTTTCACATCCATGAGCTTAGTATGTTACTACTATTTTATTTGATTTTCTCTGGAATTTACTTACTACTTTCTCTTCTTAAGATACTTCTTGGATTTTCTCTGAACACAGAATTTCATCAGGATGACAGAAAATCAATCTTTTCGAGTGTCCCTATTTGACAAAAATATTGAAACAGCTTGGAGGAACTACAGGTTCCTCCATTTCCCAATAAACACTGGAGGTAATGAGAAGTCCACAGCTGGAAATCACTGGACCTTGTTTGTCCTAGACAAACAAGACAGTTTATGGAGGTTCTACAACTCACTGAGGCCAAGGAGGGAAGATGCAGAAGACAAATATGTCAAAGATGCAAAACAATTGGTAACCAGTGCAAATTTCTCTGATCCATCATAATCTTTATGTGATGATAATTTTCATACAATCCCATTGATTTGTCTGAAATTTCTCTGTTATTTAAAAATTATTTTCTTGCAGTAAGAATATGTGGAGAATTTTTTGAAAGATTGCCTTGAAAGAGACGCTCAATCACAACCCTCCTTCAAGTTGATAAACTCACAAAACACAAGTTACGAATTTGAGTATGCCAACAATGCTCCCCAACAAGAAAGCGATTCGTAAGTTTCATACATCTATAAATAAGATACTCTGATTTGCATGTTTCTTGAAACTAACCATTCCTATAATTTGTATGCAGTCTGGATTGTGGCCTCTTTGTCTGCTATATTATGAAACAATATAGCAACCATGAACCAATCAGCTCCAAATTGTCCACACAAGAGATCAGGTTGATGAGGGCAGAATCGAGGAGAGATTTGTCACTGATGTTGGCCGATCATGCACTGAACCAATTGAAATACCTCCAGAACAACCAAACATGTAATAGTGAAACTAGTGAAAGGAAGACAATGTACATAGCCAGCCAGAGAAAATTGTCTCACATATATGTATATATCCATACAGTATTAACCGTTCAGTTTTTTGTTGACACATCGAAGGAATACTGATGCTTGACTCATCCATATACATCCTTTCTTGACTAATGTAAATTTCATTTTTTATTTTATTTCCACTAATGTCAATTTCATACCTATCGATGGTTAAATAAATATATATTTTTATTGTGATTGTCAACACAATCCACACAGAGAAAATTGTCTGCACAAATTTCTCTGGTATCATATTACCAGAATTCAGAGAAATTTAACACGTACAGTCCCAACGGGATGCCTATATGATCATGTAATCTGTAATGCTTTGTGTTGTTACAAAACAATCATCAAACTCAACAAAACACAAAAGCGAACAAAGAATTTATTCGCTACTATAAAATTTCACTGGATGAATTTGAAATTTCTGAGTTGTGAATTTCTCTGGGTTGGTGATGAAAATTTCTCTGGCTTTGAGCAAAATTTATGAGTTGAATTCATTCTGGATAAATTCTTCCCTGGTCCAGATAAATTCTTAACTCAGAGAAATTTAAAAAAGCATGATTTTGTTTCTTGGTTGTACTCACTGCAATAATTTTGTGTATGCTCTGTTTGGTATGCACATTTCTTGAAATGACTGACATGAAGTTACCACAAATTCACAAAGAAATTTAATTCGTATCAACCAAAAAAGGTGCGTATATGATCATGCAATCTATAATGCACTGTGTTAGTACAAAGCAATTATCAAATTCAAAAAACAAAATCCACACAGTACTTTTATCTGCCATTGTCAAATTTATATGGATGAATTTGAAGCTTCAAAACACATTGCACAAAATTTTCTCTGCCATACCAAATTTCTCTGCATAAATTTGACAGGTATTACAAACCCAATGCCTATAGTATATATCAACAAACACAATGCACACTTTAACTGATATTGCAAAAATTTCTCTGGATGAATTTGATTGATATTATTATATACACTGTCTAAAAAACACATTTCACAAAACAAAATACACAAACTAATCATCAAATGTATTATTCAATCTATAAAATGTATTATCCTCAACTATTTAACAAAGGTTCCTTGCATGTCCTCTTATTATGGTGACCAATTCTCCCACAACGACTACACTTAATCACCCTTTTAAACTCTCTAGTAGAAGCAATTCTGTTCTTCTTCGGCATCCCAGCTGGTATCTTGCTCAATGGAGGTAAAATCATAGCATCTTCAATGCTACACACAGGTTTTTCAACAGTTGGAACTGGGCCAATCGAAAACGAGTACGCTTGACGATACATATCAGCATGAAAAAATGGTTCAACAAATGAATTCAAATTCCTTCCACTCCTAAAAATTGCAGAAACAGCATGTTGACATGGATACCCATTTATTTCCCACTTTCGACACGAACAAGTTCTCAACCCAAGATCAACCATAACCGAAGGAAAACAATGCACTTCAAAGACATTATCAGACGACAAACTCACATTCCATGTCCTCCCATCCAAAAAATACTTCTCCAATACACTATCCATACGAGGACATAGAACATTATTCCATTTACTAGAGAGCAGCCTCCTATCAGACCTCATATTCATAATTTGCAACCGTATCATGTCCACCAAATTTGTTATCGGCAAGTGCCGAGCATCTCGTATCCATGAATTGAATGACTCAAAGAACATTTGAATACATCTCACCATAACGCTTCCCGCAAAATATGCATCACTCCAATTTTCATATGGTAAACTTCTCAAGAAAGCAAATACAATGTCTCCTCCTCACTTTTTAATTCATTTAACTTGAAATGAAATGACGCCTTTGTTGGCGATATGCACATTCTCAAAACTTGGACACAATCGCCTCCCTAACCAAATTTGTGTTTCCCCATGACAACTTATCCTCGATTTCTCTTTAGATGTTCAAGACAAAATCCATGAAAGCGTTAGGAAAAACCTAGCAATTCCCTCCACAATGCCACAATGTCGATCCGATATGAAACTTATCACCCTTCGATCCCAATACTCCACATAAATGTTCAAGAAACCAACACCAATTGTCTTTATTCTCAAGATCAACAACAAAGAAAAGCTACAGGGAAAAAACCTACAAAACAAATAGGAACAAGCATATCAGATATACACATGCATAGAAAATTAGAACAATAAACAACCAGAGAAATTTGACACTGCCAATATCCAGACAAAAAATCACTTAGTACCCAACTCCAGAGAAAATTCACACATTGGCAACATCCAAAGAAAATTGACTTAGTGACCAACTACAGAGAAAATTCACACAATCATAATATCCAGAGCAAATTCACTCAGTGACCACCTACAGATACAATTCACACAATCACAAAATCCAGAGAAAATTCACACTGACCAAAATCCAGTGAAAATCCACACAGGCCAAACCCAAAGAAAATTCAAAGTGTCAGAGAAAAATCACATTCACTGAATTCCTACATGTATAGAAAATTCACATAGTTAGATAAAATTATATATATTTACAATTACCTTCATTCCCATCTTTCGCCGTTGCAGCAAGCATAACTCCTTTGTATCGCCCTTTCAAAAATGTTCCATCAAGAAAAAGCAATGACCGACAATATTTGAAACCAGCTGTGCATGCATGAAAAGCCACAAACACTCTTTTGAAACGCTTGTTGTCTTGAAAATCTAACTCAAAACGACTACCTGGATTGTTCTTCAATGCCTCATCAAAATACCACCGTAATTGATCAAATGACAAACAAGAATCCCCATATGTACTACGTTTTGCTTTTTCAACACCCAACCAACCACAGTTATAACTGATTGATACCCCATACTTGTCTTTCATTTCTTTCACAACATCCACTGGACAAGTTAAAGGTTTTGCACTTACCTCGTCAACTATCAGCTCAGAAACTAAGCTAGAAGTCATCCTCGAATGTTTACTCGTACGAACCGCCACACCACACGTATGTTCATTGTTCAAAATTCTTATGTAGAAGAAACCATTTGTTTTTTCAACAGAAGCATGTACACGCCACATACATCCCCTTGATTCCTTATATGCACATTCTACCGTAACCCTCAGCTTGTCATTTTTTACATACGTAAACTGAAAACCTACCTCAATAGCATACTTGCACAAAAAAGTACGGAACTCAACCACACCACCCTCAAACTTTTGTCCAACACTCGTAATATTATTCCGCCAACGAGCCGACAATAACACATTTTCTTGGTGAGAACAAAACTTAAAGAGTGAATTCCTTTCAATATCCACCAGCTTATCACACTCACCATCCACAAAATCTACCCAATTACACCCCACTTCCTCTTCATCAGAAGTACCACATCTAGTAACTGAAACATCAACTATATCAACACCGCGTGCACAAACAACCCTCAACATATTCAAAAAATCAATATTATTTCGAACCATACAATTCGGATGGCCCAAAATAGAATATGAAATACACATAATCTCAGGTTTCAAATTCTCCCATGTTTTACACAAAATTCCAACCAATTCCTCAAAACTCAATTCACATGAAACATTAATGACAATAGTATCATTCCCATATTTACACAAAGAACAACACTTTGCCGCCCATTGAAATCAAACAAAAACAAGAAAAATAATTTAGTTAACATAGAAACACTTCACAAGAACAACATAAAAAGTCCAGAGAAATTTCTAAAAATTATAATTTTCTCTGAACTTAAAATAAAAGTCCACAGACATCTACAAACTGATATTCACCTTCAAGATGATAAAAAACAAAATCACAGAAACTCAATGAATCACAAAGAAATTTACTACTAACTATTAAACACAATCATACAAAAAAATTCAAGTCCAGAGAAATTTACAAACTGAAAGTGAGTAACAAACTTACAATTTTCTCTGAACTACAAATACAAGTCCAGAAAAATTTGTGAACTTACATTCACTTTCTCATATTCTATCTACATTAGAAACTTCTAATAATATGTCCACATGCACTTATAATTTTCTCTGGACTACAAAAACAAAAGTGCAGAAAATGAAATTTCTCTGGTTTAAAAAAACAGAACAAAACTGATATTCACCTTCACAAAACTGGAAAAAAATTGTTTAACACAGAAACACTTCACAAAAACAACATAAAAGTCCAGATAAATTTCTAAAAATTATAATTTTCTGTATTCATAAAATAAAAGTTTCTGTATTCAATCGCCTCTGTCTAACTTTGTCTGTATTCATAAAATAAAAGTCCAAAGACACATTTAAAACTGATATTCACCTTCAAGATGATAAAAAACAAAATCACAGAAACTTAATGAAACAAAGAGAAATTTACTGATATTGCACTCATAGAAAAAGCTAGAGAAATTTACTGATATACACCTTATATATGAACTTTACACTGATATTGCACTCATAGAAAAAGCCAGAGAAATTTACAAACTTATATATTATCTCATATTCACTTTATTGCACAAATTTATGAACTTACATTCACTTTCTCATATTCTATCTCCATTAGAAACTTCTAATAATATGTCCATATGCACTTATAATTTTCTCTGGACTACACAAACAAAAGTGCAGAAAATCAAATCTCTGGTTTGAAAAAACATAGAACAAAACTTATCATTCATCAGCATGTTGATAAAAAACAGAGCACGAAAAATAAAAACTAAACATCAAAATCAACTACACTGTCAACACTATTTCAAATTGATCAAAAAAACAAAAGAATGAAAAATTAATTCCAAAAATAAAAATCAACTCTACAAACCTGGCCTCTCTCGAAACAAAAATTCAAAACAAAAGTCAAATTCCATGTGGAATCTAAAATCGAAAACAAACCTGATTCAACTCCACTAAAAAACCAACGCGATCAACACCCCTTGAAATTGATTCAAAAACAAAAAATCAAAACTCCGACGACATCTCCAATCAAATCAACACGATCGTAGCAATCTTTCTCGTCAAACTCCACTCAAATCTCGACAATCGAAATCTCCGATTTAAAACTCCGACGAAATCAATACGATCGTAGCAATCTTTCTCGTCAAACTCCACTCAAATCTCGACGAAATCTCACCATGAAATCTCCACTGAAATCTCCGACGAAAACTCCGAAGAAATCTCCCCTCCGAATTCGGTTTCCAAAATCTATCAGTTAAGTCAACAATATTATATTCAAACAGATTTATGTTATAAAGAAAGGGTAATTTAGGTAATTTATAATTTAAAATAAATTTTATGGACCTTAGCCATTAAAATATATTATTTTGGACTTATCCTCTTATCAAAAGTAGAGGAGGGACCTTAGGCCAATTTTCCCATAATTTTATTATTCTATATCATTTCGCACATGATATTATTTAGGATTGATTATTTATATATTAATGATTTAAAACAAGAAATCAATCATTATTATCCCCATAATTTTTTTTATTTTATTTAAAAGAGCAAAATGTCACGAAAGTGGTGATTAAAACAATGAAAAAATTGGTCATATAATACTCGCCTTTCCCATTGCAAATCATTTCCCTTCTCAAAATGGCACAAAAAAAGTTAGAAGTGCAAGAAACTGCATGCAGATATAGCAGATATAGCTGTTCAAAAAGCTTCAACATATTTGATGGTTGGAAAAAAGGTGCAAGAAATTGAATGCAAACAATGCCTACTTTCAGTTCAAAAAAAAAAAAAAAAAAAAAAAAAGCCTACTTTTTTATGATTTCACCCATGTTGACTTGTATATTAATGTTAGTGGCAAATTACCAACACCGTTGGACTAAAATACGGATTTTTCTTAAAATTTAAGATATTATAAATTGTTCCCTAAGGTTTATATTTGTATAATAAATAATGGGATAATTTATTATGCAAATATAAATTTCAAGGAACAATTTGTTATGCAAATATAAATCTCAGAAGACGGGATGTAATTTCTCAAATCTCAAAAAGGAATCTATATTTTAGTCAAACCTCAAGGGTATTGGTTATTTGCCCTAATGTTAGTTACAATGGTACAAAAAGCTTCAACATCTTTGGTGGTGGAGTAATTGACTCCAAAATTAAAAAAATAAATAATAATAAAAATAAAATCCATTGTGTGGGGAAAAGTTAGCATTGTGCAGCACCTAATTTAGGTAGTCAAGAAACATCATGCAAAATATTTGAGACACAAGTTTGAGCTCTTACAAAACCTATAATTTACTTTATCTACTTTCAGTTGTAGCTAAGAACAAAGGCTTTTATTATTATTATTTATTCACACAACAAATATGAGACGAACCAATATAGATGGCCTTGGGCTGACCTATCTGGTACTGGGCATAATTTCAAGTTAGCTCAGTCAAATTGAATTGATATTGATTTGGCCTAATATGAAAAGTTGGCCCGTGAGACAACCCAAGACCCGTTGTGTTAAAATATTAGAGCTATCCAACCCAAAATCAATTTGGTCATTTTTTCACATACGATAAAAAATCAACTGGCAGCGACCTATAGAATATTCCTTGTAATTGGACCGTTTTTGAAAGGATCAGACAAAACACAAGAAAAATTGGTGGATGCAAATAGTTTTGGACAACGTGGCTCAATCCTCCAGTAGCATGCATTCCATGTAAGTAAAGACTTGCATTGCTCTCAAACTCTCTTCTCCTCTTCCTCCTTTCCATGTATATGGTTCATTGAATTCTTCTACAAGCAGGCATTTTCATACACCGGAAATTCCAATTTTGTCCTCGGGTTTCGGAGAAAATGGCAGTATCGGCAGATGGCCGGATTGCGTTGTCGGCTGCTGGGTAGTTGAATGGGAGTGGAGGGTTGGCAGGGAAGAACTGGAGGCTTGTGAAGTTCTGCAATGGAGAGTTGATGGGAAAGAAGATGAAGATGACACTTCTTTCAGGGGATGATCAAAAAGGACAATGTTAGGCTTCATGTGTCCATGTCTCTCACTGCTAATGTTGCAGGTGAAGCTAAGGTGAGCTCGCGCTCTCTCTCTCTACATATATATATATACACACTACAAGGCTATGCACACAAGAGATACGTGTGCAGAAATAAAAGATGGTTGTAATCGTCATCTAACAAAAAAAATTAAACGTAGATGGAAGGAAGAAAAAAAAAAAAAAAAACTGAAGAAATCAAAAACTTGGACAGTCACATAGGGGTAATTTGGATATGAAAAGTTGCATGACATAACTTCATCAAGTAAGTTATGTGTTCATATAATAAACTATATACATAATTATATATGATCTGATTAGTTTCAGTGTGAAGTTCTGTTGTTCATCAACTTAACAATATTTCACAGGGCTATGGCTAAATGGAATAGCAAGTCAACTTGTATGGCCTAGAATAGAACTGTAGTACTAGATGTGGTTGTATGGTGTGAAGGCCATTTTGATTGCAGCGGTTGCAACGTACTTGGAAAAAATACTTAAATAGTATAGATTTAAACGTGATGGATAAATTTGATCCACACATTTCAAATTCTGGGCATTTTTTCGAGATACATAATAATGTTGTTTTGCAATTGTACACAACTACGTGATTGCCAGTATTAAATGTGTTTTCGTGCAGTTGAGGTGTTGTGCCTAGGAGGCAGAAAACAATCACACACAAGTACACAAGTAAGAACACACAAAGAATTACGTGGTTCGGCAAATCGCCTACATCCACGGACAGCGGAGTTCACTATATTTAGAACAAAGAATTACACACTCTATTTTTCTCTCTCTCTGCTCTGTATTCTCTCTTCTACTCACCACCCTGAATTCCTCCAATTCACTACCTATTTATAGATGCAATGGGAGAACCGAGCTCTTCAATCAGCAGCCTTTGTTGACAAACAAAACAGCCATTGTTGACAGCAGCCATTGTTGACAGCAAATTTGACCCAATCTTCAACAAATCTCCACATTGGCGAGGATTCTCTATCCAACATAGTGATCGATCAACACTGCCATTCACCCGAAGGTGCTCAGTTCCGAGAGATATTGACCAAGTCCAAACAGTGTTGAAACTTGATCCTAGAAACCACTTTTGTGAGCATATCGGCCGGATTATCTGCAGTGCTAATCTTTTGAAGCAGAATATCCCCTTCAGTCACAATTTCTCAGATGAAATGGAAACGGACATCAATGTGCTTGGTGCGGGAATGATGAACTTGGTTCTTTGTCAAACAAATGGCACTCTGATTATCGCAGTACACCTCAACGTGCTTCTGAACAATACCCAAGTCCTTAATGAACCCATGTAACCAAATAGCTTCCTTAAAGGTTTTACATCGCTTTGCTATATACTCAGCCATTGTTGTTGATAGCGTTGACCTCCAACTCACCGGTCCTTTAGCAAGCGTAAATAAATACCCTGTTGTTGACCGGCGTTTGTCCAAGTCACCAGCATAATCTGAGTCCACATATCCAACCAGATTCTATCCGAGTCTATGATCTCTCTCAAACTTCAAACCCATATTAACTGTGCTATGTAAGTACCTTAAGATCCATTTCACTGCCTGCCAATGACCTTTCTCCGGATCATGCATATACCTGCTTACCATAGTTACAGCATGTGAGATGTTAGGCCTTGTACAAACCATAGCATACATTAATGCACCAACTGCATTTGCATATGGAACCTATGCCATATGCTTTCGTTCTTCTTCTGTGCTTGGAGACATTGAAGCACTAAGCTTGAAATGAGGGGCCAATGGTGTACTCACAACTTTTGTTTTCCCATTTATGCCAAATCTCTCTAACATCTTTTTTGAGAGACTGGGTTTGTGTCAGACAAACCGTGCCCTTCTTCCTGTCTCTTTTGATCTCCATGCCAAGAATTTTCTTTGCTTCACCATAATCCTTCATTTCGAACTCTCCTGCAAACTATTTGCTCATTATATGTAGATGATATGCTGATTGTATCTAAGAGCAAGGTGGAGATTGATAAACTCAAGGCACAGTTGGCAAGAGAGTTTGAAATGAAGGATCTTGGTGAAGCAAAAAAAAATCTTGGCATGGAGATCAAAAGAGACAAGAAGAAGGGCACGGTTTGTCTGACACAAACCTAGTATCTGAAAAAGGTGTTAGATAGGAAGAAGGGCACAGTTGGCAAGAGAGTTCGAAATGAAGGATCTTGGTGAAGCAAAGAAAATTCTTGGCATGGAGATCAAAAGAGACAAGAAGAAGGGCACGGTTTGTCTGACACCAACTCAGTATCTGAAAAAGGTGTTAGATAGATTTGGCATAAATGGAAAAACAAAAGTTGTGAGTACACCATTGGCCCCTCATTTCAAGCTTAGTGCTTCAATGTCTCCACGTACAGAAGAAGAACGAAAGCATATGGCACAGGTTACATATGCAAATGCAGTTGGTGTATTAATGTATGCTATGGTTTGTATAAGGCCTGACATCTCACATGCTGTGAGTATGGTAAGCAGGTATATGCGTGATCCGATGAAAGGTCACTAGCAGGCAGTGAAATGGATCTTAAAGTACTTACATGGCACAGTTAATATGGGTTTGAAGTTTGAGAGAGATCATAGACTCGGACAGAATCTGGTTGGATATGTGGACTTAGATTATGCTGGTGACTTGGACAAATGCTGGTCCACAACAGGGTATTTATTTACGCTTGCTAAAGGACCGGTGAGTTGGAGGTTAACGCTTCAGTCAACGGTGGCTTTGTCTACTACAGAGGCAGAGTATATGGCAGTGACAGATGCCTTTAAGGAAGCTATTTGGCTACATGGGTTGATTAAGGACTTGGGTATTGTTCAGAAGCACGTTGAGGTGTACTGCGATAGTCAGAGTGCCATTTGTTTGGCAAAGAACCAAGTTCATCATTCCCGCACCAAGCACATTGATGTTCATTTCCATTTCGTTCGAGAAATTGTGAATGAAGGAGATGTTCTGCTTTAAAAGATTAGCACTGCAGATAATCTGGCTGATATGCTCACAAAAGTGGTTTCTGGGATCAAGTTTCAACACTGTTTGGACTTGGTCAACATCTCTCGGAACTGAGCACCTTCGGGTGAATGGCAGTGTTGATCGATCACTATGTTGGATAGAGAATCCTCGCCAAGGTAGAGATTTGTTGAAGATTGGCTCAGATTTGTTGTCAACAATGGCTGCTGTCAACAATGGTTGCTGTCAATAATGGTTGTTTTGTTTGTCAACAAAGGCTGCTGATTGAAGAGCTTGGTTCTCCCATTACATCTATAAATAGGTAGTGAATTGGAGGAATTCAGTGTGGTGAGTTGAAGAGAGAATACAGAGCAGAGAGAGAGAAAAATAGAGTGTGTAATTCTTTGTTCTAAATAGAGTGAACTCCGCTGCCCGTAGACGTAGGCGATTTGCCGAACCACGTAATTCTTTGTGTGTTCTTGTTTGTGTGCTTGTGTGATTGTTTTCTGCCTCCTAGGCACAACAAATTGGTATCAGAGCATTGTTGTGCAAAAAATAGAGTGTTTTTCTATAAACTGAAAATTTTGAAGTTGTCGAAATCAAGTTTTCAGCATACCACGACGACCGCCTTGACGAGAGGAGTTCAGACCCAGAAAGACCAACTTATGAGGACACTTCACGTGCCCTCACGAGCTTGCCGAAGTTCTGCCGGAGATTTGCCGAAAAGTTCAGTCCGGTGAAGAAGTAAAGGTTGAAAAAGGCAACATGTCCTAAAGGCTTTGAGTATTCACTTGTGCACTAAAATAGCATAAGTTCATACTTGGCAGAGTGGTTAGAGCCTTTGGTTTGAAGCATTGAGGTCAAGGGTTCAAAACTATCCCCAAACAAATTTCCAATTTATTTTTAGAAGCTGGCATGTCGTCGCCATATCACGCTACATCAGCACCAGGTATCAGCCAGCTCAACTGCCACACTAGTGACACATTAGCACATGTGCCATGTCATCGTCCCACTCAGCATTGCCATGTATCAAGACACGTCACTGCCACATCAGCGGCACATCAGCACATCTGCCACGTCATCAATCCCAGTCTGCTGAACTTTTTGAAATTGTAGGGAGGCCCTTGAAAGTTTGGTAAATTGCATTTCAGTCCCTAATCTTGTTGAAATTGCAATTTAGCCCCTGGAACTTCTATTAATTATAGTAAGGTCCCCTAAAGTTTTGAAAAATTACAATTTGGCCCCTGGATTTGAAAAAAAATCATTGAGGTCCCTGGAGAAGTGGAGAAAGTGCTTTCCTAGCTAAATCAACCATTCCGGACACAACTGCAGATTCCATTTTTTGAGATTCAAACCTGAATTTTCAGTGAAGTTTACGAGAGCTTAGAATTTGCCGTGTTCCGGGCATTCAAGCGTCCGTTATTGTTTGTGGTGGAGATTATTGAGCAGTCTCAATGGCAAAATCTACAGACACGAGATCAACCGAGCCCACAAGTAACCCAGCGACTACAAACAACTCTATGCATTGGACCCCGGTGCCCCATGCTAAGTTCGAGGTAGAAAAGTTTGATAGAAGCAACATCTTTGACATGTGGAGATGCGAAGTTAAAGATATATTTGTCCAGATGAACCTGCACTTCACTCTGGGAGACAAGCCCTGGACGGGATAGGATGGGAGAAAGTGAATCTCCTGGCCTGCAGTTCCATCCGACTTTGCCTTGCAAAAGAGGAGAAGTATGCCTTCACAGAATATGATACTGGGAAGGACCTTTAGAAGGCACTGGAAGACAAGTTCATGACAAAGAGTATTGAGAACCGACTTTACTTGAAGAAGAGGTTGTTTCGTTTCGACTATAAGAAAGGTATTTCGATGAACGAACACCTAAATAATTTCAACAAAATTCTTACTGATTTGAAAAACTTGGATGATCACATTGATGATAAAGATAAAGCACTGTTACTATTGAATTCCTTGCCTGACACATATGATCATCTCACTACCACTTTATTGTATGGTAAAGAAAAGATCAAGTATGTTGATGTTGCAAACGCCTTGGTAAATAATGAGTTCAAAAGGAAAGATAAATCTGCAAACAGGGACTCAACATTCGAGGCATTGACACTTAGAGGCAGGACGAATAACAGAAGATATACAGGGCAAGGAAAGTCTCGCTCAAAATCCAGAGGGAAATCATCAGATAGAAGACATCTTGCAAAAGACGAGTGTGCTGCTTGTCGCCAGAAGGGGCATTGGGCAAAAGATTGTCCCAATAAAGACAAAAAAGAGGAAAAGGTAAACGTTACAAGAGATGGAGATAATGGTGAAGGATCAGCCTTCACAGTTTCATCATATGGCTAGTCTGATGAATGGATTCTAGATTCCGGATGTTCTTACCACATGTGTCCTAACAAGTAGTGGTTCTCGAGCTTGGGAGAGTTCGATGGAGGAGTTGTGTTGATGGGCAATGGCCAAGCTTGCAGAATAAAGAGGATTGGAACAATTTGACTGAAGATGCATGATGGAACAATCAGAATTCTCGAAGATGTTTAGTACGTACCAGATTTGACGAAGAATCTCATCTTAGTGAGAGCTTTGGATTCCAAAGGTTACAGAGTAACTGTGGAAGGTGGAGTCGTCAAAGTTGTTCGAGGAACATTTGTTGCAATGAAGGGTATTCGAAAGGGAAATTTATATTTCCTAGACGGCTTTAGGATCTAGGATCGAACTTAGATTCTGTAACATGAAAATAAGCTCGACATCCAAAGATACGTAGCTGATCATAATCAGTAGCTGGCACTCCTAACCATACCTCCATGGGAGTCTTGCCATCAAGTGCTGCAGTAGGTAGTCGGTTAACAAAATGATGAGCATAGTTCAATGCCTCGCCCCAAAATGCTTTGCTCAATCCAGAATGTGACAGCATACACCGGACTTTCCCCCACCAAAGTGCGGTTTATTCATTCTGCAATTCCATTTTGCTGTGGCGTTCCACTAACTGTGAAATGTCTCACTATCCCTTCATTCCGGCAAACCTCAAAGAAGGGATCTGATGTGTATTCGCCACCATTGTTAGATTTGAGCTTCTTGATCTTTCTACCTGTCTGGGTCTCAATCATTTTCTTCCATATAAGAAAGATGTCTAATACCTCATCTTTATGCTTCATTGTGTAAACCCAAACTCTCCTTAAGAAATCATCAATGAATGACACAAAGTAGTGTTTACCTCCCAAAGAAGCATTCTTGGAAGGACCTCATACATCGGTATGAATGTAGTCTAGAATCCCTTTGGTACGATGAATAGCAGTACCAGACTTGATTCTTGTTTGCTTCCCCAGTACACAATGCTCGCAGAACTCAAGCTGCCCTGTTTTGGCGCCTTTCAACAGGCCTTGCTTTATCATTCCTTGTAAAGCCTTTTCTCCGACATGCCCTAGGCGCATGTGCCAAAGTTTGGAAGTATCTGATGCATTATCCTCTGAGTTGGTGGAGACAACCACTCTCCTTGTGACTGTAGAGCCATCTAGGAAATATAAATTTCCCTTTCGAATACCCTTCATTGCAACAAATGCTCCTCAAACAACTTTAAGGACTCCACCTTCCACAGTTACTCTATAACCTTTGGAATCCAAAACTCCCACTGAGATGAGATTCTTCGTCAAATCTGGTACGTACCGAACATCTTCAAGAATTCTGATTGTTCCATCATGCATCTTCAGTCGAATTGTTCCAATCCCCTTTGTTCTGCAAGCTTGGTCGTTGCCCGTCAACACAATTCCTCCATCGAACTCTCGCAAGCTCGAGAACCACTGCTTGTTAGGACACATGTGGTAGGAACATCCGGAATCTAGAATCCATTCATCAGACTAGCCATATGATGAAATTGTGAAGGCTGATCCTTCACCATTATCTCCATCTCCTGCAACGTTTACCTTTTCCTCTTTTTTGTCTTTATTGGGACAATCTTTTTCCCAATGCCCCTTCTAGCGACAAGCAGCACACTCGTCTTTTGCAAGACGTCTTCTATCTGATGATTTCCCTCTGGATTTTGAACGAGACTTTCCTTGCCCTGTATATCTTCTGTTATTCGTCCTGCCTCTGAGTGTCAATGCCTCAGATGTTGAGTCTCTGTTTGTAGCTTTATCTTTCCTTTTGAACTCATTATTTACCAAGGCATTTGCAACATCAACATACTTGATCTTTTCTTTACCATACAATAAAGTGGTAGTGAGATGATCATATGTGTCAGGCAAGGAATTCAATAGTAATAGTGTTTTATCTTCATCATCAATGTGATCATCCAAGTTTTTCAAATCGGTAAGAATTTTGTTGAAATTGTTTAGGTGTTCGTTCATCGAAATATCTTTCTTATAGTCGAAACGAAACAACCTCTTCTTCAAGTAAAGCCGGTTCTCAATACTCTTTGTCATGAACTTGTCTTCCAGTGCCTTCCAAAGGTCCTTCGCAATATCATATTCTGTGAAGGCGTACTTCTCCTCTTTTGCAAGGCAAAGTCGGATGGAACTGTAGGCCAGGAGATTCACTTTCTCTCATTCTATCCCGCCCAGGGCTTGTCTCCTATAGTGAAGTACAGGTTCATCTGGACAAGCATATCTTTAACTTCGTATCTCCACATGTCAAAGATGCTGCTTCCACCAAACTTTTCTACCTCGAACTTAGCATGGGACACCGGGGTCCAATGCCTAGAGTTGTTTGTAGTCGCTGGGTTACTTGTGGACTCGGTTGATCTCGTGTCTATAGATTTTTCCATTGAGACTGCTTAATAATCTCCACCATAAACAATAACGGATGCTTAAAATGCCCGGAACACGGCAAATTCTAAGCTCTTGAAAACTTCACTGAAAATTCGAGTCTGAATCTCAAAAAACGGAATCCACAGTTGTGTCCGGAATGGTTGATTTAGTTAGTAAAGCACTTTATCCACTTCTCCAGGGACTTCAATGAATTTTTTTCAAATCCAAGGGCCAAATTGCAATTTTCCAAAACTTTGGGGGACCTTATTGTAATTAATATTAGTTCCAGGGGCTAAATTGCAATTTCAGCAAGATTAGGGGCTGAAATACAATTTACCAAACTTTCAGGGACCTCTTTGCAATTTCAGAAAGTTCGGCTGACTGGGATTGATGACGTGGCAGATGTGTTGAAGTGGCGCTGACGTGGCAGTGCTGAGTGGGACGATGACGTGGCACATGTGCTGATGTGTCACTGACGTGACAGTTGAGCTGGCTGACACCTGGTGCTGATGTGGCAGCTTCTAAAAATAAATTGGAAATTTGTTTGGGGAGAGTTTTGAACCCTTGACCTCAATGCTTCAAACCAGAGGCTCTAACCACTCCACCAAGTATGAACTTGTGCAATTTGAGTGCACAAGCGAATACTTAAAGCCTTTAAGACACGTCGCCGGACTGAACTTTCCGGCGAGTCTGCGGCAAAATTTTAGCAAGCGCGTGATGGTACGTGAAGTGTCCTCGTGGGTTGGTCTTTCTGGGTCTGAACTCCTTTCGTCAAGGTGGTCGTCGTGGTATGCTGAAAACTCGATTTCGACAACTTCGAAATTTTCAGTTTAGAGAAAAACACTCTGTTTTTGGCACAAAAATGCTCTGATACCAATTTGTTTTCCCTAGGAGGCAGAAAACAATCACACACAAGCACACAAGCAAGAAAACACAAAGAATTACGTGGTTTAGCAAATCGCCTACGTCTACGGGCAGCGGAGTTCACTATATTTAGAACAAAGAATTACACACTCTATTTTTCTCTCTCTCTGCTCTGTATTCTCTCTTCTACTACTCACCACACTGAATTCCTCCAATTCACTACCTATTTATAGATGCAATGAGAGAACCAAACTCTTCAATCAGCAGCCTTTGTTGACAAACAAAGCAGCCATTGTTGACAGCAAATCTGAGCCAATCTTCAACATGAGGGACCTAGAGATGGAGAAAAGGGACCCGAGAACAATTGTGGCAGTCATACTGGGAGGTGGAGCCGGTACTCGCCTTTTTCCTCTCACCGAATGCTGTGCCAAACCTGCTGTAAGTCTTCTTTCAATCCTCCAAACAACCTTTCCTTCCATTAGAGCCAACTGCATTCACAAGTTGTTGCTCATTAAATCGATGTGTTGATGCCACTTGACATAACAAAATAGAGAAAATAGGACACATTTAATGTCAATATCCAAGAATTGGAATTTCCCATAGTAGAGACAATTCTCAAAGAGAAACTATCGATATTATTAATAAAATTAGTTTTGCCAAGACTTGCATTCTTATTTACGACAAGGAAATACCTAATTTGAATAAGAAATAGCTAACTATGCTCATTCCTTGATAGACATGAAAAGTATAATAGAAAACAAAAAAATATCCAAATTCTAGAAAATTTAAGAAACATGCCAAAATGAGTGGCACTGAAAATGAACATTCCTAGACAAAGTTATTTATAAAACAAAACTTTCCAAAAAACAACAAAATTGCTAATTTGAATTCCTAAACCTAAACGATGGAATTCAGTCATAATCCAATCAAAATTTAATTGTTCCAAAAGCTCTTTTGCCATGTGTTCTACATCAGATCTAGTCATTATCTCTGCTATCCTCTATCTTAGGTCCTGATTGGAGGAGCATACAGGCTGATTGATGTGCCAATGAGCAACTGCATTAACAGTGGGATCAACAAAGTTTACATTCTCACTCAGTTCAACTCTGCATCGCTCAACAGACATCTCGTTCGTGCATATAGCCTTGGTGGTGGTGTCACCTTTGGAGATGGTTTTGTTGAGGTATATTTTACTTTGAGTTCATCATCTTCATGTATTTTTCAATTTTTTTCATATGTAATTTAATGTAGAACTTGATTGCTTTAGGATTTTTTGTGAGTAAAAAATGTGTTCAATTAATTGCAACTTGTTATGCTCTGTGTAGGCTCTAGCAGCTACTCAAACTCAAGGTGAGACAGGTAAAAGGTGGTTCCAAGGTACAGCAGATGCTGTGAGGCAGTTTCATTGGCTTTTTGAGATACCTAACATCACTTAGGAAGTGCTCATCTCTGAGAAGCACAAACACGTGACATGTCACAGATACGATAGACACGTCAACACAATTTATTTTATTTTATTTTTAAATGTAGGACGCCATACATGAGTACACATATAAAATATGTAATTTTATATATTTATTATGTGACATATACAAGAATAAGCAATTATTATACAACTAAATTATTGTCGAGACTTTTACAAAACTGTGACATTGTCATAGATGACGACTGGAATATGTTTTCCATCTTGTAGGATGCAAGAAGCAAAGATATTGAAGATGTGCTCATTCTATCAGGAGATCACTTGTACAGAATGGACTATATGGACTTTGTTCACGTAAGATGCCACAATTGAATTTATATTTTTTTCTTTTACAGAGCTTTATTTGTTGACATTGTTCATGTATTCAAACCTTATTTCTGAGACTAAAGATTTTTAATTTTGATTTAGAATCATCGTCAAAGTGGTGCAAATATCACTTTATCTTGTTTGCCAGTGCATAACAGGTTGGTTATTTTTCTCATCACTCTGGCTTCTCAAGTGCTTTCAACTTTGAAATTATATTAATTAAACTTAATAAGACCATCTCTAATGGTATAGTATTTTGTACTATTTTAGCACAGTAAAAATGCACTGCATACAGAGTTGCTCAATCAATATGTAGTATTTAATGTGCTAATATAGTATAGGTGCTCCAACAAAATAATATTTTTTTTATACTATTTCTGTATTCATTTACCTATCAACCTTTTTTCAATCTCCATTTTTTTTTAAATAATGCTTCAATTCCTTAATTTAAATCAAAATTAAATTTATCTTTATTTATTTGTGTCAAATTAACCCTCAATTTATTTTCATATGACATAGTTGTAATCACCGATAAATTAAACTCCAATCATAATAGTACAGATGCAATTTTTATAAAAAGAAATGGTCAATTAGTCACGCGAACATCATAAAATAGGTGTTATTTCTCATGCTACATTTTGCAAAATAGCACACTGCTTTTCTAGCACAATATATACTACACAGTTGAAGTAAATGGTTTTTTTTTTTCACTGAACCATGGTATTCAGTACTGTCACACTTACAAAAATGCAATTTTAGTTTTTTTTTTCTTTTTTGAGTGTTCTCTCTATTTTCATTATAGTCGTGCTTCAGATTTTGGTTTGATGAAGATAGACGGTAAAGGAAGGATCCTTTCATTCATTGAAAAGCCCAAAGGAGCTGATTTAAAGGCAGTGGTAATTACTAAAATTTTATAATACTCTCACAAAGTTTTATAATGTCTATGGACCCTTGGACTTATTTTTCTCACAAGGTTCTATACTTTTCTAGGCAGTAGATACAACAGTTATAGGACTATCAAGAGAAGACACTACAAGAAAATACACATTTGGTGACTAAATTTTTAGTCGCCAAAAGTGATTTTTTAGTCGCCAAAAGTCGGGTTTAAGGTTTTCGCGACTAAATTTTTTAGTCGCCATGTTTGTCGCTGGAAAATTGTCGCGGAAGGTATGGGCGACTAACCCGCTTTTAGTCGCCAAAAACAAACTCTGTAGCGACTATAATTTTCGTCGCCAAAACTCATTTTTATTTTTTAAATTATACATTTCGCGACTAAAGTTTTAGTCGGTAATAGTGAATTTTATTTTTTTAATTTATACATTTAGCGACTATTTTTTCCGTCGCCAAAACTAAAGCTTTTAGCGACCACCTGTTTTAGTCGCCAAAAGCATATTTAAAAAAAAATAAAAATTGAACCTGTTGCTCCCAGTTGGTTTCGAACTTGCGATGTCCCACTTCCACATGCCAAACCCTTTACACAACACTCCCTCCACTATGTCAGCACATCATCACATGAACATATATGCAATATATATTATTTATATAGTATATTAACCGCAATTAATACAAAATAATATTTATAAATATAATTTTTTTAATTCAATATACTTTATGTCAAAAATAAATTATTTACTAAAAAAAATTTTAGGCAACTTTTGGCGACTAAAACCATTATTTAGTCGGTAATTGTATTATTTTGGGCTACTAATTATTTATTTGTCGCTAAAAAAACAAGTTCCAATTAAAAATCAGCACTTTTGGCGACGAAACCTAATTTTAGTCGCCAAAAACGTCCCCTTTTGTCTACTAAACAGAATTTTAGTCACCAATACTCAGTTTTTAGCTACTATTTTTTTTTTGTAGCCAAAAAGCTTCACTTTCAGCGACCAATCTGCTTTTTAGTCGCCAAAAGCAGCACCTTTGGCTACTAATTTGTTTTAGTCGGCAAAAACCATGACTTTTGGCGACGAAAATTGTGTTAGTCGCTGAAACCCATATAATAGGCAACCAAACTGATTTTTAGTCGCCAATACATATACATTTGGCGACCAAATTGTTTTAGTCGCCAAATGTCTTCATTTTGGCGACTAAAATGGATTTAGTCGCCATTTGTGCACCTTTCAGCGACGAAATTCTATTTTTTAGTCGCCATTGGTGCGTTTTGTTGTAGTGAGAGGATGAAAAGAAACCATATATCGCTTAAGATTAGGGATATTAAAGAATTATCTGTTTAGTACAAATTATTGAGACTGCTTATAGATTTTTTATTTTGAGAATTTGTTCCAGAATATTTAGTACAACTTATGAGGCAAAAATTATTTTAATTTATTGATTATCGGGAAGATGGGAAGAGAAATGTTTGTAACTTCTACTTTGTGATTGTCAACTTTTAGCTTACAAAAAAGTTGCACCAAATAGGCCGACTCGTGTTTGGCTCGTTAAAAAGTTATTTAAGATTGACTCGATATGTAAACAAGCCAAGTTTGAACACATTTGAAGGAGTGTTAATTTTTTTAGTTTGGCTCAAACTAGGATGAATAAACTTCTATGGACTATAAAAGACCAGACTACTCAAGCTTGGGTCGGTTAAAATCTTTTTAGATTGGTTGAAAGAGAAACAAATACAGCTTAAACACATTTTTAAAGTTCGTCAAGTTTTCAAACCAAGATTGAACAGCCTATTACTCGGCTCGTTTACAATCCTACTCAAGGAAAGAAACAAATAAGATAAAATGATTTTGTATAATAAAAAAGAAATATCTTAGTTGCCTTTTATTTAAAGGTAATCAATAAAAAGATGGTTCATTCAGTTGCTTCTTTGAAATCTTGTATATGCACTCCATAGTATAGAAGTTCTAAGAATTAAGCTCACACACAAAGCACATGCACTTTTCAGTCAATGTATGATAAGGGTATAAGATGAGAAAATATGCTCCGAAGTCTCAATAAATTTCACTCGCTGTTGAGAAGATTTATTAATGATATCAATGATTAGAAATCTATGGGAATCAATTATATGATAGGAACAAAACAGCGAATGAAGAGAGAAAATGAAATCATACTACATTACCATTTTACAACAGTTGGTTATGCTATTTAAAGAAATAAACTACAAGACGTATCATATAGCACCAAAAAAAATAAAAATAAATTCAAGACGTGTCAAACTTAAGGAAGTACTAAAGATTCTGCATTCTTGTCAAGTCAGATGGTGCTTCCCGACTGCAAATGACTTCGGATCAGAGAAAATTCCTGCCTCTGCCAAAGAGTTCTTCATGAAGGTCGGTATCAAATATTTTCTGACTGCTCTCTTTATTTAAACATGTCACAATTTTTTTAACCCCTCAAAATTTTGTTCCTCTACAATTATGACATTTAAATTTAATTTTCCAACAGTTACAAAGACTCATACATATGTATATGCGCATATTGGGCAACAATCTAAACCATGTTTGGCAAAATGTTGCAGGCTTATTTATTTAACGATTATTAGGAAGATATCGGCACAATAAAATCCTTTTTTGAAGCAAACCTTGCCCTTCCTGCACATGTAAGTATTAAAACACTTTTCTTTTTCTTTTTTTAAAATTCCGCAAGTGTTTGGTAGCAGGGAAAGTAGGTCATTTGTAGCTTGTTTGGTAACTTCATTAAAACATGCTATCTACAAACTGTTGTTCAAAATTGTGAAATTAAATAAATAGATTTATGAAGAAAACAAATTATATACCAAGAACATATGCTGATAATTACAACTAAATTTCAACATAAATACACAAAAAACAATAAAGAGTAAAGAGACAAAACCGAAGCCTGCACGGAAGCAGTTTCCTTAAAACAAATTTCGCCACCTAACGGGTCGAGTGCTTGAGGAAACCCGGCGTCTGTCTCCCAGGATACAACGGTAAAAATCAACTACGGTAGAAGCACTATCTGTCTAGCTTAGCGAACAAAACATGGCAGCACTCTCTCACAATAGGAACTATCTAGCAAACTAACTTGTAAAATGGAAGCAAAAATTTCTATATTGAAACTTGACAGGAGGGTCTTAATTTATACATGTATAGGGGAGAGAGGAAGAGCCTCCAGCCTTTAAGGCTAGTCATTAAAACACCAAGTATCCATAGCCCCTTTCCACAAAAAGAAAAGTATGGATGCCCAAAGGATTCACACCCTTTAGCCAAGAAAAAGATTTAAATACTCTTTAAAATCCTATTCATGAATCTAACATCATGAAGCAATTTCTTGGCAATTTCTTATTCAAAACCCAATGGTTTTTGGCTCACTTGGACCCAACACAAAAAATGGTTAGGACCCACTTTAATATTTAATTAAAGTCACCACACTTTAATATTAAATTAAAGTCCCCAAAAATCATTTTTTCCAACAATCCCCCACATGAATAAAAATTGACCGAATGACTCAACAAACGGACATCGTTCAACAATAAAGACTCTGAGAGAGAGTACAACGGACTAACCCCGACATCAGAGAAGGTAGCTTTTGGCTTTGAACCTCTCCCAGTGAAAACCTATCGAGTTTACTGGCAGATCAGTGAATAAGACATCTTGAACTGCTCTACCGTTTATGTAAACTGAGACAATAGATCTCACACGGGAATTACTCCTACCACCATTATGTTCTCACTGGTGTGCCCTGTGTGGCCCTGGACACTAGCCTGGTTCAGCGAGTGGTTTCAAAGAATCTTGGCCTGCCCAATTCTTCTAGAAGCGGCCCCACTTCAAACTCACATAGGTGACTCTACTAAAGTATCCTGCAATACTTAGCTCAACAGCTTAACACATAAGAGTCATTAAAAGCTCAGCTTATCCTCTACACTTGCAGGTATCACTGATAGAAGGAATGGCTGGAGGTTTAACCTCCTCAGTGACATACCACCGTTACACGCAATTAGGTTGTCCCATTGAACCTAGATCTTGGGATCTCCAGTCAACTAGGTTGGGTTTCCATTCCGGTAACTTCCAAAGGCCTTAACCCCATTCCTTTTGACGACGTTTCGACTAACACTCGACTTAACCCTTTGGTTAGCGGATCCGCAATGTTGTCCTTAGACTTTACATAGTCTAAAGAGACAACTCCATTCGAGAGTAGTTGTCGTATGGAATTATGTCTACGACGGATATGTCTAGACTTTCCATTATACATATTACTCTGTGCCCTACCAATTGCAGATTGACAATCACAATGAATACAAATAGCTGGCACAGGTTTAGACCAACGTGGAATATCTTCAATGAAATGGCGAAGCCATTCTGCTTTTTCCGTTGCTTTATCCAAAGTAATAAACTCTGATTCCATCGTTGATCTAGATATACACATTTGCTTGGAAGATTTCCAAGACACGGCTGCCCCACCAAGAGTGAACACATATCCACTAGTGGACTTTGAGTCCTGTATATCTGATATCCAATTCGCGTCACTATATCCTTCAAGCACCGCTGGATATCAAGTATAGTGCAGCCTATAATCCTGAGTGTAGCGTAAATACCTTAACACCCGCACAATGCCCTTCCAATGAGAAGCATCAGGATTACTTGCGTATCTACTAAGCCTGCTAACCGAGTAAGTTATATCAGGCCTAGTACAACTCATCAGATACATTACACTTCCAATTACCTGAGAATATTCTAACTGAGAGACACTCTCTTTATTATTCTAGGTAAAATGTAGACTAAAGTCTACAGGTGTCGATGACACACTCGTATCTGATCTACTAAACTTCTCAAGTATCTTATCAACATAATGAGACTGAGAAAGTACAATTCCGCCAGAGATTCTGGTAATCTTAATTCCCATAATAACATCTGCAATGCCTATATCCTTCATGTCAAATTTAGAGTTTAACAACTTCTTGGTAGTTTTGATCATTTCATCGTACTACCTATAATGAGCATATCATCAACATATAGACACAAAATGACATAACCTTTGTCAGTGTCTTTGACATAAATACACTTGTCACATTCGTTGATTCGAAACCCATTTGACAATATTACATTGTCAAACTTCTCATGCCATTGTTTAGGCGCTTGCTTCAAACCATACAAAGATTTGACAACTTTACAAACTTTCTTGCTTTGTCCTGGAGCTGAAAACCCCTCAAGTTGCTCCATGTAGATTTTTTCATTCAAATCCCCATTTAAGAAAGCTGTCTTTACATTCATCTGGTGTATTTCAAGATTGCGCAAAGCTGCTAACGCAATCACTATGCGAATGGATGTTATCCTAGTTACAGGTGAGTACGTATCAAAGTAATCCAGGCCTTCTCGTTACCTGTATCCTTTGATAACGAGCCTTGCCTTATACTTGTCAATTGACCCATCGGCCTTCATCTTTCTTTTAAAAATCCATTTGCAGCCTAAAGGCTTGCAACCTGGAGGTAAATCTACCAACTCCCAGGTGTGGTTCTGTAAGATGGAGTCAATCTCACTTTTGATCGCTTCTTTCCATAAAGGACTCTCAGGAGAAGTCATAGCTTCGTGGAAAGTTTGAGGTTCCTTTTCAACCATATAAGTCAAAAAGTCTGGACCAAAAGACTTGGACATCCTAGCCCTTTTACTCCTTCTAGGCTGATCATCACCTTGATTCTCAACTTAATCATCAAAATGATCATCATCACTAGCAAGCTCATCAAATTGCTCCAAAACCTTAGAACCCCTTCTTAGGTTCGGCAAGGAAAAATGTCTTCAAAGAAACATGCATTCCTTAACTCCATGATGGTATTCCTGTGAATGTCTGAAGTTTCAGACTTATTTACAAGAAACCGATATGCACTACTATTATGTGCATAACCAATGAATATACAATCCACGGATTTCTGGCCTATCCTAACCCATTAGGGTGTAGGAAACGCCATAATAGCAAGACACCCCCACATTTGTAAGAATTTACAAGAAGGCTTAACGCCTTTCCATAACTCATACGGGATCTTGTCCACTTCACTTCAACACAAGTTTCACACTTGTGTTTCGTCAGAACGACCTTGTCGGACTTAAAAACCATGCAAAAACATGTTTACTGAGAAGAGTCCTTGAGACAAGATTCTTACGAATGTCTGGAACATGCAGGACTTCGTTCAAGGTTAGCTCTTTCCCTGAGGTTAACTTCAGGACCACCTTTCCCTCAACAAATGAGGTAGTAGAGTTTCCCAGAAACAACTTCTTACCATTTGTAACAGGTTCGAAAGTTGTAAACAGCTCATTCTCGGAGCAAATGTGGCGTGTAGCCCTAGTAAAGCTAAAACCCCTCGCTACCACAGTTGTAGCACTTCCCACAGAACCGATAACTAGGTTCGCGCGGCTTGTATGCCAGCTTCTTTGCAACACCACCCCTTGGCCCCAGCATAGAGCCCTAGTTCACGGGGGGCTTCTTCCTTACCCCAAAAGATTTGCCATGCTCAATGACATTGGCCTTCACTAAGGAGGTACTCCCTCCTTTCTTTCTATTATCCTCCTTAATTTTGGAGTCAGATAATTAAGTCTTCTTTGTAGAATTTATACAAAGTTTTTTTTGAACAAATCCTTGTGTCACTATGATTATGAAACTCTCAAAATCATATCACAGTAAATACATTCCCAGAATGTCATCAACCGAATTAGGCACCCAAATATATTAGGTTCGACCTATCATTCTGAAGCCAATAGTCTTACTATTAGGAAACACAAATGCAGTGTTCAACAGTCTACTATTCGGAACTTCATAACATGGCCAGTAGTCTTATCACTAGGAATCACTAATTTCTCAGCATGTGGTCAGTAGACTTTCTACTACTAGGAATCACAGTGTCTTAACCTGTGATCAGTAGTCACTTTACTACTAGAAATCACAACGTCCTGACATAGGATCAATAGACTCTTTCATTACTAGGAATCATCATGTCTTGACATATGACCAGTAGCCTCTCCACTACTAAGAACCATGATGTCTTGACATGTGATCAGTAATCTGTTCACTACTAGGAACCGCAATCTCATAACTGTGTAGACAATGGTCTAACACCACCTAGGAACCACCAGTTTTCTACCTCTGTGATTAGTGATCTTGTACTCACTAGGAGCCACCAATTTAAGAATATATTTAGAATTTAAAAATCCAAAAAATATTCACCTACTATAATAGGTTGTTTCAACTTTCCTTTCAAGCAAAGTCACATAGCAATAATAAATGCTATAAATAACACAATGATACCAAACTAATTGCCTCTGATCAATTCAGAGATATTTTAATGCAATCTTATGATTTCCTTTAATCATACTTGATCTCTTAAGATCTTCCTTTAAGAAGGTTGTCAAGTGGAACAACATTTCTGTTTGTCACCTTTTGAAGCCATTTCTGAAACATCACAACTGAATTTCACTTCTGTGATTCCAGAAATTAAACTTAACCCTTAGAAAATCCCTCAGATGGAAATTTAATTTAAAACTAGTCTCACCATTTAACCTAGAATCGAACAGGGTCAGGAATGTTTCCAGGAAGACTGAAGGGGTCACATCGGTCCTACTTAAAACCCAGTTAACCTTTTGACAAAACATTCAAGAGCATGTTGACTCCTAGTCCATAGGAAACAATTTAAAAATTAAGATTTCTAGGGGATAAACCAGGTTATAACAAACCGATTTCCAAGCAAATAAAATTTGCTACCAGAATTACACCACTCATAAAAATTAACCGGTACTCCCGGAACTACGCCCATTATTTCTGAATAAAATCAGAAATATTTTAGCTAATGCTGAAATTTGGTTTCCTTTCTCAAAACCAAAATACTTTGGACATAATCAGATTATAACCAAAGACTTTCTCCAAACTTGGTTTTCCAACACTTTGGGAATAAAATGATTAAACCCAAAGACTTCCTCAAACTCCAAAAGTTTGAAACCAAATCCGTCTTAGTTGTCATTTCTGAACAAATAAGAACTACTCTTTAGCCAAAGCTAAAACTTTGGTTTCTATCACATAAAACCAAACCAAGTTCCAAACTTACAAACAATTTAAAAAATTGCTATAACAATTACACGCATATAAAATGCTTCTGACAAAACAAACAAATAAAAGGTTCTACTACAAATTGGTAAACAAACCAACTAAATCTCAAGCAAAACATGCTTCAAACATTTAAATAAAATAGCCAATCCATAAGGATTCTATTTACTCCAAAAGCCTTTCCACGCTTAGGTATTCTTATTCAACACAAAAGTTAGTAGTCCAAACATTTTTGTTTTTACATCCCAAATACTATTCATTTGGTTTTATATTTGTTTTTCGCATTGGTATCCCTACAAAGAAGGTTAGTAGCAAACCACAACAAAATACAAACAAATAATCTAAAAAATTTAATTATAATAAATAATTGAAACCATCTAGCCAACTATTAATTATATAAGTAACCAACTAATATAAGGTACCAAAACAAAATACAATTTGTAACTTCAAAATTAAATTACAACTTTAAAATAAAGTTCAATACTCATGAGTCATGAATGAAATTAATTCATAATAAACATTTAAACTAATAACTCCAAATAGATAAGTCAAATTCAAAGTTAATGCACCCAATTAAATAATTCAGATTAATGCACCTAATTAAATAATTCAGATTAATGCACCCAATTAAATAATCCAGATTAATGCACCTAATTAAATAACTCAGATTAATGCACCCAATTAGATAATTTAGATTAATCATGTACACAATTCATAAAACTCTATAACTCCAAATACATTAAATTATGTAATCTAGCCTAGAAAATAATAAGCATGTAACAAATTGAGACTAGAATAGAATTAGCATGTCAAAATTGCAACATCCATAAATTATATTTTATAACCTTAAAATTCATGCAAATCATGGTAGGGAAATGATGAACCATACGCATAAAACAAGATCATACTAATACAATTAAGTATGCAAATTATAATAGAGCATTCTAATTAAACTAAGCAATTAGAGAGTACCATTGCATAATTTACAATTATTGAAATAGTGAGCAATTCCGCAACAATTCCTAGTAACATTATACAAAGCTAACCTAATAGTCTATATAAATCTATTCGATCAATTTCATAGAAAAGATATATAAAATCTGTTTTAAGCTTGTTGTTCAAAATTGTGAAATTAAATAAATAGATTTATGAAGAAAACAAATTATATACCAAGAACATATGCTGATAATTACAACTAAATTTCAACAGAAATACACAAAAAACAATAAAGGGTAAAGAGACAAAACCGAAGCCTGCACGGAAGCAGTTTCCTTAAAACAGATTTCGCCGCCTCACGGGTCGAGTGCTTGAGGAAACCCGGCGTCTGTCTCCCAGGATACGACGGTCAAAACCAGCTACGGCAGAAGCACTATCTGTCTAGCTTAGCGAACAAAACAATGGCAGCACTCTCTCACAATAGGAACTATCTAGCAAACTGACTTGTAAAATGGAAGCAAAAATTTCTATATTGAAACTTGACAGGAGGGTCTCAATTTATACATGTATAGGGGAGAGAGGAAGAGCCTCCAGCCTTTAAGGCTAGTCATTAAAACACCAAGCATCCATAGCCCCTTTCCACAAAATGAAAAGTATGGATGCCCAAAGGATTCACACCCTTTAGCCAAGAAAAAGATTTAAATACTCTTTAAAATCCTATTCATAAATCTAACATCATGAAGCAATTTCTTGGCAATTTCTTATTCAAAACCCAATGGTTTTTGGCTCACTTGGACCCAACACAAAATGGTTAGGACCCACTTTAATATTTAATTAAAGTCACCACACTTTAATATTAAATTAAAGTCCCCAAAAATCATTTTTTCCAACACAAACAAAAACAAAAATGCTTTGAAGTGAAACAGTCTGATTTTAACATTTACTTTTACATTTTTGTTTCAACCCCCAAGATTTAGTTTCTATGACGCAAACAAGCCAATGTATACATCAAGAAGAAACTTACCACCATTGAAGATTGATAACAGCAAGGTCAGTGAATCTCATACGATTTTAGGTTATGTAGAAGCTTCCTATTGAGCAAGATATGGGACAAGATTTAAAATAGACTTCTTGCTTCTTTTATTTATTTTTTATTTGTTGGCTATTACCCTTGGACATGGAAAGGGATCGTTATTTAGTGTTATGCTTTTAGGCCTAGCCATATTTCTCAATCAATTTATTTGTCTAAAAATAACATTGTTTTCTTACAATATTATTTGTTGCAGATTGTTGATTCAATCGTATCCCATGGCAGTTTCTTAAATAATTTCTTTGTAGAGCATAGTGTTGTTGGCATCCAATCCCGGATGAACTCCAATGCCCACTTAAAGGTTTGTTTATGATTCACAAAATAATTGCATAATTACATACTATTACATAGCATTAAGATCATGATAGCTTATTTTAATGTACATATCAACATTCAAAATGAGTTATATATAACCCAATGGTTGGTAGCACTGGTAGCAGGACACCGTGATGCTTGGTGCTGACTACTATGAAACTGATGCTGAAGTTGCAGCACTGATAGCAGAGGGAAGAGTTCCTATTGGAATAGGAGAAAATACAAAAATCAAGTACAGAACAACTCAAAACACTTCTCCACATCTATTCTTGCTTCCCAAAAACGAATCATTTTCCATTACTCTCTACTAATGTCTTATAGTTCTATGTTTACAATCTTGTGCAGAAACTGCATCATTGACAAGAATGCTAGAATCGGAAAGAATGTTGTTATTGCAAATTCAGAGGTAAGTTTTTTGAAATAATTTGGTGTAGAAGATATTGAGCATATAGAAAAAACTAATGGAAACACACTAAAAATTAACAAAAAAAACACTAATAGTTGCCCAATTCCAAGACTTCACCACTTCTAAGTACTTGAATTAATTTGGTTTCTAGAAAATGAAAATAGAAGGTTGTTTGAAAACAACATACTCTTTAGGGGGGAAAATCAAAATTTCAAAAACTGTTTTTGCACAAAAATGAAATCGATATTTTCAAACTTTTCATTGTATTTGTCTTTGAAAACACAAAAAACAAAAATATGAAAAACAAGAACACAACCAAACAAGTCTTCCACAAGGTTATGAAAACTGAATAATTTTGATGCATTAGCTATATGCATTGCATCAAAGAAAAAGAGAGGGCTAGAATGGTGGTTAAAGACTCTTTTATTTTTTTGTTGGTTGTCAATAAGATTGAGAAGAAGAAATCAAATTTCAGGATTACATCATTTTCTTTGTATGGATTTGCAGGGCATTCAAGAGGCTGATAGATCCTCAGAAGGGTTTTATATTCGTTTAGGCATTACCATCATACTAAAAAACTCAACAATCAAAGATGGATCTGCGATATGATCATAAGTACAACTTCATTTCCTCTATTTTCTGGCTCAATTATAGTGGGAAATAGAGAAATTTCCAGATATGTGCATTGTATCTACCAATGACAGCAAAGTTTGTAAAGAGCTTGAAATACTATCAAGTAATACTAATATGCATATATCCCTTAATGCTTTGTATTGATGCAAATTTTTGCTTTATATCTAAATGACAAATATGGTTCTATTCTTGAAATCTCGGGGAAACAAACCAAAAATTCATGAACTGTGATCAAGATAAATGGAGCTTTTTTTCTTTTTCTTTTTTCAGGACAAGTATAAAGGAAGCTTTTGAATATCCATTCTTTTAATGTTTATAATGCTAGTAACAATAAATTTGTTATCTGCAGTTTTGGCACCATGAATCAATATCACATAGAATGCAACTGCTTGCTACCAATAAATCAAAATCCTAGTAACTTTGAAAACATTTGAATGTGAGAAAAAGCAAATGATTTGGACTACTTTCAATTAGTTTCTTCGCAAAGTTTAACATAACTTGAGGTCAAACAAACATAGCTCTATATGACTATTGGGAAATCTAAATTTTTTTTTCTAAATTCAAAACAAACAAAAGCTTCCAGAACAGAAAAATATGAGGTTAGTGTAAGATTAAAACAACTAGACACACTGCAAGATATTCTTATCATATTGTGTGAGAATTTCACAGAATTTTAAACTAATTCAGTATATCATCCAACATATACATAACATGTCGAGTCGAGGTCAGATAAACACTTTAGTGATTAATTGAGAATTTAGTGATTAATTGTTACTTGATAATTAGGTAATAAGGTGATAAATTGATGTGAATGCAGTGTCAAAGTTCTGACCAAAATACATTATAGGTTATGTTGAATTTTAGATTCGTGAAGAAAAAGATTTTTTTTTTTAAACCATTATTTACATTTATTTTTTTAATTTTATTACAACTATCTACTCGTTCAAACTACAGAACTCTTTTAGGCTTGTTTAAATTTGATAGCAGGCACTACAAAAAAAAACACAAATGGCGACTAAAGAAAAAAATTTCGTCGCTGAAAGTGCAGGCAATGGCGACTAAAATGAATTTTGTCGCCGAAAAGCAGGGTTTTAGCGACTAAAATAGTTTAGTCGCCGAAAATCACGGTTTTAGCGACTAAAAGGAAGTTTAGTCGCCGAATATAGCGTTTTTTGCGACTAAAGTTTGTTTAGTAGCCAAAAGTCACGGTTTTTGGCAACTAAAATAATTTAGTAGCGAAAAGTTATGGTTTTGGCGACAAAAAACAGGTTTAGTCGCTGAATGTAAAATTTTTGCCGACTATATAAAATTTAGTCGCTGAAACTGACGCTTTTTGGCTACAAAAAAAAAATAGTAGCTAAAGGTCAACAATTGCCGACTAAAATGCATTTTAGTCGCCCAAAGAAGAGGTTTTGGCGACCAAAATTGAGTTTAGTCGCCAAATGTGCTAGAATATAGGCGGGTTGTAACTGTTTTAGCGACAGAAAGGAAATTAGTAGCCAAAAAATGGAGTATTGGCGACTAAAATTGAGATTTAGTCGCCAAAAGTCCTTACCCTTTTTTTTGGTAAATATTTTATTTTTTACATAAAATATATTAAATAAAAAAAATTATTTTCGTGTATACAATTTTGTATTCATACCATTGAAAATAGTATATAAATAATATTTGTTGCAATAACATTCACGTGATCTGGGCATGGCGTAGTGGGGGAGTGAGTGTTGCTAAGGCATGGGGTGCAAGGCTTGGCTTGGCTGCAGAGGTTCGAACCTTGGGATACCCAAGCAGAGGCAATTTTTTTTTTTTAGTGAAAATAGTTTTGGCGACTAAAGGCCTTGGTCGCCGAAAGGTATACCTTTTGGCGACGAAAATTTTAGTCGGGAAATGTTTAAATAATAAAAAAAAAAAAAATTATTGGCGACTAAAAATTTAGTCGCTAAATGTAAAATTTAAAGAAATGAAATTGGATTTGGCGACTAAAAATTTTGTCGCTGAAGACCTGTGAATTGGCGACTAACAGGTTTTTAGTCGCGAAACGTATTGGCGACCGGAAATTCGCGACAACAGTGGCGACTAAAAGTTTTTGTCGGGAAAAGTGAAAATTCCATCTTTGGTGACTAAAAAAGGACCTTTGGCGACTAAAAATTTAGTCGCCAAAGGTGTATTTTCTTGTAGTGAGGTTTGGAAGAACCACTTAAAGCCTGACTCAATCCACACATTTCATATAATTATATTTTATATTATTTAATTTTGTTGCTAGAGATGAAAAAAACTTACCAATAAATTAGTTAAAACATTTGAGTACTTAACCTTGAGCTTATAAGAAAATAATCAAAAAATTAAACTACCAACATCATTTGTATTCATCAGGGACGGAACCAGAATTTTATTTCTGGGGGCCGAGTCATGAATAATTTTTATTTTAACAATTCTTATACATATTTCAATTCAATAATGAGTAATAAATTAATATATATATATACAAACCAATATTTCTTTAGTACTATTGTTGTTTTAGAAAATAACTATTTTAGTTAATTTTTGACTAAAAGATTTACACAAAAGTAGAAAAGAGTTGATTTTTCTGTAGTGACTATTTGATTTTTTAACTATTTTTAGTTGTTGCCAAAACAACCCTTAAGGTATAATAAATAGAAAGTCATATATTCATCTTAACGAGAGTCATAAATTGAATAACAAAAAAATGAGTCATAAATCAATTGATTTTTTGTACATTTATCAAAGTAGAATTCAACATCATTTTAAATTCTAAAATGCCAAAAAAACTTTCATAATTGACTCTATAGTAAAATGTGTTATCCAAATTTATTTTAATGTAGTCCTCGTGACATATAGATCGAGTCTAAATCACATTTTAATTAATTATTTATTTTTTGTCAATTTATAAAAGATTAATTATAAATATAAAAAGCATTACATAACTAGAAAGTCACCAAGTCCAACAACAATCACAAGAAATAACATTAACTTCAAAAAAAAAAAACAATTACATATAATCACATCATGGGAGAGAACTCAACACCACAATAAATGTCACTTGTAATTTACAGTACAAAAATAATGATATACAATCATTAAACTAAAAGCCTTATCACATTTTAAATTTCTTATACACATTTTTTTATGTGAAAGTAGCGTTAATGAATATCAATTCAAACCAAATGACACATGTGAAGCAAGAGAGGGGCAAAGTTTATTAGATGTTAAGCATTTGTTGCTAAGAGAGCCCAAGTCCATTAGATGTTAAGCATTTGTTGCTATAGAAGTAATATATAAGCATGACTTTTCCCGAAGGTAAGGAGGCATGTAGGGATAACTATTTTAGTTTGATCCATGGAGATCCATCTATACTCGCACGATGGGATGAATTTTACCCAACTTCACACTTATGTGGGGCAGGGGTGAATTATATTTTGATCACCTGCAATGAGAGTGGGGTAGGGGCAGATATCCAAACCCGACCCGATATAATTAATAATATATATTTGTATATATATATAATATAATTAGATATAAGAAAAAAATACTAAAAGTCTGTAATTCTGTTTAAAAATAAATAAATAATAATCCTAAAAGTCTCATTGTTTATATATAGAAATAAAAAAAATTATTTAGTGTATTAAGAATTTAAATAGTTATCAATTTTTTTGACTATTTAAAATGTGATCGGGTATCCGCAGATATCCGTGGGAGCAGGGATGGGATTGAAAATTTTTACCCATAACGGAGTTAGGACAGGGGCGGAGGATGACAAACCCACCCCATGACCATCCTAGGGGCATGGCCCCCCTCTTTGGTTCCATCCCTGGTATTCATATTACAGCAATGATATTCACTTTAGATTTTAGGTTTGTGGACAGAAATAAAATAAAAAAGGAAAGGTAATCTTCTTTCATTTTTTTCCTTCTCTTTTTATTTCCCTCCACAAATTCCTTCACAAATTTAAGATCCAAATATATCCTTAAAAGCAATGGCCAAATATGATTTGTCAAAATGCCATGCAGAGATGTCAAAACCACTCCAATCAACATGTTTGCCAAAAAAACATACATAAAGACTAGCCTCACTATTTGAGACTCAAAATTTTCACATGTTGAACCCAAACTCAAAAATGCTTCTTTCATGTGTTTCATATTCAACTGTAACGTTACATATTATCAAAACTTAGTGTTAGTAGATACTTTAATATTATAATGTGTTATAAATTATATTGTGTGCTTGGACTTTTCTTTCCCACCAAATTTTCTTGCCCACTAAGAAATCTTGCCCACCAAGTTTCCTCTCCTCCAAGAAAACCCTTTTCTTACCCACCTAGTTTCCTCTCCTATAAATTGAGCTAACCTCTTATCTTGGTAAGAAGAAGTGTTTGTTATTTTATTATGTTTGTGTGAGATTATCAGGCAAATAAAAAAAAGGTGTATGTGATGAAGTTTTGGGTTCAACCAATTGTGCAGTATTGATAAACCATACGACTTAATCCGTTGTTGTATCCTGGGAGGACAAGTCAAGGTTTTTTCTGCTACACCGGTGTGAGGCTATGCCTAACTGTAGAGGGCTTAAATCTCTTTAAAAAAAGCGAGTTTCCCACACCTCAACCCTTTCAATAATTATTGTAATTTTTATTTTTTGTATTTTTTGGTGTTTATTTGTAATTATCACCAACACTTAGCTTACAGATTGAAAGCTGCATACAAATATAGCATCTACATGATATTTCCTGGTTGAACCACAAGGGCAGAATATAATGAGTGGGTGACCACACTGCCAACAATTCATGCATACATGGCTCAGTAGCGACTGTTTAAATATAATGCAGAGCTACATACATTAATCAGCAAGCAAGCATTATCTTTCCCATGAGAAACCGGGATCAATATAGATAGATCTTTCCCAACTGCTCACTTTCTTCGTTAATCTATGACTTCTTTTTTTTTTCCTTTCGCTCCTACAAAGTGGAGTTTCAACTGTCATTTCCCTAAAAGGGCGAAGTGCTTTTCAAAATTGACTAGCCATGATTTCTGAGAGGCATCAAAAACATACATTTATGCTCCTGAAGAAACAAACTTGGACCGATCTTTCTGTCGATTTACAGTTTGGTCCTTTGGAGATGGTGTCTTCACCACAGTGGCCCAACGCATCATCTCTGCAATATGTGATTTCAATTGTCATGCTTGAGAAAGAAAGTTAGCATTTAGCCATGTATGCATTTTACTCAAGTCCTCGACTACAACAGCAATTATACAATGTCAAGAAAACCTAAATACATGGTCTTCCTCTTTCTAGAGAGCGGCATCATGAATAAACAAATTTAGGATACATGTCAAGAATTCAAATTAAGGTGACAGAAAGTAGCTATCTATATCTGAAACTCGAATAAAAATCTAGCTGTCCCAAAGATAATCACACACACCACCATTGGCTTTGGGATCTTTTTTAATCAAAACTCAAGAACAACTAAAATGCTGTAAATCAGAGGATGTATTCTTGTGATCACAGCACCATAGATAGCAAAATAAAAGGGACCATCAATTTCTCCTAGACTCAATCTTTACACCACTCACTGAAAAATTCTTGATTATTCATGTTACACTTGTGAAATTAAATATGGATTGAGTTTTAAGTGTAACACTGCAGTCTGCAATATGCAATTGAGTTACAGGAATTAGAACCAGTAGATTTTTCTGGAGTACTGTTAAATGATACGATAATGCCCACACCCAAAGAAATGATGGACAGAGAAAAGGTGTGTTTTGTCAAGGTAGTGGAACTGAGAACATGGAGAAATTCTTTAAATGAGGTCTATCAAAGAACCCACTACTTAAACAGGGAACATTGAGTCAAGCACAATCCTTTTGGTCAAAAACCCACTACTTAAAAGACCTAGGAGCTTTGAGGATGTTCCTCAGGACCAGACAAAGTGCATAGTCCTCTAGTTCAAAACCCTTAAAACATCAAGTCAAACGCAATGCGTCCTCTCAGGAACAATATGGCAGTTGAAACAGAGTTCTCTAGGCCATAGATTTCTAGTTGCTTGTGTTCAGCAATTTGTAACAGGAGTTCCAACAACCTTACACACAAGAATTCCACTTAATCAGAGGTACAAAACCTTTGAAACATTGTTCTACATGTCCTGTTAAGGTATACAATGGCATGACGCAAGATTGTCCTATGTGCAGTTTCACAACAAAACTTAATTTGATCTTTTTAATGATTTGATCTCCCAGGACCTAGAATCCAACAAGCTAGACCTAGAGTAGACTATCGCCGGTCTTGAAGACTAGCAAGCAGATCACAATAAACACAACAGCTTGCTTTTATAATCTTTTGAATAGAAGGTAAATTTTCACTTGCCTCATTTCCTTTCAAGCTCTTCTTCCTATATTCTTTTTCTCTCATAGAAGCTTGCACTGCCAGTAAAACATTTCATTCTCAGTTTACAGAAAGAAAACATGGTCCACCAAAAGGAAACACAAACAAAAGCAAGCATCAAACATCTACTCACAAACCTTGGATTAATCAGCTCCTTATCATCACGAACAACCGCTTTCCATTCACTAGGCTTAGGTGGCTGTACTTGCGACAGAGTTTGAACACTTTCAGTGCCAATATTTGATACATATTGGGAATAAGTTCCAGAGCTAGCAGTATAGGCAACGTTAACAGCTGCAGAAAATATTCTGCTAGGCACTTGTTTGGGTGACCTGCTTTTAGGAGGTAAGTTCAAATTATTTGTAAAATTTTCTTTGTTAAACGCACATTCCAAACACACTCCTGCCCTGGCCAAGCTGAACAGCCCCCACTATGACCTCACAATCTTCAGCAATCCCAAAAATCAACGGGAACAGTTAGTCTAAAGGAATATCACCCCACTCCAATCTTCAACCGAAACTGACGCCAAAATGCCTCCCAACCCAACCAAATGCTATTTCAAACATGGAAGAGAGTAGAACCCTCAAAGAAACACCAATAAGTTAGTTCACAAACGATGAACTAACATCTTACTGAGTCCCAAAGTTGTAGTCAATAGAACAAATAAATACTTCAGTAGGAAAGCAATAGAAGATGATGGTTTCAAAATACCTACTGATACCGCTAGCTCCAAGGAGGCTTTCCTGTAGCCATCTCAATAACTATACATCCAACACTCCATATATTAGCGGGCAAAGACATTGGATTAAAACTCAAGATTAACAAAAACAACAAACCATTGGTTGTCAGGGGTTACTATGCTGACAAATATTATATTTGTTGGAGGGCATAAAAGCAATATGTTACCTTATTAAAATCATCAGAAATTAAAACAAAATCAAACTTTGCTGATGCTCTAATCACAAGATCATCTTTGTCATCTATCTGACACATGTCATCATCACAATTGCCTGATCCCCAATGTGGCACAGTTTTTGGGAACTTCCTAGGATATATAGTTGAGCACCTCACACTATTATGAACATCCTTCAATCGCATGTAGGTTGTCCTGATAACAGGGTCCCTCCTAAAATAGAAATGTAACCTCAACAAGTCATAATTACAAATAACAGAAAATAATATATCTTGAAAGCACCCAAGGTTAATTAACAAAAACCCTTACGAGTTCTTAAGCTCCATCTTAGGTGTTGCCATCTTTTTTCCAGAATTTTCCAAATGATTGTAAAATAAATAAG
The DNA here is from genome assembly GCA_025200525.1 of Camellia lanceoleosa. NCBI lineage: Eukaryota > Viridiplantae > Streptophyta > Magnoliopsida > Ericales > Theaceae > Camellia > Camellia lanceoleosa. The sequence goes on along the minus strand of CM045768.1, from coordinate 31,182,368 downwards.
AATGGAAAAAGAAAAACTGCATAATGCAAACAAAGAAGGCTTCATGCAGTTATACTGACCATAACTGAAGCGCGTAACACAGGATAGGTTTCCAGATACTCCATAGTAACAAATGGATGCTGCATATGATAAGCCAAAAACATTTTTTAGAACAATTATTAAAAGAAATGACAAATTTTATTATCTAACATTGTGTTTTCCATCAGAACCAAGGAATGTTCTGCAACAAGATAACCAGAATTTACATATATATATATATATATATGAGGTAGAGCTTAATTTATAAGGAATTGATAAGTTAAATTTGCCAGTAGTGTAAAAGTACCTATAGCATATCTGATGCAGCAGGCCTTAAGTTTGGTTCCCTGCCATAGAAGGATAAGAGAATAAAACAAACTTAAAAAGAAAGTATAAATTATCTTCCTATAAATTTGTATATCAGCCTAAAAAAAATAATTGGCAATAGATACAAAGGGCAAGATAAGCAAGAAACAAAAATAATAGGCATGAGAAACATACTTCTGCAGACATTTTAACAAAAAATCTATTGCTTTAGGAGATAGATGCTTGGGGATGGGTGAATGAGATTTAGTTGTCCCAATATGGAAGAGAAAAGCAAGCTGAAAGAAACACCAATCAGTTACTTCACAAACAATGAACTAACATCTTACCGAGTCCCAAAGTTGTAGTCAACAGAACAAATAAATACTTAATTAGGAAAGCAATAGAAGATGATGGTATCAAAATATCTCCTGATACTGCTGGCTCCAAGGAGATTTTCTTGTTGCTATCTCAATAACCGTACATCCAACACTCCATATATCAGTGAGCTCAGACATAGGATTAAAATTCTAGATTAACAAACCATTGGTTGTTAGGGGTTACTATGCTGAAAAGTATTATATTTGTTAGAGAGCATAAAAGCAATATGTTACCTTATTAAAATCATCAGAAAGTAAAACAAAATCAAACTTTGTTGATGCTCCAATCACAAGATCATCTTCATCATTTATCTGACACCTGTCATCATCACAATTGCCTGATCCCCAGTGTGGGACACTTCCTGCGACCTTCTCAGGATATATAATTGAGCACCTCACACTATTATGAACATCCTTCAATCGCGTGTCAGTTGTCCTGATAACAGGGTCCAAGCTAAAACATAAATATAACCTCAAAGAGTCATAATTACAAATAACAGACAATAATATATCTTGAAAGCACCCAAGGTTATTTAACAAAAACTCTTACGAGTTCTTAAGCTTCATCTTAGGTGTTGCCATCTTTTTTCCAGATTTTTCCTAATGAATGTAAAATAAATAAGAATGGAAAAAGAAAAGCTGCATAATGCAAACAAAGAAGGCTTCATGCAGTTATACTGACCATACTTGAAGTGCGTAACACAAGATAGGTTTCCTGATACTCTCTAATAACAAATGGATGTTGCATATAATAAGCCAAAAATATTTTTTAAAATAATTATTAAAAAAAGTGACAACTTTTATTATCTAACATTGTGTTTTCCATCAGAACCAAGGAATGTTCTCCTAAAAGGAAACCAGAATTTACATATATATATATATATGAGTTAGACCTTAATTTATAAGGAATTGATAAGTTACATTTTCTTGCAGTGTAATAGTACCTGCAGCAGATCTGATGGAAGGATAAGAGAATTAAACAAACTAAAAAATAAAGCATAAATTATCTTCCTACAAATTTGTATATCAGCCTAAAAAAAATAATTGGCAATAGATACAAAGGGTAGGAGAAGCAAGAAACAAAAATAATAAACATGAGAAACATACTTCTAGAGACATTTTCACAAAAAATCTATTGCTTTAGCAAATGGATGCTCGGGGATAGGTGGATGAGATTTAGTTGTCCCAATATGGAAGAGAGAAGCAACCTGAAAAAAACACCAATTAGTTCGTACACAAACAATGAACTAACATCTAACTGAGTGCCAAAGTTGTAATCAACAGAACAAATAACAAAAGGTGATGGTTTCAAAATACCTCCTAATACTGCTGTCTCCAAGGAGACTTTCCTCTAGCCATCTCAATAACCGTACATCCAACACTCCATATATCAGCGAGCTCAGACATAGGATTAAAATTCTAAATTAACAAAAACAACAAACCATTGGTTGTTAGTGGTTACTATGCTGACAAATATTATATTTGTTGGAGCCATAAAAGTAATATGTTACCTTATTAAAATCATCAGAAAGTAAAACAAAATCAAACTTTGGTGATGCACTAATCACAAGATCATCTTCATTATCTATCTGACACATGTCATCATCACAATTGCTTGATCCCCAATGTGGGACACTTCCTGGGAACTTCTCCTAATATATAATTGAGCACCTCGCACTATTATGAACATCCTTCATACGTGTGTCAGTTGTCCTGATAATAGGGTCCAAGCAAAAACAGAAATGCAACCTCAAAGAGTCATAATTGCAAATAATAGACAATAATATATCTTGAAAGCACCCAAGGTTATTTAACAAAAACCCTTACGAGTTCTTAAGCTCTATCTTAGGTGTTGCCATCTTTTTTCTAGAATTTTCCTAATGAATGTAAAATAAATAAGAATGGAAAAAGAAAAGCTGCATAATGCAAACAAAGAAGGCTTTATGCAGTTATACTAACCATAATTGAAGTGTGTAGCATAGGATAAGTTTCCTGATACTCCCTAGTAACAATTGGATGCTACATATGATGAGCCGAAAATATTTTTTAGAACAATTATTAAAAGAAGTGACAACTTTTATTATCTAACATTGTGTTTTCCATCAAAACCAAGGAATGTTCTGCAACAAGATAACCAGAATTTACATATATATATATATATATGAGGTAGACCTTAATTTATAAGGAATTGATAAGTTACATTTGCCTACAGTGTAATAGTACCTACAGTAGATCTAATGCAGCAGCCCTTAAGTCTGGTTCCCTGCCATAGAGAGATAAAAGAATTAAACAAACTAAAAAATAAAGCATAAATTATCTTCCTATAAATTTGTATATCAGCCTAAAAAAAAAAATTGGCAATGGATACAAAGGGCAGGAGAAGAAAGAAACAAAAATAATAGCCCTGAGAAACATACTTCTACAGACATTTTAACAAAAAATCTATTGCTTCAGAAGATAGATGCTCAAGGATGGGTGGATGAGATTAAGTTGTCCCAATATGGAAGAGAGAAGCAACCTGAAAGAAACACTAATTAGTTGGTTCACAAACAATGAAATAACATCTTATTGAGTCCCAAAGTTGTAGTCAACAGAATAAATAAATACTTTAGTAGGAAAGCAATAGAAGATGATGGTTTCAAAATACCTTATGATACTACTGGCTCCAAGGAGGCTTTCCGATAGCCATCTCAATAACCGTACATCCAACTCTCAATATATTAGCAGGCTGAGACATAGGATTAAAACTCTAGATTAACCAAAACAACAAACCATTGGTTGTTAGGGGTTACTTTGCTGACTAATATTATATTTGTTGGAGGGCATAAAAAAGATATGTTACTTTATTAAAATCATCAGAAATTAAAGCAAAATCAGACTTTGCTGATACTCTAATCAAAAGATCATCTTCATCATCTATCTGACACATGTCATCATCATAATTGCCTGATGCCCAATGTGGGACACTTCCTGGGAACTTCTCAAGATATATAGTTGAGCACCTCACACTATTATGAACATCCTTCAATCGCGTGTAGGTTGTGCTGATAACAAGGTCCATCCTAAAACAAAAATGCAACATCAAAGAGTCATAATTACAAATAACAGACAATAATATATATCTTGAAAGCACCCGTGGTTATTTAACAAAAACCCTTATTAGTTCATAAGCTCCATCTCATGTGTTGCCATCTTTTTTCCAGAATTTTCCAAATGATTGTAAAATAAATAAGAATGGAAAAAGAAAAGCTGCATAATGCAAACAAAGAAGGCTTCATGCAGTTATACTAATCATAACTGAAGCACGTAACATAGGATAGGTTTCCTGATACTCCCTAGTAACAAATGGATGCTGCATATGATGAGCCAAAAACATTTTTTAAAATAATTATTGAAAGAAGTGACAACTTTTATTATCTAACATTGTGTTTTCCATCAGAAACAAGGAATGTTCTGTTACAAGATAACCAGAATTTACATATATATATATATATATCAGTTAGACCTTAATTTATAAGGAATTGATAAGTTACATTTGCTTGTAATCTAATAGTACTTGTAGCAGATCTAATGCAACAGGCCTTAAGTTTGGTTTCCTACCATAGAAGAATAAGAGAATTAAACAAACTAAAAAATAAAGCATAAATTATCTACCTACAAATTTGTATATCAACCTAGAAAAAATAATTAACAATAGATACAAAGGGTAGAAGAAGCAAGAAACAAAAATAATAAGCATGAGAAACATATTTCTGGAGACATTTTAACAAAAAATCTATTGCTTTAGCAGATAGATGCTTGAGGATGGGTGGATAAGATTTAGTTGTCCCAATATGGAAGAGAGAAGCAACCTAAAAGAAACACCAACTAGTTCATTCACAAACAATGAACTAACATCTTATTGAGTCCCAAAGTTATAGTCAACAGAACAAATAAATACTTAATTAGGAAAGCAACAGAAGATGATGGTGAGAAAATACCTTCTAATACTGCCGGCCCCAAGGAGACTTTTCTTTAGCCATCTCAATAACCGTATATCCAACACTCCATATATCAACGAGCTCAGACATAGGATTAAAATTCTAGATTAAAAAAAACAACAAACCATTGGTTGTTCGGGGTTACTATGCTGAAAAATATTATATTTGTTGGAGGGCATAAAAGTAATATGTTACCTTATTAAAATCATCAGAAAATAAAACAAAATCAAACTTTGTTGATGCTCTAATCACAAGATCATCTTTATCATTTATCTGACACATGTCATCAACACAATTGCCTGATCTCCAATGTAGAACACTTCCTGGGAACTTCTCAGGATATATAATTGAGCACCTCACACTATAATGAACATTCTTCAATCGCATTTCGGTTGTCCTGATAACAGGGTCCAAGCTAAAACAGAAATGCAACCTTAAAGAGTCATAATTACAAATAACAGACAATAATATATCTTGAAAGCACCCAAGGTTATTTAACAAAAACCCTTACGATTTCTTAAGCTTCATCTCAGGTGTTGCCATCTTTTTTCCAGAATTTTCCTAATGAATGTAAAATGAATAAAAATGGAAAAGGAAAATCTGCATAATGCAAACAAAGAAGACTTCATTCAGTTATACTGACCATAATTGAAGCGCATAACACAGGATAGGTTTCTTGATACTCCCTAGTAACAAATGGATGCTGCATATGATGAGCCAAAAACATTTTTTAGAACAATTATTGAAAGAAGTGACAACTTTTATTATCTAACATTGTGTTTTCCATCAAAACCAAGGAATGTTCTGCAACAAGATAATCAGAATTTACATATATATATATACACATATGAGTTAGACCTTAATTTATAAGGAATTGATAAGTTACATTTGCCTGCAGTGTAATAGTACCGGTAACAGATCTGATGCAACAGGCCTTGAGTTTGGTTCCCTGCCACAGAAGAATAAGAGAATTAAACAAACTAAAAAATAAAGCATAAATTATCTTCCTACAAATTTGTATATCAGGCTAAAAAAAATAATTAGCAATAGATACAAAGGGTAGCAGAAGCAAGAAACAAAAATAATAAGCACGAGAAATATACTTCTGGAGACATTTTAACAAAAAATCTATTGCTTCAGCAGATAGATGCTCAGGAATGGATAGATAAGATTTAGTTGTCCCAATAAGGAAGAGAGAATCAACCCGAAAGAAACACCAATTAGTTAGTTCACAAACAATGAACTAACATCTTACTGAGTCCTAAAGTTGTAGTCAACAGAAAAAATAAATACTTATGTAGGAAAGCAACAGAAGATGATGGTTTCAAAATACCTCCTGATACTGCTGGCTCCAAGGAGACTTTCCTGTAGTCATCTTAATAACCGTACATCCAACACTCCATTTATCAACGAGCTTAGACATACGATTAAAATTCTAGATTAACAAAAACAACAAACCATTGGTTGTTAGGGGTCACTATGCTGACAAATATTATATTTGTTGGAGGGCATAAAAGCAATATGTTACCTTATTAAAATCATCAAAAAATAAAACAAAATCAAACTTTGCTGATACTTCAATCACATGATCATCTTCATCATTTATCAAACACATGTCATCATCACAATTGCCTGATCCCCAATGTAGGACACTTCTTGGGAACTTCTCAAGATATATAATTAAGCACCTCACACTATTATGAACATCCTTCAATCGCCTGTCGGTTTTCCTGATAACAAGGTCCAAGCTAAAACAGAAATGCAACCTCAAAAAGTCATAATTACAAATAACAGACAATAATATATCTCGAAAGCACCCAAGATTATTTAACAAAAACCTTTACGAGTTCTTAAGCTCCGTTTCAGGTGTTGCCATCTTTTTTCTAGAATTTTCCTAACGAATGTAAAATAAATAAGAAAGGAAAAAGAAAAGCTGCATAATGCAAACAAAGAAGGTTTCATGCAGTTATACTAACCATAACTGAAGTACGTAACATAGGATAGGTTTCCTGACACTCCCTAGTAAGAATTGGTTGCTGCATATGATGAGCCGAAAATATTTTTAGAACAATTATTAAAAGAAGTGACAACTTTTATTATCTAACATTGTGTTTTCCATCAGAACCAAGGAATGTTCTGCTAAAAGATAACCAGAATTTACATATATATATATATATATATGAGCTAGAGCTTAATTTATAAGGAATTGATAAGTTAAATTTGCCAGCAGTGTAATAATACCTGCAGCAAATCTGATACAGCTGGTCTTAAATTTGGTTCCCTATCATAGAAGGATAAGAGAATGAAACAAACTTAAAAATAATGCATAAATTATCTTCCTATAAATTTGTATATCAGCCTAAAAAAAATAATTGGCAATGGATATAAAGGACAGGAGAAACAAGAAACAAAAATAATAGACATGAGAAACATACTTCTGCAGACATTTTAACAAAAAATCTATTGCTTCAGTAGATAGATGCTCGGGGATGGGTGGATGAGATTTAGTTGTCCCAATATGGAAGAGAGCAGCAACCTGAAAGAAACACTAATTAGTTGGTTCACAAACAATGAACTACCATCTTACTGAGTCCCAAACTTGGAGTCAACAGAACAAATAAATACATCAGTAGGAAAGCAGTAGAAGATGATGGTTTCAAAATACCTCATGATACTGCTGGCTCCAATGAGGCTTTCCTGTAGCCATCTCAATAACCGTACGTCCAACACTCCATATATCAGCGGGCTTAGACATAGGATTAAAACTCTAGATTGACAAAAACAACAAACAATTGGTTGTTAGGGGTTACTATGCTGACTAATATTATATTTGTTAGAGGGCATAAAAGCAATATGTTACCTTATTAAAATCATCAAAAAGTAAAGCAAAATCAAACATTGCTGATGCTCCAATCATAAGATCATCTTCATCATTTATCTGACACATGTCATCATCACAATTGCCTGATCCCCAATGTGGGAAACTTCCTAGGAACTTCTCAAGATATATAATTGAGCGCCTCACACTATTATGAACATCTTTGAATCGCGTGTAGGTTGTGCTGATAATAAGGTCCATCCTAAAACAGAAATGCAACCTCAAAGAGTCATAATTACAAATAACAGACAATAATATATCTTGAAAGCACCCATGGTTATTTAACAAAAACCCTTATGAGTTCTTAAGCTCCATTTCAGGTGTTGCCATCTTTTTTCCAGAATTTTCCTAATGATTGTAAAATAAATAAGAATGGAAAAAGAAAAGCTACATAATGCAAACAAAGAAGGCTTCATGCAGTTATACTGACCATAACTGAAGTACGTAACGTAGGATACGTTTCCTGATACTCTCTTGTAACAAACAGATGCTGCATATGATGAGTCAAAAACATTTTTTAGAACAATTATTAAAAGAAGTGACAACTTTTATTATCTAACATTGTGTTTTCCATCAGAACCAAGGAATGTTCTCTTAAAAGGAAACCAGAATTTACATATATATATATATATATGAGTTAGAGCTTAATTTATAAGGAATTGATAAGTTAAATTTGCCAACAGTATAATAGTTCCTACAGCATATCTGATGCAGCTGGCCTTAAGTTTGGTTTCCTGTCATAGAAGGATAAAAGAATGCAACAAATTTAAAAATAAGGGATACATTATCTTCCTATAAATTTGTATATCAGCCTAAATAAAATAATTAGCAATGGATACAATGGGCAAGAGAATCAAGAAACAAAAATAATAGGCATGAGAAACATATTTCTGCAGACATTTTAACAAAAAAATCTATTACTTCAGCAGATAAATGCTCAGGCATGGATGGATGAGATTTAGTTGTCCCAATATGGAAAAGAGCAACAATCTAAAAGAAACACTAATTAGTTGGTTCACAAACAATGAACTAACATCTTACTGAGTCCCAAAGTTGTAGTCAACAGAACAAATAAATACTTAAGTAGGAAAGCAACAGAAGTTGATGGTTTCAAAATACCTCCTAATATTGCTGGCTCCAAAGAGACTTTCCTATAGCCATCTTAATAACCGTATATCAAACTCTCCATATATTAGCGAGCTCAGACATAGTATTAAAACTCTAGATTAACAAAAACAACAAACCATTGGTTATTAGGGGTTACTATGCTGACAAATATTATATTTGTTGGAGGGCATAAAAGCAATATGTTACCTTATTGAAATCATCAGAAAGTAAAACAAAATCAAACTTTGCTGCTGCTCCAATCACAAGATCATCTTCATCATTTATCTGACACATGTCATCATCACAATTGCCTGATCTCCAGTGTGGGACACTTCCTAGGAACTTCTCAGGATATATAGTTGAGCACCTCACACTATTATGAACATCCTTCAATCCCATGTCAGTTGTCCTGATAACAAGGTCCAAGCTAAAACAGAAATGTAACCTTAAAGAGTCATAATTACAAATAACAAATAATAATATATCTTGAAAGCACCTAAGGTTATTTAACAAAAACTCTTACGAGTTCTTAAGCTCCATCTCAGGTGTTGCCATCTTTTTTCCAGAATTTTCCTAATGATTGTAAAATAAATAAGAATAGAAAAAGAAAAGCTGCATAATGTAAACAACGAAGGCTTCATGCAGTTATACTGACCATAATTAAAGCGTGTAACACAGGATAGGTTTCCTGATACTTCCTACTAACAAATGGATGCTGCATATGATGAGCTAAAAACATTTTTTAGAACAATTATTAAAAGAAGTGACAACTTTTATTATGTAACATTGTGTTTTCTATCATAACCAAGGAATATTCTCCAAAAAGAAAACCAGAATTTACATATATATATATATATATGAGTTAGAGCTTAATTTATAAGGAATTGATAAATTAAATTTGCCAGCGGTGTAATAGTTCCTGCAGCAGATCTGATGCAGCAGGCCTTAAGTTTGGCTCCCTGCCATAGAAGGATAAGAGAATGAAACAAACTTAAAAATAAAGCATAAATTATCTTCCTATAAATTTGTATATCAACCTAAAATAGTAATTGGCAATGGATATAAAGGGCAGGTGAAGCAAGAAACAAAAATAATAGGCATGAGAAACATACTTCTGCAGACATTTTAACAAATAATCTATTGCTTCAGTAGATAGATGCTCGGGGATGGATGGATGAGATTTAGTTGTCCCAATATAGAAGAGAGCAGCAATCTGAAAGAAACACTAATTTGTTGGTTCAGAAACAATGAACTAAAATCTTATTGAGTCCCAAAGTTATAGTCAACAGAAAAAATAAATACTTAAGTAGGAAAGCAATAGAAAAATGATGGTTTCAAAATACCTCCTAATACTGTTGGCTCCAAGGAGGCTTTCCTCTAGCTATCTCAATAACCGTACATCCAATACTCTATATATCAGCGGGCTCAGACATAGGATTAAAACTCTAGGTTAACAAAAACAACAAACCATTGGTTGTTAGGGGTACTATGCTGACAAATATTATATTTGTTGGAGGGCATAAAAGCAATATGTTACCTTATTAAAATCATCAGAAAGTAAGGTAAAATCAAACTTTACTAATGCTCCAATCACAAGATCATCTTCATCATCTATCTGACACATGTCATCATCACAATTGCTTGATCCCCAATGTGGGGCACTTCTTGGGAACTTCTCAAGATATATAGTTGAGCACCTCACACTATTATGAACATCCTTCAATATCGTGTAGGTTATGCTGATAACAGGATCCATCCTAAAACAGAAATGCAACATCAAAGAGTCATAATTACAAATAACAGACAATAATATATCTTGAAAGCACCCAAGATTATTTAACAAAAACCCTTACGAGTTCTTAAGCTCCATCTTAGGTGTTGCCATCTTTTTTCTAGAATTTTCCTAAATGATTGTAAAATAAATAAGAATAAAAAAAGAAAAGCTGCATAATGCAAACAAAGAAGGCTTCATGCAGTTATACTGACCATAACTGAAGCCCGTAACACAAGATAGGTTTCTTGATACTCCCTAGTAACAAATGCATACTGCATATGATGAGCTAAAAACATTTTTTAGAACAATTATTAAAAGAAGTGACAACTTTTATTATCTAACATTGTGTTTTCCATCATACCCAATAAATGTTCTGCTAAAAGATAACTAGAATTTACATATATATATATATATATATGAGTTAGATCTTAATTTATAAGGAATTGATAAGTTAAATTTGCCTGCAGCGTAATAGTACCTGCAACAAATCTGATGCAGTTGGCCTTAAGTTTGGTTCCCTGCCATAGAAGGATAAGAGAATGAAACAAACTTAAAAATAAAGCATAAATTATCTTGCTATAAATTTGTGTATCAGCCTAAAAAAATAATTGGCAATGGATACAAAGGATAGGAGAAACAAGAAACAAAAATAATAGGTATGAGAAACATACTTCTGCAGACATTTTAACAAAAAATTTATTGCTTCAATAGATAAATGCTCGGGGATAGGTGAATGAGATTTAGTTCTCCCAATATGGAATAGAGCAGCAACCTGAAAGAAACACCAATTAGTTAGTTCACAAACAATGAACTAACATCTTACTGAGTCCTAAAGTTGTAGTCAACAGAAAAATAAACACTTAAGTAGGAAAGCAATAGAAGAAGATGGTTTCAAAATACCTTCTGATACTGCTGGCCCCAAGTAGGCTTTCTTGTAGCCATCTCAATAATCGTACATTTAACACTCAATATATCTGCAAAGCTAGAATGTTTGATATTGAACTAATGAGCTAAAACAAACACAAAATAAAGAGTGCAACAAACATAGTGTGTATGCACGTGCTTAAGTGAAAATATTGCAAGCATTTACTGCACTAATGCGTAAGAGTAACTTTATTTGCATTGAAGATGTAACTAAGGTGACATGGGTTGAGCTAGTAAGAAAACACATGGTCGAATTTGTCTTATCCATATCATAGATCAGCTATAAGCATGGAAATGTGTGATTGTACTCACAAGCTATGCCCGGTTTGAAGGATAACTTCAAGAGCCATCAAATATGGAATACCCTTCATTGACTTTGCACTAGTCATGGTAGCCTGTACTAGCAACACACAAAACTCGGGTATACAATAATTTGACCTGATATTACTTTCGAAAGAAAACAAAGTAAATAACTAGAAAAATTAAATAAAAAATGAAATAAAGGAAACATTGTTCACGCCAGCTCAACAACTTTCTTTGATGCACCAAAGTCTATAAGTTTTATGCATCCCTTATCATCAACAAGGCTATTAGCTCCCTGATAAAAGCAAGCCTGTTATCATACATATATATACATAGAGAGAGAGAGAGAGACAGAGAGAGAGACAGAGAGAGAGAGAAGTTTTATCCTTGTTAAGAATCATTTGCAAGAAGGTGAAGATACCTTAACGTCCCTGTGCATTATTTCATTCCTGTGAAGGTATTCTATTCCCAACAACAACTGTTTTGTGTAGATTCTTATAACCTGCTCAGCACACAGATTCAGCAAGAAGATTCAAATTCCAAACACGCAAATTGTATAGTATAGAAGCAAAGTTTTCAAGCTTTGAGTGTAGCTTTTCATCTCATGTACATTCTCATAACCTACTTGGCAAACAGGTTCTAAGAGAAATTTCAACATCCTAAAATGAAATTTTTTTAAGTCAATAAGCAGGGCTTGCCTCTCGACAGAGTGTTAATTCAAATGCATTCTTATAGCCAGCTTGGCAAATGCATTTTCATATAAACTTCAATACTCAAAAACAGAAAATTGATAATTTGAATAAGTGGTAATCAACTTACAGACTCGGGAAACGAACCAAATTTTCCCAGAAGTGAAGAGATAAATCCATTGAGGACAATTTCCAACAAAATATTCAAAGATTCCTCCTCTCTAGTTGTTGCCAAGTATCTCTTCAAGAAAAAGAAGAGACAAGTAAAGTCAGAAAACCAACCAAAAAAATGAACAACCATTGCTTCAAGAAGAATGCAAATCAAATATTTACAACAATGTTTGGATGTGAAAGATTTTTAAGAAGGTTCACTTCTTCTTCAAGCTCTCTAATATGGGCCTAACAAAAATTAAAAAAGGTCAAATTCAGATAACATACTCTTGCCAATCAACTAAAGCAAAAATCTTTAAACTTTAAAATAGAAAAGTACCAATTTAGTACCACAAACGCAATACTTCATACACAAATTGTAAGAATCAATAAATAAAGTGATTAAATTGGACATCAACAAAACCTGGGTTTTCTCTATTGAAGCACTGTTGGCTACAATTGAAACCTACATTGCATGGATATTAAAAAATTAGAAAGTAACAAAATCAAAACCAAACAAATTTCCAAAAAAAAAATCTAACCTGTTTGATGGCTAGAAGAGCTCCAAAATCAATATTGAGTCCCATATAAACCCTTCCAAATGCGCTGCAACTGATCAATTCACCTTTCCTCTACCGGATCGACGGGGCGTCGTCTTTCTTGACTTTGATTGCATCAGACTTGGCAATCGGTGGAAGTGCAGGGATTGGAGGCCTTGAGAAGAGTTTGATTCCCAATTTGCAAATGATGGAGCCGATCTTCTCAACAAAGCCTTCGAAGACAGCTCCGTCGTCATCGAAGGGCTTGAAAACCAGAGATCGGCAAACTGAGCCGATGAAATCTTGCATTGTATTGCGAGTGATGTAGGTTGGATCAAATGTAACGCAGCACAGAAACGAGGTTGATATACTAAGAAGAATATTATTGATGTCTCAAAGAAAAGCTATCTAAGCCTAATAGCTTACAAGAATATTTATACTACCAGAGCTTTAGACAAAAATAGAAAGAAATGTGTTTGGTTGTATTCTCAAAATATATTTCCACCCATACATTTCCACTTCAAGTTTGGATATAATTTTCAAATCGTAATGCCACCACACAATTCAAAATACATCTTCACTTCCCGTTTGGCAGATTTCTTCTTTCGTTTCTCCATTGTAAAAAGCTTCCAACGGTACATACTTTGTGTCTTCGATATTCTTCATTTTTGAAAAGCTTCACGTGAAAGAAATTTAAAACTGAACTTCTGAAAAGCTTCACCTGGAAAGAAATTTAAAGCTGAACTTCATGAGTCCTCTCCCTCTCTTTCAACGATCACAGCTCAAGATTCTTCACGGGTTGTGCTGCTCTCTGTGAACTGAGACCTTCAAATCTAAACTATGTTTGTGAACCCCCTCTCCACCCATAAAATCGCATCTACCAGCTTCCACAAATCAAGTGAGTTACAGTTTGTGCATTGTGGAAGATTCACTCTCCGAACAACGAAACAACAACAAGACCGAGGTCAACTAAATCATAAATTTCTCTCGAATTTTAAATTACAACTCACTGATTTCCTCAAGCATCTCCAAATTCATTCCCAATTTATGTGTGTCAGGCCAAATTTGTGAAGCGTATTCTCGAATCAGATGCCTACCGAAGAAGTGTATATCCACCCATTGTACCCACACCATCACCGATGACAACTATTCCACTCCTACTACTCTGGTACGTATATCCTTCAATCAATCTGCTAGTCATATATCCTTCAATCCTTCAATCGATCTGCTATGTAATAGCTGAGAAACAGAAATGGTTCTGATCTGTCAAACCGGTCAACCGCCAGGACAACTGGCTGATCATCCCACCGGTCTTCCGGCCGATCAACCGCCAGCCCAGCTCTCTCCAGCCCAGCTCTCTCTCCTCTTGGTCAACTGCCACTTACCCCTTTTGATGCTTTTCTTCTTCTTATGATCTCCTTCTACTTATGGTCTACCGTGTACACTTCTTTCACAAACTTTTTGCATGCAATATTCTGCTTTTTCTTATTGTATTTGTTTTTTCCAACACTGTTAACAACTTCAATTGATGAATTCTTTTTTCCTAGCAATATTCTATTTTTTCCTGTTATATCTATTTTTCCCAACACTGTTAACAATTTCAATTGATGAACTTTTTTTCCTACCGAAACATAATTGGAGATGATTCTTGCATTTTTATTTTTTAATATCCAATTCAGATTTGTTTAGATATAAATTGTGTGTTGTTAGATAGATGACAACAATTCTGATGACAATCAGGACACAAGAATGTGAAGTTCCAGAATTAAAATGAAGCCAATAAACATGTTGAGAGACAAGGTACAAAAAAATCAAGCAATAGGTCGTAGTACTGTGTGGACAGTTAGGCATTGGAATCATTTTGCAACTGAGTTACAAAATTTGTATGGGTTTCGATACACACCAAAACAAGTGAGACAAAAATATTAGTGACTGAAAGCTGATTACCAAACCTTTAAGCGATTGCAGGCACAGACCGGTCTGGGATGGGATCCCATTGTAGGAACGGTTGTTGCACCTGATGAATTTTGGAATAAGGTATTGAATTAACCTGTACCCTTTTCAAATTTTTTTGTAACATTTGATCACACGTACAGAAGGCTTATTTTTAATATTTTCAATTGCTGTAGGCAACAAAAAATGTTAAGAAATTTAGGACAAAAGGATTTAAGTGTTTTCAAGAAATGACCGAAATTGTTGAAAACTGTTGTGCCCGTGCATCCACACAAGGAGCCTTTAACTCTGATGAAAAGAATGAAATGCTTAATAAATTTTGGTCTCCTGGAGCTAGTGGGAGTAATGCGGCCGAACCTATTGCTGTTAACTTATTTGGCAATAAGTACATAGAACCATCGAAGAGCAAAAATCACAAGAAGGGCCCTACAAATATCCAAACTGATAGTGGTCGTTCTAAAAGGTCATGGTCAAGTGGCTTTGATGATGTCTACGCAGCTTTCACTACCTATGTACAGGCAAAAACGGAACATTTCTGTGCCTGATCAATAGACACAGAGGCTGCAAGTGCAGGTGGTGATGACTATTCTCTTGATGCATGTCAAGATGCCCTGTTAGAGCTCGAGGACATACCACCAGTCCAGCACATTAGGGCACTAACACTATTCAAAGATAAGGAATGACGATGGTTTCTTATGTGTACTCCTGCCCATATGCGCCTAGCTATGATCCTAGCTTTGCAATGAAGGGAGAAGTTGTTACTTGATCGAGCTTGCGATTCTCTTTGTGGTTGTCCAACATGATTTGATGATGTCGATGTTGTTCTTATTAATTTTTTTTTCACCTGATGACATGCTCTTTTTTATCCGTCTTTCTTTGTTTATTTCTATATTTTTTAAAATTGTTTCTATTTTACATTTAGATGTGATTTTATTCTTCTGCGTTCTTTCATGTCTGTTTTCTTATTTCTGCTTCAACTTTTAATTTTACACACAGCATACAATATGAAATGGTAGTAATGATAATATGACTAAATATTAATATGTTTTTTCTTCGCATGTATGTTTCCATCTAGTTCGATAAATGACTAAGGCTAACAAATTATAGGCAGTGGTTTATTTTAGTTTCACCAATAATGGTAACAGTTAGCATGTTGTTAATCATTTTTTTATAATTATGCGTTATCGTCATGTAGCCGAAACAATATGTCATCTGACACAAAAAACAATGCAATGGAGAGGTCATCAGAGGAGGATGAGGTTATTGAAGATTTTATGGACTTTTTGATGATTACTTTTGTGAATGAACATATGAATGCGTCAACCAGTAGACGATCGCAGCAAACTTGTCCATTCAAAGGTAATGATTATATCTTCAGTTTATTAAATGGCCATCCAGAAACAATGACGAACATCATGCGAATGGATGCCCAAACATTCATTTTATTGAAAGACACCTTACTTCAAAATGGATTTGTTGAAACTGAACATATGCATATCAGTGTTAAGAAATCGCTTGACATTTTTTTGTACACTTCCGCACAAAATAACCGGCATAGACTACTAGCCGATAGATTTCAACACTCCACGGAAACTATTTGTTGACACATCAAAATCATTATGCAAGCACTGTGCAAGCTTGCATCAACAGTTATCAAATTACATAACCGAGATGAGATACTGGCAAAAATTTTAAATGATAGGAGATTTTTTCCCTAGTTCAAGGTACGACTACATGTTTGTCTTGTAAGTTTTCAATAACAGTAACGAATTAAATTATTTATTTATTTATTTATGTTTTACAAGTAATATCTAGGTTTGTTTCACGTTTAATGTCAAACTAATATATTTCAAGTAGGATTGTGTCGATGCTATAGATGGCACATTGGTAGATGCGTGGGTCCTAGCCTCAAGACAGACTATGGTATCGCAAAATGTACTCGCAGCTTGCGACTTTGACATGTTGTTCACATTTATCAATTCTAGATGGGAAGGTAGCACTCACGACAACACAATTTTAGTTGACTCGATTACAAGAGCTGGTCTACATTTCCTACACCCACCCCATAGTGAGTGTCACCAAATAACACACTGTACTGTCTTAAATGTTGATTTTTGTGTACATGTATTTGACAGAGCATTGCCGATATTATTTACATGTAGGCAAGTATTATTCAGTAGATGCCGGCTTCACGAACATGCTTGGATTTCTTGCTCCATTTCGTTCCCAATGCTATCACTTGCAAGAGTTTCATGGCTGTCATTATTCTAGACCCAAGGAATTGTCTAACCATCGACATTCATCGTTACGCAATATCATAGAAACAACATTTGGTATTCTGAAAAAGCGCTTTCCAATATTGCGGTCCATGCCAAATTACAAGTCCACAAGACAAAAGCCCCTCGTGATTGCATGTTGTATAGTGCACAATTGGATCCATTTGCATGCAGCTATAGACCCATTCTTCATGGAAGTTAAGAATGAAATGGCGATAGAAGCGGCAGCAAAAGGGTTTGTTAGAGGCCAAGCTGACTATGGTGACATGTCACAACATGGGTTGACGTACCAATCGAACTTCAGGGATGCAATTGCTACTGCTATGTGGCAAAATCATGTTGGTCATGGATAGATTTGTGATGTGAAGAAATAATGTGAATTTCATAGAATTGTATGTATTATTACATTCGACTTTTTTTTTTAATGTGTAAAACATTTGAAAATATTAAAAAATTACAAAAAATATTTTTAAAAAATCAACCATAATTTTTTTAAAAAATATTTAAAAAAAATTGATGTAAAATTTTTTAGTAAAACAAAAATATTAAAAAAAAAAACATTTTAAAATTCATCTACCGTGTTGATGTTCTAAAAAATCAACCATAATTTTTTTTTTAAATATTATTTTTATTGTAACATATTATAATATTTCAGTAAAACAAAAATATTAAAAAATAAAACCATTTTAAAATTCATCTACCCCGTTGGTGTTCTACAAAAGCCACTATAATTTTAAAAAATAATTATTTTTGTTGTAACATATTATAATATTTCAGTAAAACAAAAATAATAATTAAAAAAAAATAGCATTCTAAAATTCATCTACTCCGTTGGTGTTCTGCAAAATCAACCATAATTTTTAAAAAAATATTACAAAAATTATTGTTGTAAAAGCAACCACAGTTTCAAAAAAAAAAATATTAAAAAAAATATTTTTGTTGCAACATATTATAATATTTTAGTAAAACAAAAATAATATAAAAAGACATTTTAAAATTTATCTACTCCGTTGGTGTTCTACAAAATCAACCATAATTTTTTAAAAAATATTAATAAAAATAATTTTTTTGTAAAATATTAAAATATTTTAGTAAAAAAAATTATTAAAAAAAAACTATTTGAAAAATTCATCTATCCCGTTGGTGTTCTACAAAATCAACCATAATTTTTTAAAAAATATTAAAAACTAATTTTGTGTAAAATATTAAAATATTTTAGTAAAACAAAATTATTAAAAAAACCAATTTTAAAATTCATCTACCCCGTTAGTGTTCAATAAAATCAACCATAATTTTTAAAAAAATATTTAAAAAAATAATTTTGTTGTAAAATATTAAAATATTTCAGTAAAACAAAATTATTTATTAAAAAAAAATAGTTTGGTTAACAGCGTTTTTTCAATTAACTGTTATTAAAAAAAAAATTGGTTATAATTGTTTTTTTTTTTTTTTGTTGATAATTAATTTTTTTCAATTAAATTTGAAGAACATTTTGATTAACAGTTTTTTTTTTGTTAATAAATATTTTTTGAATTGAAATTTGAAAAGAGTTTGGTTATGGAAAATAAAATGAAAATAAAATAAACAGATAGGTGCATCATTTAAAAATAAAAACAAACAGCAGTAAATTATATGGAAAAAAAATACACAGACAAAATATAATGACAAATAGTCCGTACATCCATGAACCAAAAAATTAAGAAAGAAAGAAAAGGAAACAAACAAATAAGAATAGAAAGTACGAGTATATCTGCAACACAACTAAAAATGATAACATGCGTCAACCATTTAATTGCCCATCAAAACAAATTAAGCTTCGTTGTCAGGTGGTGGTGGTGGTAGAGGTGAAGGGAAGTAATGATGGTAGACCTGAGTCATTTGATGGTCAATCTAATCAATGCGGTTGCTTGTAATTTCATCACATCTTTCAGTGTCTACACAAAACTACCAAATTGTTGAATTAGTGAGTTCTGAGAGACAGAAAATACATCGAACTGATTACCCAATGCATTGAACTGATTCTCCATTTGTTGTTCCTATTGTACGCGTTGATTATGTTATTCTTGTTCCAGCGCCAAATAATCAGTCCAGTACTAGGATTGTTCATTTGGTGGCATGGCATTGTTATTGGGGTCTTCGGGATCATTAGCTATTGGTGCATTTGCAACATTAATAGATCTCAATAAGTTGTTAGCACCACCAGCTTGGGTCAGTGTATACTCTGAAATTGGTGAAAAGATTTTCACATCTGCTTCACCAACAAGGCTGACATTATGAGCTTTGAAAATTTTGGTTAGCAGAGCTCCAAAAAGTAGTGACCGGCCATTGAGAATACCAAGATTTGTAACCACAATTTCCTTCAGTGGTATATAGCATAAATCTAATGTTTGACCAACTTCAAAACAATATAACAAATAATTAAACATTATAAAATGGAACAATATCAAAATGTCCTTTTTTGGGAGTGACATTTTCGACTATCTATCGATGAAGAATACGAAGTTGGGGTTTCAAATGTCGTGCTTGTAAATTAGTGCCGGTAAATCGGTTCTCACAAATTGTAGTATAAATCTCACTTACATCACCAACCATGTTAACTAGGTCAGTCTCACTTTGAAAATGACTTTACAAATCCCCTGACTGAACTCTAATTTGTGCCAAAGTGTGGGGGTTCAATGTGATTAGTTTACCTTTGACGTAAGATGTCAAACTATTCTCTCCAACTGCTCCCTCAGTAGGTCTTAAGTAAAGGTAAAATAAATACACAAGACGTGGATATACTTTTTATGGTAAATTGGTTAAAGGTAACCATCCCATTGTCTCCAGTGTGCCAACCAACAAAGGATCATAATGAGAATGTAGATTTACCCTTCTCCTGGTAACAATTGGTCGGTTTGACAAAATTTGGTTCATGATTGAACATGAGAAAATCAATAGTTGGGTAAGTCTGCTCTTATTGGCGTGGTGGAGGGTTAGAGATTTGGCCACGTTCTGGTCTGGCTCTTTTTGTTCTCGACATAACTTATGAACGTAAGCAAAATGATAGCAAAAGGTAATAAAAATGTATGAAAAATGTATAGCAAAATATATGAAAATGGTGTGCAAAAGGTAAGCAACAGATAGCCAAAGCTCAGCCTCGAGTTGAGACTTGCAAGAAGCTGGAACAGGCGAGGCCGGTTGACCGTCGGGTCGACCTGTTTGTTGAGCTCTTTGGCTTACTTCTACAACTCTGAAATTATGAATAGATCTGAAAAAACCTTTGATCAAAGCTCTTGGTCTCTTGTTTACATGGATATGAATTGTAAAAATATAGACTGAATTTTTTAAATTAATTGATTATGAAATTAATTGAGGTAGGTGGTGGAGGAGGTGGTTGTATCGTTCAGGTATTGATACTATTTTGATACTATTTGAATAATGAATGTCAATAAAAATGGTAAAGAAGTTGGTGAAAGTTGTGAAGTAATGAAGTTGTTGGAATGAATATGGTGTTGCTGAAAGTTGTGAAGTGAAATTGGTTGTTAGCAAAGTGATATAAAGAGCCTCGGTCAAACAAATGATCAAAAACATACTGCTGAGTTTTGGCTTCTCTTTTTTTCCTTTCTTTTTTCTTTTTTTTTTTTCAAAACTGACCAACTAAGGTTTTGCAGAGGGTTGATGGCTTTGCAGAATATGAGTTAAATTACCATGTTGTCCTTTTTATTTTTTCTAACATATGAATTTAGGATTCATTGAAAGAGGGGTAATGTGGTCATTTCAATCTCACATACATCACACACTAATATTATTGATGGTACTTCCATTTCACAGGTGAGACCTTCACGGGTGCAATTGACAGTGAAATGGATAGGTGAGATACAATAATGAAGGTGAAGACAACGGTATAGGTTCACGGATTTTTCACAAAAGTGATCAAATTTAACAAATGAAAAAATGTTAAGGTAGCGTTTGGTAACATTTATATTTTTGGTTTCTATTTACAAAAAATTTATTAATTAGTTTTTATTTATTTTTAAAAAAATATAAATTACAAACGTGTTTGGTTTGAACAAAATATTTATTGTCTAAATTTAACAAACATAAACAAAAAAAATATGTTAATTCAGGTCGAAAATATTTATATTTATTTTTTATTATTTAATGACAATGGGATCATACACATTATAATTAAAAAAAAATAATTATAAAAATAAATTGGAAAAAAAATAATTTTAAAAAAATTGAAAAAATAAATTAATTGAAAAAAAAGTAATTGAAAAAAAAATTAATTGAAAAAAAAAATTATTAATTTATTTTTTGAATTGAATTTTTAAAAGAGTTTGGTTATAAATGTTGATCAAAAATTTCAATCGAGTTTTGAGTTGTGTGTTTGATTATGAATTATAACTTTTTAAATTAAGTTTTGAAAACTCTTTTTAATTTTCAAAACTTATAACCAAATAAATTTTCTTATTTCACATGTTACATCAAACTTTCAAAATTTAATTACACACTCAATTCAAAACTCTCTTCAAAAACCATAACTAAATAAATTTTTTATACTCAAATCATAATTTTAAAATTCACAAACTCAAATCTATTCTCAAATCAAATTTAGAAAACTCTACTAAACGCTTTCTAAAATTTTAACTTCATGAATAAGGCACTCACATATTAAAGTGTAGTATTTGTGTTTGAGTTTTATATAATTTATTGATATATGCTCAAATTTTGTCATATTTTTTTTTTATTATTATTTTTGTCAACATTCGTATCACAAACGTAATTTTTTTTTCCTTTCTATATCTATCTTAATCCATAAACATTTTCACTCTTTACATATCATCATACCAGGATCACAAGTGCTGCCATTTATTATTCCTTTTGTTATTCTCCTTCCGCTCATTTCCTGTCCAATGCCTCAACACCTCACATTCCCTTTAGGGATGGCAACTTGAACCTGGTCCGACAGGGACCTAACCTCTCGGCCCCGATTAGAACGGATTTTTTTCGAAAATAATCCCTGTAGAGCCGGGGATGGTATTGAAAATTAAATCTCCGTTGATTTTCGGGCTAGGGACGGTGATAGGTTCCCTGGCCCCAGCCCCGGCCCAAAGTCCCCGAACAATCTCCCTGTATATATATATAGGATTTATTGCTTTATTATATTATATCTAATATAATATCTCTCTCAACTCTCTCTCTTTCTCTCTCTCTCTTTACTCTCTATGAGAGAGATGGACATTTCTAATCTAAGCACCTTCCAGATCTAAGCCGCGACAAAGAAGTCTAGAGAGAGATCGGCAACGGAGAGCATTTCTAAGCACCACCGCCGCGCGCGAATCCGCGATGAACATTTCTGAGCACCACCGTCAGCCGCTGATCGCACCACAGTCGCCGACACCACCATCACTCTCTCTTTCTTTCTCACACTTTCGTTTACTGTCTCTTTTTAAGATCTACCGCTACTGTTCTTCTCTCGTTGGTATAGATATAGATATAGATATAGATATAGATATACATGTTGTTGTTGATGTTGATGATAATGATCATTGATTTTGTGGACTATAGTTGTTGTTGATGTTAATGATGATGAGATGAAACAGATGCTGTTTTGCTTCCTTTTTTTTTTTGGGCTGAGAAATTTTCAAGGTCGGGGAAACCCAAACCCCATTGAAGGGCGGGGATGGGGACAGTGATACGTTCCCGGTACGGGGATCGGGTCCGGGGATAGGAAAATTTTTACTATCGGAGATCAGGGACGTGGAGTGTGATCCCCAACCCTGCCTCGCCCCGTTGTCATTCCTATTCCCCTTTGTTTCTTCTCTAATGCACCAATTTCATTCTCTATCTTTTATATATATATGAAGCCTTACATCACTTTCATATTTTATTTCACACCCTAACTCTACATTCTCGCTCTCTCTTTCATATACATTTGAAGCCCTTCACTTTTTATTCCAGACTTGCTTTAAGTTCTCTCACTCTCTCTCTCTTCTATATACCATGAAAGAAGCTATGATAGAGGAAAGAAGAGAAACGTTGAAAAGCTACAAAACAGATAAGAGAGAAGCAATAAGAGTTGGTGATGGAATGAGAGGTACGAGTATATGGACAAAAATGTACCTAGATTTTTATTTATTATTTTAATTTAATGCTTAATAATAATATTTGCAGTAGTACAACATACACCAATTAGTGTACTAACTAGTATAATGATATTATTATTGACCACACATTATGTACCAATTAAGTAAAATTGGGTACATACAATTTACTTATCAATGCTATATCCATATGCTCATCTGTTTATTAAGAGGTGATTTTATGATTGATTTTTTTTATAATTCTTTAATTTTTAACAAAAAAAAAAAACATATAAAAAATAAAGAGAACAAATTGACTTTTTAAATATTTTATTGAGTTGCAAAAGCTCAATTGAGGGTTGTACTGAGAATTAGTAATTGCAATTATTTTTATTTTTTTTTAAAAAAAAAAACCATATAAAAAATGAAAAATAATTTTTTATAGTAAGTTTTAAATTTTTTAATTAGTCCACAAGCGTAAATTAAAAAATAATAATAATAATAATAATAATAATAAAACTCCAAAGTCCCTACTCCCGACCGACCTTCAAAGCTTGAAGATACTCCCATGGCTAACAATCCTTCGCAGCTCCTTCCTTCAGGTTCACACACACACACACTCTCTCTCTCTCTCTCTCTCTCTCATGTATGTGTTTGTGTATATATCTATCTCTCTCTCTCTCTCTATATATATGTAACTTAAAAAGGGCAAAATAAACAGAAGATTGTTGATATGCGTTGCAGAGCTGATCGATCGATGCATAGGGTCGAAAATATGGGTGATAATGAAAGGTGACAAAGAACTTGTTGGTACTCTCAAGGGTTTCGATGTCTACGTCAACATGGTTCTCGAAGACGTCACTGAATAGTCTGTTCCTCTTTCTCTACTTGTTCAATTTTTCCATTCACAATTGAGACCAATATATATGATTTATTCTTTATTTTGTTGAACATAGAGTAAAACACTGGATTGATAGCAAGACTTTTAGGTTCCCTCAACATTGGCTTTAATTTATTGAATTTGATGTTTGAATTGATCAATGTGTTTGATTTGGACAAAGCTTGAAAAGTTTAGCCCTAGCTCGGGATTAGTCTATTAGCAGCAAAGTTATGTTTAGGAGAAGGAAAAAAAATAGAGAATTTATCATGCTTCTCATTAATTTGGCCTTTTTCATTACATATACATGTATATATTGAATACAATAGGCTGAAATTAGGGAAAGTTGGCTTGATAATTGGAAAATTTAAAGAAGTTAGCTCAGCTAATAATTATGATTTTATTTTTGATCTCTTTGTAAGTACTCCAAAAGCGCAATAGATTTAGGATATTCAAAATGAACTTGAGTTGAATGTATTTTCCCAACTTGCTAAACATGGGGGATCGTAAAGTTTAAGGTTGCGAAGACCATGTTGTGTACCAAAGTAGGATACTAAACAAACCCTTGTTCCAATTATTTAGGGTCGCGCTACATGGATCTATTTGCTTCAATCAATTTCATTCAAAATCAAAGAGTAATACATTTAAGGTAATCATGACATCTCTTATTGCCTCAACCCATGTTGGTCTTCCTCCATTTCTTTTATCACCTCCATTTGGATCAAAGCATTCCACTTGACTGCTGCATTCACAATCATTCCATCTCAAACAATAATCCCTCGTTTAATATCAAATTGGTATACTTTTAACTTTTTAATTGATTTGTTTATTTATTTATTTTTTCTTGTAAACTTTTCAATCATTTGGCTGCACTAATTTTTTGAAGATGCTTTTTGCTTAACCACCGACATTCAGTATTATAATAACAGGTGTTATAGCAGTCTTATAAAAAAATTTCCTACTTATAATGCACTCGTCCATTTCATCCATCACACTTTAATTTTATGGGCCACATCATCCTCACCCATCTTTTTGAATAATTGACCTAAAATATACAAAAATGGTCTCTCTTGCCCATCAAATTTTACTTTATTCTCATCTCTGTTTCTAGTTTTATTGAAGTCACACTTTCTATATTATGTTTTAGTCGTACTTAATCCGAATGCTTTATATTTTTAACTATCTATACACAGTTATTACTTAAAGTTTACTTCTCTTACTTCGTCAACTAAAACTATATTGTCAGCAAATAACATACACTTGTCCAGGGATATCCTATTGATTGTTTAGTAAATTCATCCATAATTATTGCAAAAATGTAAGGACTTAGTGCCAATCCTTGTTGTAAAATTATTGTTATTGGACTTGGTGTCGATCTTTCATGAACTTTTTTTTTTCCCCATCCAATATCTCTTTTCCTGTTGGGGGGAGGCAGACGGGTTTTTGTATTTGGCTGAAATGGAGTATCATTAATGTTTCACAATTGGCCCTTTTTTGGATTAACTTTTCATATTTTGTTAGGCATAATTTATGTTTGGAATTGACATAGGTCTTTTTCCATTTTTAAAACATGCCAACAACACATTTTTGGTGTTACTTATATGTTGTACTTGTTGTCATTAAGAAATCTACTCCCTTGTTGATTCTAAATTAATTTAAATCTAGATTTAAAAAAAAAAATCTGCCTCTGTATAAGTTTTCTCAATAACAAAACTATTGGAATCATTTTCATTGGTTAAGAAATTACAGTTATATCCTTCATGGAGCCAAATTTTATTTTTTCTTGGCGACCAAAACAACTGAAGCTTGAATGTAATAAGTTGAGGTCTAGAAAGCTATCTGTAGAGTTTCACTGGTGGGTGTAAACATGTTGACAAGCTAAATGGGAGTGAGCATGGAGGCAGGGGATTGCCTAGGGCTTACTTACCTTTGATTGGGAAATTGTTTCAGCGCTTGGGTATTGGTGTTGCTTTTTGAGTTTTTTTAATCATATTTGTAATCTCTATCCTTTCCAAACCCTCACAGTGATGGGACCTTGTACAGTGGGCTGTCTTATTTATATTTGTAATCTCTACGGTTTGTAGTGGATTGATTTTACTGATCAGATATATACATAGTAGATTGATCTATCTCACCCATGCATGTAGACAAGTTTGTGTCGAACCAAGTAATTCTTTGTGTTTTTTTTTCTCTGTGGTCTGCGTGTGTGACTGTGGTTTGCTTCCGTGTGTGTTTGTGTTGGAAATCCCAACAAGTGGTACCAAAGCTTCCGCTGGCATAACAAAAACACACTCCAAATTGCTGTAATATAGGAAAAAATTCTACCATCTATGTCTCGGGATAAAACTTCGTCAAATATTGGCTATTTTGATTTTCACAGGAAAGCATCAGAATTATGTTTTAATATGAATGAGATAATCTAAATCGAATAAGGCTCTAGGACCCGATGATATATTTATTGAAGTGTGGAAATGTTTGGGTAAGAAGAGATTGTGTGGTTGACTAGATTATTTAGTAAGATTTTGTTGATTAGAAAAATGCCCAAGGAGTGGAGGAAGAGTATTTTAATGCCAATATATAAGAATAAAGAAGATGTCCAGAATTGCAACAACTATAGAGTAATCAAGTTAATGTGTTATACAATGAAAGTGTGGGAGAGAGTGATGGAACGTCGACTGCGAAATATAACAGAGATGTTAGAGAATCAGTTTGGGTTTATGCTTGGTAGGTCAACAATGGAAGTGAATCTATCTTTTGATCAGAGTAATAGAAAAGTATAGAGAAAAAAAAAAAGACATTCATATAGTTTTTATCGATCTTAAAAAATCATACGATCGAGTGTCTCGGGATATAATCTGGTAGGTATTAGAGAAGAAAGGAGTAACAAAAGGTTACATTGATGTAATTAGGGATATGTATAAAGGTGTGGTGACCACTATTAGATCGTCTGCTGGAGAGACGAGTGAATTTCCAATTACTGTAGGGTTATACCAAGGATCAATCTTAAGTTCTTATCTTTTTGCTTTAGTTATGGATTAATTGATGTGTAATATTCAGGATGATATGCCATGGTGTATACTTTTTGCAGATGATATCGTGTTAGTGGATGAAACTAGAGAAGAAGTTAACACTAAGTTAAAGATTTGGAAAAACACTTGAATCTAAAGGATTTACAATAAGCAGAACTAAGATAGAGTATATGAAGTGTAATTTTAATAGCAGTCACAATGAAAGCAGAGGAGAAATGAAGATTGAGAATCAAGAACTATCTAAGAATGAACATTTTCGTTATTTAGGATCGATTATCACAACGACTAGGGAGATTAGAGCGGATGTGGTCCATAGAATTAAAACGGGGTGGCTTAAGTAGAGGAGTGCGTCTGGAATACTGTGCCATAAACGAGTACACATTAGACTAAAAAGGAAGTTCTATAGAACGGCTATTAAACCAGCGATGTTGTATGGGACAGAGTGTTAGGCAATTAAGAAACAACATGTAGATAAGATAAGTATTGATGAGATAATGATACTAAGGTAGATGTGTGGCAAGATTAGAAAAGATAGAGTTAGAAATGAATATATTCGAGAATGGGTAGGAGTAGTACCGATAGAAGATTGAGATGGTTTTGTTATATACAACGGAGATTAACAGAGGTATTAATAAAGAGATGCGATATAGTGATGATAGATGGTAGTGTTTGGGGAAGGGATAGACTTCGGCCTTGTTTGGGATAAACTAAAAAATCAAAAAGTTAAGAAGTTATTAAAAAAGTTACAAAATCTATACTATTCAAGGGTAGCCTATGGGGGTTTTGCCCTTTGAATTCAACTACCCAAAAAGTCAAAAAGTCAAAAGGATAAAATGATTATTTTAATTTTACTACAATATTTTATTACACATCTTTTCATAAAAAGTTAAAAAATTATTTCAAACATACATCTTTTTCTTCTCTACTTTTTTAACAAAAAAGTCAAAGTACACATATATAGCACATCCCAAACAATTACTTAGATTGACGTGGACTAGTGTAGTAAATAGACATATGAATCTCCTTAATTTGACTAACGAAATAGCCTTAGATAGAGTCGAGTGAAAAAGAATTCATGGAACCGACCCTATTTGATGGGACTTAAGGCTTGAACTGGTTTGGTTTGGTATCAATATGAAATGCTACTGCCTTGATTTGTATGCTTGTACTGACCTGAATACCATCGCACATTTTACACTAGCTCCCTTAGAGTGTGTGTGTGTGTGTTGTTGGGGGGGGGGGGGGGGGGGGGCGGGGGCGTTGGAGACAAATTCTCTGTTGCATGTGCAGTGTAGTTGCTACTACATATTGTGTTCATTTTGTTCCAGTGGGATCTGTTAATGTTGAAAGGCTTTCTGTAATTATCCTTTTCCTGTTTTCTTTGCACATCTATTCCTACATGACAGTGAAATTACCAATGAAGGGCGACGAATAACAAAACTTGACCAGATATTGCTTAATGGAAACAACATTGCTATTGTAAGTCATCATTGCTTCCTTTTTTTTTTTAATATATATATATATAGCTACCCATCATGTTTGTGGCTTGACAATTTGTTTGAGAAGCTGAGTCCTATTGATTTTGTACTCTACAATTCTAACATTTTGTGCATCATGCAGCTTGTCCCTGGTGGTTCTCCTGATCCAGAATGAGTGTGGTGGTGTGCAAGATTGCTTTTGTTAGTACCATCAAAGTGGCAGATCTAAAGAAGCATGCTGATGAACAAAAAAGTCTGGTGATTGTGACTTTAGCTGGTGACCTGGTAGTCCGAGGACTAATATTACTATCAGTTGTTATGACTATTTTTTAAATTTTTTTTGTTGGTTCTTGTATTTGAAAGAGAGTTTATTTACATTGATGACTTAATAACTCCCCAATGACCATATGAAGATTTCTAGGGTGTGAGAAATATGAGACAATTTGAAGAGCATGTAGGTAAAGGGCCATCAAGATGCTAACTGTAAATCTGACCCTTGTGCACTAAAGTTTTCCCTTTCTTAAAAAAGAAAATCAAGTAATTACAACAAATTTATTAGGTTGAGTTGAGTTTAGCTGGTGAACTTTTTTACTTATATATATATATATATATATGGATGATAATTCATTCTGAATAAACTGAACGTTAAGAACGTAAGAATATGTTTGTTTGACAGAGTAAATTAAATTAGATAAGATTAACATTTTACAGCTATTAATTTTGGAATTATTAATCTCTTTAAATTGTGTAACATACACTGTTTGATTAACTTCGAATTTAAGAGGATGAATTGATAAAATTTTATAAATTTTATAATTTAGGCCTAGTTTGGGAAGATTAAAAAAAGACAAAAAGTCAAAAAGTCACTATCCTATTTAAGTCACATCATCTTATTTAAATCACATCACCTCTCTAACACATCACTTCAAACCCAACCCAAACCCAACTTATATTTCATAAAAAGTCAAAAAGTACACTTATTTAGTCTTCTCAAATTAGGCCTTAATCAATTTGCCAAAGTCTCTCATTTAACTTTATTATGAACGTTTTTTTTTTTTATTTTTTCAAACTAACAAAAAAAAAAAAGAAAAAGACGTTTCGTAAGAATATTATAATATCTAAGTCCTATCCTTAGAATAATCAGTTGCTGATTAGGTTTAACCTAACCCAAACGAGGAATGCATCAACTCCCAACATAGAAGGCAAAGTCACGGTTAAAGTACATTACGATCAGTTTCAACGAATTAAGGGAAACGTTAGTTGTGTTCCATAAGTTGAGCTGTGCTCACTTGCAACCAATCAAGGGAAACGCTAATTGTGTCCCATAAGTCGAGCTGTGCTCACCTGTGTAAAAAGAAGACACCTTTCTACATTGCCACCATCCCCGGTGCTATCAACGCGTTTGTTTGACAAACTTAATTAGTTAAGATTGGTATTTTAAAATTATAAATTTTAATTTATGTAGCACATTCCATTTTATTGAGATAGAATTATTAGGCGAAATCCATAAATCCTTTGTTGTCTTTTTCTTTCATCAAGCCAAACATCCCAACGCTCAACTGCCGTTTGGCATGTGGGTTTTTTTTTTTTTTTTTTTTTTTTTTTTTTTTTTTTTTTGACTATTTTAGTTTTCATTAAAAAGTTTATTTGGATTAATTTTTTTTTATTTTTATAACAGAACAAATGAAATAATTATAATTTAAATGTGATATTTTATTTTATTAATTTTTTAATTTATTTTATCTTTTTATAACTAATTTAACCCAAAAAATTAATGCCAAACGAAACCTGAAGAGGTCCTTGATTAACTTCGCGGTCAGGATTTAATTAAGGTGCTAAGATTAATTAAGCAGTGGTGTTACATGCATTAATTAATGTTAAAATAATATTATATGCACTAATTAGTGTATACACCAGTGTACTAATAAATAATGTGACATAATTTAAGAGGTTTTAGATATTTGTAATTTGTATAATAAATAGAGTCATTAATGATATTATGACATTAGTTAGTACACTAGTGTGTACACTAATTAGTGCATATAGTACTACCGTTAATATTAACTAGTGTAGCAACATTAGTTATGACATTATCATTAACCCTACTCATTAATTACATTACAAATACTAAAAATCTCTTAAATTATAACACATTATCAATTAATTCATTAATTAATATATATAATATTATTTTTCATCAAGTTGCACTTAACTAGTCGGACACTCCATTCTAAAAAAATTAAAAAATTAATTTAATGTTATAATTTAATCAATTTGCCTGTATAGAGAGCCCCCACCCCGCTGTTCTTTTATCGTGTTGGAAGAGATGGAGATGAGTTACCAATTAAGAACGCTGAGGAAGAAGAGAGAGGTGGACTCCATCATCAGAGACACCATCGACAAGCTTCTCGTCCTTCGCTTCGGTCGATCTTCCGACCCCCTCTGTCTCCAGCTCGACGACATCGTACGTCTAGGGTTTTCCTCTCTCTCTCTCTCTCTCTCTCTTCATTGTTCATCTCCTGAATTTCTTTCACCTACAAAATTAAATATATAATCGCAATTCGATTTCTTTATGGAGTCGTTTAATTTTCTTTCTGAGATAAATAATGGCTTATATGTTTGTTGACGGAAGACCTAATTTGAATCTCAAACGCACCCGATAAAAAAGAAACTCAATTTTGTTTATATTCCGAAATTATCATATAATCATGAAGCGATACAGTTTGATTCAAATTTTTTTTTTTTTAAATAAAAAATGTGTAAAATGCATTGATCCTTGCTAAAATGACTTATCATTTGAAATTTAGAAGTAGAAAATTGCTGGCCTAAATCACATTACTTTCTCATATTTTTTTTATCTACTAGGAACAAACAAGTAATATGGTTCCCAATTCCTTGCATTTAACGGGTAAGAAAGAGTAGGTAAAAAGTGGGTATGTGTAGCATTTCTCATAAGCCTGTGTTTGGATCATCAATTTTGATAGAGATTTGGAAAGGGAAACTCCCACCTTTTTCACTTCCCTTTCGCAGTCCCTACTCAAATCTGTGATCCAAACACAACGTAAATAAAAGTAGTTTCTCATAGTAATTTCAAACTTAATTTTTGGAAAGTTGAAGATGCTCATAATTTTGTACAGTTGCTTATCTTGATTCCTTTGTTATATTTTCCTCCTTGTTTGAGAACAGCTTTCTAAATCAGCAAGGGAGGTGTCCAAGTTTGCAACCATAGCATTGGTAGATATAGATTCAGAGGACATTCAAGTCTATGTCAAGTATTTTGACATCACCTTGATACCATCCACAGTTTTTTTCTTCAATGCTCATCACATGAAGATGGATTCAGGGTACAGTTTCTTCTTATCATCCACTGCTTCTTTTGGATTACTCTGTTACATCATTTTATTACATTTTTATCTGATAGTGTTCTTTCTAAGCAAGAAAATAGTGTGGCAATACTATCTGTAATTTCCCTGTTTATTTGGAGGGCCTGAAGTTCACATCATTATGCCATTCACTTGTTATTCAGGAGTGCAGATCACACCAAGTGGGTTGGTGCATTTCATGAAAAACAGGACTTCATTGATGTTGTAGAGGTATGCTGCTAGTACTGATTTCTCATACACCATTGTCATGTAGTCATCCTTACTTGTTACAGGTATGCTGTCATCACATGCAAAGATTTGATGTAGTATTGATATGGTTTTTTTAAAGATATCTCTAAATTTATCTGAAATGGCTGTGAAGATGCATCAGATCATTGGAGTGTTGTGCATCAGTGGTTTTTTTTATTTTTATTTTTTAGTTACATTGAAGGATAAATTAATACTTCTGGGTGTTGGAATTAGTCTGTTATTGTTGATTGCTCTTTGCCAATGATTGGTTTGTTGGTAGGAATGCCCCTTTAAGTGATTCTTTTGCTTTGCTTTGCTTTGCTTTGTTTTTGTTTTTGTTTTTGTTTTTGTTTTTGGGGGTGTTTGGGAAGCTGAGTTGGAGGCTAAAATAGCCTCAAACTAAAAGAAAATGGCCAAAAAACCCCCTAAACCAATACTTTATATTAATATATATATATAGCTGTAGCCGTGGACTGTCACAGTGACAGTGTAGCACAGCCTACTACTGTCACCATTGACAAGTTGTCCAATTATTGGTAAATGACGATTTTGCCTCTTTACATTAATTTTGAAAAATGTGAGGTTAGGGATAAATTTGTCATTTTAACTTTAAACATCATCTCAACACATTTTTCAATACAACTCAAATAAAAATAAATTCCATCTTTCCAAACACAAAAACTAAAATAGCCAAAACGCCTCTAAAATAGCCACTTCCCAAACACCCACTTTGTATAGAAGGTTCTTAGGTGTGTTGGAAGTAGTTCCAATCAGTAATGTTCTCCTCGTAGGATTTATGTTAGAAAAATGATTGGGACCTCTAATTTAGAGGTACCACTAGTGATGTGGCAGTGGGTCCCCCACTGCCACAGCCAATCAGGTGTCTTGAATTTTTTTTTTTTTTTTTTTTCCCCTTTTCCACCTCATTAGAGGTGGTTTAGAGTTGCCTTTTTAGAGGTATGTAGCATGGTTGTTTATGTTATGGTTGAATGGATGTCTGAACCTTGCTGCTTTTTTCTTTTTTTTTTCGGTCCTCGCAGGCAATATATAGAGGGGCCATGAAAGGAAAGCTGATAGTGAGTTGTCCATTGCCCCCGGAGCAAATACCAAAGTTCCAGTTGCTGTATAAAGATGTGTGAGAGCTGAATCTTTGGTCTATAGGGTGAACTGATGAGGTTCTAAAGATAGACACGTATTATATTGAGAGGATATGGTAGTATAACCCATACTGTTAACTGTACCTTAATGCAATTCTGTATTCTTGGTATCATAATGTAAGAGAAGGGAAGAGGGAATGAATTCCATAGTTTTGAATAAAATTTACGCACCTAATACATTTCTTTATTAGTGACTTGGCTGGTAAAGTTATTTTCCAGGAAAGCATATAAGAATGTCCTGAACTGAAATGCAAGTCAAATGGTTAGAGGCCATCGAACATGGTGATCTTTTTTTAGCAGCCTCAAAATTGGAATATTGCATTGTGCTAAAGGAAGTATGATAAAAATGATTGAGGTAAATTCCAAAACTTTATCACAAAAAGAAAATTAATATTTATTTATGACTTCTCGAACTCAAACTTATGAAATTGAGATTACATTTAATCCATTGTAATTATTGATGCATGGATTATCAAAAATTGCACCGGCATTGAGTTGTCTAACTATTTCCATTAAACTATCAGATTGCTAATGAAGTGTTCAACTGCCATCTTTTAGATGAATAATGAATCTAACGGGCATCCTTTGATAAGAAATTGTTTTCTCTGACAATTCGAGCATTGCAAAGATCATCAACTGAGTCACCCCTTTCAAAAACAGCAGCAGCCCCCATACCTGAACCTGCAACCACCAATACAAATAAATGTTTAGCCAACCAAAGGAAATAAGTGAACTACTCAAGTGTCAGAGACGAAGAACCAAGACGTAGAAGAAGGCAAGTAGAGAGACCTATGCACATGGAAATCACACCAAATCGACAGTCCTTGCCACGACGCTTCATCTCGTGCAATATAGTTGCAACACAGCGTGCACCTGATACATAAGGTAGGTAAGCAGGTAGGTTAATTTCCAGACTATATCTAGCTAATATTGAAAGGTATCGAGTATAATAGGTCCTAAGAAGTTCGTATAAATTTCTACAAGCCCTCTTGCTTACCTGTAGCACCCAAAGGATGCCCAAGAGCCATTGCGCCGCCATTGACATTGACTTTTTCAGTATCAAGCTCCAGTTTCTTACAGCAATATACAAACTGGGATGAAAACGCCTGCAGAAAGAACATTATAATTGCAATGTATGAATTCCTGTGTTTATACTGAACTGAACATGGGAATTGTAATGATGAAGAGAATCCACTACCTCATTTATTTCAAACAGGTCAATATCATCGAGCTCAAGACCAGCAGATTTCACTGCTGCTGGAATTGCAGCAGCTGGGCCAATGCCCATAACAGCGGGATCTACCCCAACTGCAGCAAAACTCCTGCATGCATAGCACGAGATTGCATTTTAAATAACAGCATCTCACACTTCAACATTCGACTATCTTAATAATAATTTAGGCCTCTCAATAATGTATAAATATTTAAACAAAGAGATCAAAATGAAGTTCCAACACAAATTGTGCAACCCTGATTTTTAAATTTGCCACACTCAGAAACCCAAAATTGCATAAGCTGGTGACAGTACATCCATGAATTTACCTTCTTCAAACTTTTTAGTTTTGACTGAATTTTATTCAAGTGAAGAAAATGATGGCTACTTGTATTATTTCATTGGACATTTGATACACAAGATCACCTCCAACTTCAAGACATCTTGGATCATTACAAAGACACTGATTAGGCTAATAAAATTAAATACCAAGAAACCTTCATAAAAAATTTGAATTCTGATCTGTAAAGTGTGGATAGCAAGTTAACAAAGGTCACTGTTGTGTTCCATTTGAGGTTCTTTTTTTTTTCCCCCTCATTTTTGGGATAACATTTTAAGGAAATAATATACCTGAACACACCAAGAATTGGAAGCCCCTTCTGCATAGCGAGACTTCTCTTCATGAGCAGGACTGCTCCAGCACCATCACTCACCTGACTAGCATTCCCTAGAAAATGCAGCAGTGACAATTCAGGTCAAAGTTACAAATTTATGGCATCCAACAAATGCATGAACTAGGAAGTAAATATTTTCAGAAGAATGGCTATTATTTGAATACCAGCAGTCGTGGATCCATCCTTTTTGAATGCAGGCTTCAATTTTGCCAGATCTGTCATATTTGTGTTTGGACGAATTCCATCATCCACAGAAATCGTAACAGGCTTCTCCTCACCAGTTTTGGGGTCCACGATCTTTGAGAAATATTTAACAGTCAGAAATGTCAATAGAAAAGATATTAATTATACAAGTGAATTTCAGCAGTACCTTCGTAGAAACTGGAATAATTTCGTCAGTGAATTTTCCAGATGCAGTTGCCGCAGCAGCACGCTTGTGAGATACCACCTGTTGATTTAATCTAAAAGGTTCAAAAAAAGAAAAAAATCTACAAATTCTCATCGGGATATAAAATCACATTAATGGATTCTTGGGACTCACAGCAGCCTGATCCTGCTCTTGCCTTGTAACACCATAGCGTTGTGCAACATTTTCGGAAGTAATTCCCATAGGAAGAAGACAATCTCGGGCTTGTGCAAAACTGTCCACCTGTTAATACCATAACATCCAGTTTTAGAAACCACTCAAATCAGGCAAATTGGATTAATATGAAACACACACACACACATACTCTTGGGTTAACTTTGGGAACCCTGCCAATCATGTCTGCCGTCATGGACTCCAATCCAGCACCAATGCCTGTCTTGAAAACAACGAAGGTTAAAGCAAAGCATGGAGAAAACACTCAAATTAGATTAATTTTTGCCAGATTTTTACTCTTACCTATATCATAAAATCCTGCTCTTATAGAGGCAGCAACATCAGCAACTGCTTGGAGGCCTGATGAACATTGCCTATTGACGGTTCTGATGGGCACAGTTTCTGCATGACATAGATATATCATTTCAGTAGAACTATATCATTTCTATGTTGTGCCTAGAGATCCACAAGATTCAGAAAGGATGTGCGTGCCACTGCATACAGCAATATATATAAATAAAAAAACAAATCACAAGAACAAAATGGTAAAGTACCAGGAAAACCAGCGTAGAATGCAGCCATCCTGCATTCAGTTGCTCTTTGTGAACCTGGTGCCAAAACCGTACCAACAACTATATCTCCCACCTCGTTGGGGTTCAGATTTGTTTTCTCTATTAATGCCTACAGTGGACAATAATCACATGAGAAGCTAGAAAGATATATCTCATAAGTTCATAACACCACGAATATGATTCTAACTTTTGTTAACTCGATCAAACTAAAAAAAAAAAAAATCCAATTTCATATCCACTACTCAACTAAAAGGCCCACAACACCATACAAACTCATTCCTATGGAAGTATAGTTACCTTCAGAACAGGAGAAAGTAGATCATCCGGAAGGGTATCCTTGAAACCGCCACGTTTTGATTTGCAAATGGCAGTCCGATATGCACTGTTAGAAAGGAGAAAAACATTAAAAGACAAGGCAAATGAATCAAGTAAATAGAAGTGTTTTCAAACAATGAAATAATTAAAGTTTTGATATGTTACAAACTAAGTACAAAGCAATGTTTTTAAACAACTAAATATTTGGAGCTCCATATGTTACAAATTAACTTACGCCACAATCACAACATCATCTCCAAAAGAAGCTGTCCGATGATAAGCAGCACTATCCCCAGCAAGACAAACTGAAGCCTGGTTAAGAACAAAAGAGGCACATATTCAAAACAACTAACATAAGATGGCTATGGAGCAGCAAACAATTAAATTTAACAATTTTAAATGAAGCCAATGTTGCAGTGATATGTATGGGAAGGTAAAAAAAAATAGGGGGATTTGGTCATAGCCCCCTCACTATCTAATTTCTCTTTCAAAAGGACAACAATTATATAAGTACTTTCAAAACCTCTGATATTTTAAAACTTGTTTCTTTTACTATATTACCCTCATATCTATCAGCTCTCCTATTAAGACATCTTCACTATGTATTTCAGAGTAAAATTTTACTCTGTATGAAAGTAAAATTTTACACTCTGAAACTAAAGTAAAATATTACTCTATATAAAAGTAAAATTTTACTCTGTATAAAAGTAAAATTTTACTCTAAATGAGAGTAAAATTTTACACTCTAAAACTAAAAGTAAAATTTTACTCTGTATAAAAGTAAAATTTTACTCTGAAAAATAAGTAAACTGTGAGACTCTGAAACTAAAAGTAAAATTTTACTCTGTATAAAAGTAAAATTTTACTCTGGTTCTGTCAAATGAAAAAAACAGAGCAACAGAGCCAGAGTAAAATTTTACTCTGGTTCTATCAAATGAAATTTGATGTTTACTCTGAAAAATCGATGGAACTTTGAGCTTTGAGCTTTGAATCAGGCCTATAATTCTTGAATCAATCGATGTTTACTCTAAAAAACATTGAATCATGCCTATAATCCTTGAATCAGGCCTATAATCTGAAAATTTCAGAGAAATCTCAATTTTTCATACCCCGGTTCTTCAGATTTTACAGATTTTTGAAACTTTGAGCTTTCAAAAATCTTGAGATTTTTCATACACACAGATTTTTTCAGATTTTACTTTAAATCTTTGAGCTTTTGAGTTCGAATCAAATGATCGCCGAGACCGATCTATGCAATCATTCAAATCTCCGATCTTAAAGACTCAAAACACATATATATATATATATATAGATTACC
Organism: Camellia lanceoleosa; assembly: GCA_025200525.1. Taxonomy (NCBI): domain Eukaryota; kingdom Viridiplantae; phylum Streptophyta; class Magnoliopsida; order Ericales; family Theaceae; genus Camellia; species Camellia lanceoleosa. Next base: position 31,144,205 of record CM045768.1, on the reverse strand, counting down.
GATCGAAATATGTAGATATATATATTCGAATTCAAATCTCAAAACACACAAATACACACATATATATAGATATATATATATATATATGTATGTATCAGCGCGATTTGCAAGTTCTACACAGCTCCGGCCATGGAGGAAGCTAGGGTTAGAAGAGAGAGACGAGAGAGAAGATGAACAGTTGAAGGAGGAGAGTTGAGAAGATACGGAGAGAGATCGTCGGAGCTTAGGAATGACACAGCTCTGGCCATGGAGGAAGCTTGGGTTAGAAGTGAGAGACGAGAGAGAAGATAAATTTTGTATCTGGATTGTGTATATGTGAGGGTATAATAGTCTGATAAAATATTTAAATAATAAATTTTATCCTTTATGCAAGACTTTATAATTATGAGGGGGTTTAGAAAGTATAATTTTTTTTTTAGTCCTTCTAATAATGAAAGGAAGGTAAAAGAGGTTTATAGCCAAATTTTTCAAAAAAAATATTAAAAAAAAAAAAAAAAACCCCGTTAGGATTTGATTGAGATCATCTATTTGTGGAGAACATCCATAAAGTTTCTATTTTGCTTGCACAATTATAACTTTAGTGTGAAGGATTTCTAATAACTACTTTTACATCATTATTTCAAATCTATCATGATAAAGTTCTCAAATTCAATCTTGAAATTCATATCTAAACAATTACTATGTTTGGTAACCTAGGAGAGAAAAGAAAAGAAATGATTTCTTAAGTAATAAAAAAAAAGAAAAAAAAAAGAAATGATTGTGATTTCTCTCCTTTTTGTTTGGATAAGGAAGAAATAAAAGAAAATAAATAATTGTTATTTCTCTCATTCTTGTTTGATTAGGTTTCATTATTTTATGTTATATTACCAAAATAACCTTTTTATATTTTCAATCCTTTTATTTCTTTTATTTTTATAAGGACAAAATAGGTATTATGAAAATAGTGATTTCTTTTCTCTCCCAATCTCTCCACTTTTGGGAAGATTGAAAATGAGGCTCATAAGAGAAATGAGTTTCTCTCCATTTCTTTCTATTTCTCTCTACTTAGGTTATCCAAACAAATAAGAGAAATACATATCACTCTATTTCTTTTCTTTTCTCTCCAAATCACTCAATCCAAACATAGTGTTAAAATATAAAATATAAAATTTGAGGTATTCTCTTTGAAATTAAAAAAATAAAAAAATAAAAATAAAAAACCGTTAGGATCTGATTGAGATCATCTATTTGTGGAGAACATCCATAAAGTTTCTAAATTTAACTATTTTGCTTGTACAATTATAACTTTAGTGTGAAGGATTTCTAATAACTACTTTTACATTATTATTTCAAATCTATCATGACAAAGCTCTCAAATTCAATCTTAAAATTCATATCTAAACGATTAAAATATAAAATATAAAATTTGAGGTATTCTCTTTGAATTAATAGTGCCAAATCCTTTCAATTTCAAGTTCACAATTAATCTAAACATAACCTGAATTGTTGTATCCTTGAGAAAGATCACCCAGAGCCATCTGGATAAGTTTTCCTTTCTTTAAACATTAATTCTGCTCCATATCAGTTTTATTTGTAGTTTTGATGAATCGAAAAACTGTTATATTTACTAACAAATTAATGTTACGCAAATTATCTATGCAATTAAAAAAAAAATCAATCGTCAATTCTTTCGACTGTGTGTGAGCAAAATCGGAATTCCAGCAATAATTCTAGCATAGTTTGTATCTACAGTTTAATCAAAGCCAAAGAAAAAGAAACAAATTACAAAGAGAGAGTGAAAATCGAACAAACTCATAAAAATCGCCAATTAGAAATCAGTGTACGAACTCAAGCTACGAACACAAAACAGATTTAAAAAGAAATTTGGAATGAAGAAGGTTGGTGGTGGTGGTAGTAAATGAAAGTATAGACTTACAGAGAGAGAAGATTCAAGGCCTTGATGAGAGAAAGAAGAAGAGGGACAAAGATGTTCCAGTAGAACTCTCTGTCTGTTAATGGCTTTCTCCATTTCTCTCTCTAAATTCTCTCTCTCTATATGTTATGCAATTCTCCCTCGCATGTCCAATTCGGAAGCAACGACACTATATGTATACATAGATAGAGGGATGTTTGGCAAATTTTTTTTTTTTTCTCTCTTATTCGTTAAAATAATCAATAAAAATAAAATAGATTAAAATAATTAATAAAATAAAATACTACATTTAAATGATAATTATTTTAATTTTTTTTCTCACAATTAACAAATCAATTACTAAAAAAAGTCAACTAACTTTTTAAACATAATTTTTTTAACCAAATTAAAATAGTTAAAGAAAAATGCCTTGTAACTCGAAGAACGAGGGGTTTAAATGGTCCGAATGGGTGTTTACCAGACGACCACCCGGATAACCGGATGAAACATTTGTCTACTGTAACTCTCAACCTTCTCATCGGACGACCAATAAGATGAATTTTGAGCCATTCCAACTAAGCTCAAATTCAAATTGTGGAGCAATGTTGATAGCTAAAAATCAAAAAATCAAATAAAATAATCAAAATTTCAAACAACCAGAGATGAGTGTCAGGCTTTATTTGTGAATAAATTATTTTAATAATTTTTTAATTTTTTATAAAAATAAAATATAAAAAATATAAATAAATAAAATAACAGTTTATAATAATTTTTTAACTAAAATATTTACTCCCAACGGAGGCCGAGTGTCTGCCATTTGAGCTTGAATTTCCCTAAAAACCAAAGCAATTAATTGACCTCTAACGAAATTCAGTGGAAGCTATTATTGTGTTTCTGTGTGATTGTACCAACTTTTCCAATACCAGCAGTAGTCGTAGGTGTCACTGCTTCGGAAGTTCCAAGGAAATATCTCCACGTTTTTCGCTGCTACGTGCGCTCCATTTTTTGCTGCTTCCTTCCAGTGCCCACAAAAAAAAAAAAAGGGGAAAATTACACTGATACTCTTGATGTTTTTATTTAATACAAATTTCTTTATATTTAAAAAGTTACACAATTATTTTTTTTAGTTTAACTTATACAAAAAAATTGAGTTTTTTTATTTTAATTTTTCGTATTTTTTTACTGATTTTTTTTAATATTTTAAGCAATTTTTTTATTTTTTTAAATACATCTACTTAATAAATATAATATTTTGTGATTTTTTTTAAATTCACCAAATATAAAAAAAATACAAAAAATTTAATACATTATTTTATTTTGTTGTATTCCATGGATTTTTTTTAAATTTTCTTGTATAAATTTTATATTTTTAAAATATATCTAGATTAAATTGATCTAATCTAAACATAATAGTGGAAATAAAAATGAAAAATTATATTCATATATAAAAAATTATACAAAAAATATTTGAAAAATGTTGTAATAGTGATATTGTTGTAAATATAAATCATGTTTATACGTGTTTTGATTTAAAGTGAAATGTCACCACTAAGCTATAGCATGTGTTTAAAAATTATATATAAAATTTATGTTTGTATATCATCAGTCAATAAGAATATGTTCATGGAAAGTTGTAAAAAAATGATCATTTAGAAAAATTTAGGGTGCGACATCAACAATTCAGGAGTAATTTATAATGAGATTATAAACCATAGGAAAATGAATGTAATTTTTCAAATGTGAGGGATGATTTGTATTATATAGAAGCCTCAAGGGGTGTTAGTGTAATCTACCCAAAAAATAAATATTTGTATTTGTTTTACTTTACAGTAAATTAAAACGGTGGTCCTTACATTTTATTGCATGTGTCATTAATTTTAAATTTTATGTTAACTCAATTTAATAGACAATGCAATTGGTGTTTAAAAATGATCACTGAATTAATTGAGATTAACTCATTAAATTTACTAGTAAGTTTATAATTTTACATTTAAGTTGTGTTTGGTTAAAGGATTTAAGGAGAGATTAGAAAAGGAAAGAGAAAATGTGTGTAAAATTAAGTAAAATGTAAGTGTATTTTATTTACATTTCACCGTCTTTTTTCCCTTTCCCTTTCCCTTCTAAATATCTCTTCAAACTTTTGAACCAAATACAGCCTTAAAAAATGTGACATTTGTCATTTATGAGCATATTTTATTTTATTTTTTTATAAAAAATATTAAAGTTAAAACAATTGGAAGCACTAACGCTTTGTTTATTTTGGCAAAAACTATTTTCAAATAGAAAATATTTTTTTATGTTTAGTAGTGGTGGTGAAACGAAAGCGAAAGTGGAGGTGGTAACATGGTGATAGGGTGGCAATGATAGTAATAGTGGCTGTGGTGATGGTGGTGTCGTAGTGAAGGTAAAAATGGCGGTAGTAATGTAATGACATTAATAAGATTTTAGTTCAAAAAATGGTTTTTGCTTTTTAAAATAGAAAACATTTTTTGTCCATATAATTTTGTTTTCTATTAATTATAAAAATTATTTTCATTAACTTTTATCTTTTATTATACTAAATATTAAAAAATAATTTTCATCCAAAGAAATATAGCCTAAAGTATAATAAATAACATGGTAATTTGTCTTTTATTTTTCAATAATGATTTAGAACTCTAAATAAGGAGGTTTAAATCCACCATTAGTGAGGTGAAAAAAAAAAAAAAAAAAGAGCACAACATACATTGTGACAGTGAGTGAAACTCATTGTCACATCACCTACTGTTATATCATTAATGGTGGCTCTAATTAGAGCTTCCAATATATTTTTTTTATTTTTTAGCCTCTCATATCTCATTTAGAGATAGAGAGAAAGAGAGGGGTGTGAATAGCAATTCTCAATTTTGGTTGTTGTCAAACGACTTTTAAACGTGGATAAGGTGTGAAACCTGGGTAGAGTCGTTCTCTTTGACTCGGACCACGTTTTAACGAAACATCACGTTTTAACGAATTTATGACCCATATCGCAGTTTAAGTTGTTTGAGAGGACCTAACGCCTCGTTTGAGCACAGGTTAATTTAGTAATTTTTTAATTATTTTATTAAAATATAAATTAAAAAAATTAATATATTTGGGATAATTTTTTAATTTTTTACGAAAAGATGTGTAAAAAATAGAGAAAAAAAAGAATCTTTAATTTTTTGGTATGAATTGTTGACTTTTTGACTAATCTAGTAACTTTTTGACTTTTTAACTAAACTGGAGGGTTCCCAAACGAGACCTAAGTATACTTTTTAATTTTTTTTATAAAATATATATAAAAAAATAAAGAGGTAACGTGATCTAAATAAATATATTTATTTAATTTATGTCAAATAATATCTTAATCCGAAGTCTCATTTGGAAATAAATTATTTAAATATTTTTAAATTTTTTATTAAAAAATATACAAAAAAATAAAAAGAATGATATGATAATTTATAATAATTTTTTTAATTAAAATATTTAATTTTCAAATTAAACCTAAATCATTTATTTGTGTGAAATTTATATGAGATCTATGCAAATAAATGGTTTTGAATAATTATTCCCTTAACCCACTTCGTGTTACACCATGGATTATTGCCCCTCAACAACAACATATTTGTTTTTTCTTATGAAGTGGTTGTTATGTGTGATACAAAAATCCATCACACAAGTATGAATACACGAGAACTAATTCTAGTTGATTGTAGTCACTCTGATTACTTAACTCAGTAGTTACATGTTGAATTCAAATGAGTGGAAGTCATTGTATACATGGATCTGAAATTGAGCACTGTTTTATACATTTTTATTTTATTTTTAATAATTTTGTGTAGCTGCTTACTTATACTGGTTTATCTTAAGTGGGATCGTATCCTTCTTAAACAAATGACAAGCATTATCTCAATTTTTGTGAATTATCCTTGACTTATTTCACCATGTGCTCTTTCTCCACTCAAAATTTATATTTGATCAGATATTTGATTAAACAACTGTTGTAACATTTTAAATATTTAATTAATATCACAACCAATCACGATAATAATAATAATAATAATAGTGAATGTGACAGTAAAATAAATAATTACTTTTTTATTGGTATTGAATAAAGTGTAATTTAATTAGGAATTAATTTGTTTTTATCAAAAGAGTGGTATATAATGATGTTAAAAAACTAAGCCAAAGTATAATTACCGCAAATGTTAATAAGATAATTATCAATCTAAGAAGATTTATGATCAAAATCTAAGGAGATTTGGTTGTGGACACGTGTTGGCTTGTTGGCAAAGTTGTCTCCCTATAAATGGGGAAAAAAAGAAAAAGAAAAAAAAAAAGAGAAAACACAAAAGAGATACTCGAGTTAGAAAACTAATAAGTGAGAAGGTTTGTGATAGTAGAGAGGAAAGGTTAAGGGTCAATATTAAGGTAAGTTATATTACACCTTAAGTCACCATAATATATTTTACGTATATTTTGGGTTATCATAAATTATTTTACGCAATCTATGTTTTATAAATTATCTTAATATTTTGATTACGTTAATTATTTTCTGAATTCTATTTTCTTAAATTGAAACCTATGGATATGTTTGTTTAATTTTAGAAATTATTTGACAATAGTTTTATAAACAAGCATGCTTTGTAAGTATCATCACGGGAGTCTCATGCCTTAGGGGACTCAAATATCATTGGCCTCTATTTGGCCACTTTGTGATCTTCTGTTTGTCATAGATCCATTTGTTGGAAAATTTGATTTTTATAGGTTTATTTTGGGCCAACTTTGAGCCCAAAATTAAGTGGGTTCGACACGTCTTTTGAGGTGGGTCCAAAGAGGTGACGTATTCCTTGCCGCTTAGCAAGTTATACGGTAAAGATGGTTCGTCAAAACCATTTATGAGTGAATAGGAAGTTGACGTCATTTTCGGGTTCGTGGCATTGGACATTTAAAGAAGTAATATGTGGGTTTCCTTATAAGGCTTGTCCCACATTGGAAACTTAAGAGAACTTATGCGTGTACATAAGTTTTAGGTAGCAACACTTGAGTTAGGCCCCAAGGGGCACCTCAAATTTGTAGAAGAGATGAGTTATGGACAAGTGGAATCTTGGCTCAAACCATCACAAGCGCGCGCCACCGCCGTCCGTCTGGCCGAGCCGTGCCATACTGGACGTGGTTGTGGGTCAGATTGGTTCTAATGTTAATTTTTTTGGACAAAATTCATTTGAATTTTTTCAAAAATTCTTACGGAAAATTAATTCAAAATTTGCGCCAAATTTGAATTCAAATTTTCTGTCCATAATTGTACCTCTTCTTGTCCAAAATTCCAACAGATAAACTACCAGAAACTGCCCAGTTGAACCAGATAGATTTTTTACCAATCCAAATAGATTTGGGTTTTTCAACAGGTTCAAAACTGGGTTCAAACAATTTTTGCATCTGTTCAGTTTTAAATCATACCTATTCAGGTTTGAATTCATATATGTTCGGCCCTATAAATACATACCATCTTCCAGTATTTTTCTTCAATCCGAAATACTTCTTTTTGCCTTCCTTTATCTCCTTTACATTATCTATTCTTCATATTATTTTTTGGAGAAATATTTGAGAGTATAGAACTCAGGTTTAGTTCACCGTACAAATTGTTTGGAATGTTACTACAATTTGTGAAAATCATTGTATCTTGGGAGATAGATGCCATTTTTTCGTAAGTACCGTAGCAAGGCAAATCTGTCTTAAAGACAGAGTGTCACACACTCAACTTAATCTTTTAAATATTTATTTGGTTCGATAAAATAAATTTAGTAAGTAATTTATTTTATTTGTTTGATTTGTTTCAATTTATTTGTTTTACACAGAAGATTGTTCCAACAATCTCAAGACAGATTCGAATAATTCTGTTTATACAAAAAATTTTGTTTGTTTCCTTTTCTCTTCTTCTTCTTACAAAATTATTTTCTGTGGTTTTACAAAATAATATTCTGGTTAGAAAAACAAATAGTAGTTATATACTATTTGACAGATAGTACTAATATACTGTCTATTTTCTTTAACAACTAGTAGTAATCTACTGGTGTTATTAACAATTCAGAATATTTATTCGTGAAGTTTGTTAAAAATTAATTTTAGTTTTCAGAAATAATTTTTGAGTGTTCATTAATTAAAATTATGTTTTCAGTATTTTAATTTTTTAAGTGTTACAGAAATTTAAGTTTTTGTGTGAAATTAATTTGTTTAAATAAAATTTTATTTTATTTTCAAAATTAATTTGAAATAAAAGTTACAATTCTTGTTTCTTTTATTTTACAGAATTTAAAATTCTGTGTTTATGGTTTAATTTTCTATATAATGTAAAATTCTAATTATAATTTTGTTTTATAATTTAGAATTTATGGCTATAGAAATTGGTCAAACTAATGCTCAAACTAGTACTGGTATGATGGCTGCAATTGCACAAACCCCTCATTATGTTGAAATTGTGCCAGTGAATCATGATAAAAAACTAAAAAAATTCTTAGGAACTGATTTTTGCAAAGGCAAAGGAAGATCAAGCAAGAAGGTTGCTCAAGCTAACATGACTGAAGTAGATAAAATTTTCAACAGTGTAGATATTATAAATCTTTCTGCAATTGTTTCCGAGGCAAACCTTATCGAAAATCCTAAAGTGTGATAAGTGGACACTAGTGCTACTCGCTATATCTATGCTGACAAAAAGATATTTACAGCTTATTCTATAGTGGACAACGGTGAACAATTTTTTATAGGTAACTCCTCAACTTCCAAAGTTGAAGGATAAGGAAAGATTATTCTGAAGATGATATCTGAAAAGGAACTCAGTCTCAACAATGTGCTGTATGTACCGGACATTCGCAATAACCTTATTTCCGGATCTTTATTGAGTAAAAATGGGTTTAGGCTAGTTTTTTAAAGTGACAAGTTTGTACTTACCAAAAACGAGATGTATGTAGGAAAATGTTACATGTCTGATGGCTGTTTCAAAATGAATGTAATGACTATTGTACCTTCTGTTATTAATAAAAATACATTTTCTTTTTACTTACTTGAGTCTTCAAATTGATGGCATGATAGAGTTAGACATGTTAATTATGAATCTTTACGTAGATTAATTAATATGGAATATTTACCTAAATTTGACATTAATTTAAATCATAAATGTGAAATTTGTGTTGAGGCAAAATTATCCAAAACTCTTTTTCATTCAATTGAAAGAAGTACGGAACCATTTAAATTAATTCATAGTGACATTTATGATTTTAAATCAATTCAAACTAGAGGTGGGAAAAAAATATTTTGTCACTTTTATAAATGACTGTACTAGATATAGTTATATTTATTTAATTCGAACCAAGAATGAAGCTTTGGAAACTTTCATTCAATATAAAAATGAAGTTTAAAATCAAGTTGGTAAGAAAATCAAGAAACTTAGAAGTGATAGAAGTAGTGAATATGAATCACCTTTTGGTGAGTTTTGTAAAGAACATGGAATAATTTATCAAACCACTGCTCCTTACTCACTTCAGCAAAATGGAATTGCTGAAAGAAAAAATAGAACTTTAAAAGAAATGATGAATGCTATATAAATAAATTATGGATTATCTCAGAACTTGTGGAGAGAAGCAATATTTTCTGCTAATTATATTTTAAATAAAGTACCTTGAAATAAAGTGAATCAAACACCTTATGAAATGTGGCATGGGAGAGTACCATTCTGCAAATACTTAAAAGTATGGGGGTGTTTGGCTAAAGTGGCTATTCCTAATCCTAAAAAGACTAAGATAGGTCCTAAAACAGTTGATTGCATTTTCATTGGTTATGCCAAGAATAGTAGTGCATATTGATTTTGATTCATAAATCAGAACATTCCGAAATGCATGTAAATACTATTATTGAATCTCGAAATACATCTTTCTTTGAACATGTGTTTCCAAATAAAACTGGACAAGAGACTAGTACTAACAAAAGATCTCATGATGCTAATATTAGTCAGGATCAAGAACATGATCAAGAACAAGAGCAAGAGATAGATCAAAATGAGGAAGAGGAACTTAAGCGTAGTAAACGTGTTAGAACCTCAAAATCTTTTGGTTCAGATTTCCTAACATTATTGTTAAAAAATGAGCCTTTAACTTTCAAAGAAGCTATATCCAATCTTGAAGCTCCTTTATGAAAAGAAGTTGTAAACAGCGAAGTTAAATCCATCCTGCAAAATCACACTTGGAAATTGGTGGATTTGCCACCAGGTTGTGAACCTCTTAGGTACGAGTGGATTTTCAAAAGAAAAATAAAAGCGGATGGATCAATTGACAAATACAAGACAAGACTTGTGGTCAAAGGTTTTGGACAAAAAGAATGTCTTGATTACTTTGACACATACTCATCGGTTACTAGAATAACATCCATTAGAATGCTAGTTGCCATTACATCTTTGTACAATCTAGAAATTCATCAAATGGATATTAAAACTGCTTTCTTAAATGGTGAGTTAGATGAAGAAATTTACATGGAACAACCAAAAGGATTTTCTGTTCTAGGAAAAGAAAAGAAAAGAAAATATGTAAATTGGTTAAATCATTATATAGTTTAAAATAAGCACCAAAGCAATGGCATTAGAAATTTGACAAAGTAATTATGTCAAATGGATTCAAAATTAATGAATGTGACAAATTGTAGACACTTTATTTTTGACAATCCTCAAGACTTAGATGTCATCGTTTGAACACTCGGTGATCATCCATACTTGTGTTCGTTTTGAGTTCTCGGAGGTCTCGGCTACGCGCCTTGCCTCAAGATCTCTCAACTTGACTGTTTCGTGCTTGGTTGGACCAAACACTTGTTGGTTTTTGCTGTGGAGGGCAGGGAATGGCTTTTTGGCCATCCCTACACCTTACCGGCTATGGCTTGAGGCCACCGGCCTTGTTTCTTTGCCACCGACCATTGGTGATGGCCGGTCGGCACTATTGATGGTCGGTCGACATTGTGTTTGGTCGGCTGGCCACTGATTTTGGTTAATCGGCCACTTTTTTTAGCCGAGACCTTTTCTTGAGGGGGTTTGAACCTTTTAAACCCTTGTTTTAGTTTCTTGAGGAAGCTTGAACCTTTTGAACCCTTGTTTTAGCTTCTTGAGGAAGCTTGAACCTTTCGAACCCTTGGTTTTAGCTTCTTGAGGAAGCTTGAACCTTTTGAATTTTTGTTCTAGCTTCTCCAAGAAGCTTGAACCGTTTGCTCCAAACTTCTAAGAGAGGCTTGAACCCTTCTAAGCTTCCAAGAGAAGCTTGCACCTTTTGCTCTAGCTTCTCCAAGAAGCTTGAACCTTTTGCTCTAGATTCTTGGAGAAGCTTGAACCCCATTTGTTGCTCTATAAGAGAGGCCCTCCCTTTCCTTTAGAAGGGTTGAAGAAAATTGTTAAGGCAAGAGACATACATATCTTCCTATATCTCTCTACTTAGAGCTCCAAATTGCTTGATTCTTAGCCTCTTTGCACACCAACTCTTAGCTTAACACCTCCATCATCAACCTAAGAATCTTGGAGGCCATTTTCAGAGGTTGAAGGTTTGGTTTTTGGGTCTCAAAGCCGCTGGTTTTGTTGAAGCTATAAGGGTAACACACTTTACCGTCTTTTGGTCTTTATCTTGCTTCATCTTTTAGCCATACTTGCAAACATTTTCGAGCTGTCATAAACTAAAAAAAGTCTTATGTTGAGCTCCTTTTGAAGTTTGTTTGAGAACACTTTTGTGTTTGGGATTGTTTACCCCCTCTTAGGCCTTGTTTGGCCTCATTTTTGTGCCTTTTTTGTGAGCTTTGGAACCACCTTGTATTGGCCTTCCCACCACTCAAATCCAGAGGGATTTTAGTGGTGGAGATGGTGTTTTGAGGTCCTAAGAAGGAGAGGGGTGATCCTCTCATTTGTTGTCTTGTTTACTAGCATATTTGGCCTATCAAAGGAGCATATGTCTATATCGTTTGGAGGCCAATTTCAAGCACTTTTTGGTGACTTTTGGGACCTACCTAGCCTCTGTCCATGACTGGTTTGGTCCCCTTTTGTTTGCTTCTTGCATGTGTAGAGTAACCCCTTTCATGGTTTATCAAAGGAGCACCTCATTCTTGCATATATTGGACATATTTCAGTGGGTATTTGGTCATATTTTGGCATGCCATGATCCTATTTTTGACTGGTTTGATGGCCCCTCACATGCTTCATAGGCTTGTAGTGTAAATCATGCTTACTAGCTCACATTGCATGTTGTTTTGGCCTTCTATTCTAGCACCTTTTGGCCACACTCCAAACATGTTTTGTTCATATTTTGGGCTACCTTAGCTCTGTTTTTAGGCCTCTTGGTTGATTGGTGCTTGCCATGTATGCTTGTAGTGTAATAGCCATGCCTAGCTTTGAGTTTTGAAGCCTATTGCATGCTCATATTGAGGTGTTTACATGTTTTAGTATCATTATGTATGATATTTCAGAGCTTATACTTGTTCCATACTCCCATATTTTCCGTGCTTTAAATGTGTTTGAGAGTTGTGCTTGTATGCTCCATTTATGAGCCTTTGTATGAGCTTCATTTAAATGCATTTCGAGCCACCATCTCATATCATTTTGCCACTGTTTTAGGGCTGCATAAGGTCTATTTGGGGTTGGTTTCATCATTTGAACGTTGCTTTGCATGACTATAGTATAATGCACTTCACTAGTTTTTGGTGTTTGAGCCCATCTAACATGCATTGTATGAGTTGTTGTATCATTTCGGAGTCATTTTGTATGCTATTTCAGAGCTGGAATGTATGCCATAGTATCTCATGTTTCATCCTTGCCATGTTCTTGGAGAGTTGCATCTTGTGCCTTAGGCTTGGAGCCATTGCATTGTGCATGTTTGCATAAGTTTTTGGAGCTTTGTTTTCATCATGTTTGGCCACTGATTTTGGCATGCTTGAGAGCTACCCATATTAGTTTAAGTCTATCCTTTGCATGTTGCTCAAATGTTGTTACATTGCTTCATGTTTGCATACTTTGGTTGCATTGTGTCTTGCATGCTCATTGTTTGCATTGTTGGCACATGCTTAGCCATATTTTATGTTGTTACATGCTTGAGCTATATTGCATGGTTTGGCATGCTTGTTGCATTGCATTTTGCATGCATGCCTTACCTCTTGATCAAGTATGATAGAGGTTGGGTCATTTATGTGTTTTGTGTGCATTCCATTTGATATTGAAATTGCATACTTCAGCTCCTTTGGCCATCATGCATCGAAATGCGTGATTGGTGGCCCGAGGACCGAGGGCCACACTCCCTTGAGTCCATAACATGATGGGGAGGGTGGTCGTGCAACATTTTGCTTTGAAAATCTTATGCCATGCACTGTCTGTCCTCTGTTGCAGCAAAACCAGTGTTCTGCAGGAAGAAATGCTCGGTCGGCTACTTGCAGTGCCAACCGACCACCAAAATCCAGCCGGTGGCTTCATTAATGGTCAATGACCAGTTACAGATGGTCGGTGGCCTTTCCATTTGGTCGATGACCTCTCAGCTTGTCTCTAAGGCAGTTCAGAAGTGTCATAGAGGTTGGCACTATTTTCAGAGATGCAAAACAGTGCAGACAAAGGCAATAGTGGCATGGCAATGGATTTCCGGGCGAAACCAATCCGAGCTTGCATGCATCCCTCTTCCTAAGGCCATTTTACTGCTCTAAATAGTTTAATTAATTTTTTAATTAGTTAAGGGTTTGTAATATTTAATTAGCTAGAGTAGATAATTATTCATTCGGTTTGTATTATTCTTTCGAACCCTCCGAGCGAGGGCAATTGTGTAATAAGTGTGTGTGAGTGTGTGTATGTCTTCTAACCCCACGTCTTTCTCCCTTTTATTTACTAGCTTATGATGGTTAGATTAGGGCATGTTTTATTTAGCATACTTATGATAACATGTTTGCACACATTCATTCGTATTGCATGCACCGGGCTCGGCGCATCATACTAACTACATTGTATTTTCAATTCCAAATTGAATACATGCTATCTGTTGCATTTCACATGCCATTTTAGAATAGCCGAGCCTATTGTAGTTGCATTTTTGCATGTGTTGCATTAGGCATTTCTGTATAGTTAAGATCATGCATGAATTTCTAACATAGCTTTTGTTTTGGCTTGGAGTAATTGGTAAGTGTTTATGCTTTAGCATCCTTGCATGCGTGTGAGTGACTGCCATGATAGTATGCTTACCATGAGGCTACGTGCTTATGTGATATAACTACCTGAATGCCTGTGGGTGAAGGTTGGATTATCTAAATTGGAATAATGCATTGACTGTGAGTTTTAAGCCCACTTGAGAGTGGCAAATCATCATATTTTCTAAGCCCACCTGAGGGTGGCAAATCCACATTTTAGCCTACTTGCGAGTAGCAGACCATTTTCAAAACAAACATGAGATGTTTTGTTCCAATTCAGGCGATCCAGTCTATACTTGTATGTTGTGCACATCACATAGTAAATCTAGGCTAATAACCGGAATAAGAACACATAATATTTTCAAAACTTGATATCATGGTTAGTAAAGGCCGATCTTCGGATCGGGCGAGAGGAGGTGCTCATAGTTGACCTTCCCCAATCGTACCCAAGTTCCCGAGCCAAGGCAACTTTGGTGATGACGGACACGTGGCCTTAGGCAACGAGTCAGGGTTTCCTAAATTCTCCCAAAATAAAATATTTAGGTGGCGACTCTATATCTGGCAAAGCAGTCCAGGTTTGGCATTTCTTTTAAAAAAATCTGTTTTCCAAAACGATTTGCCGGATTTGGACTCTTTGCTGATTTATCAGTCTTGCATTGCACATTGCGAGATCAGATTAAGAACCGACACAAATCGAGTCCGAACTGTAGCATGAGGCCCACAAGGGCGCGTCTACACAAATGTGTTTATATTAAAAACACAAACAAAGGCTATGTTATAGTATGTCTTTATGTGGATGATATGCTCATCATAGGTAGTAATAATGGTATGATTAAAACTACTAAGAAAATGTTGAATAAACATTTTGACATGAAAGACATAGGGATTGTTGATGTAATTCTTGGTATGAAAATTACCAAAACATCATAAAGATATACTTTGTTACAATCACATTACATTGAGAAAATACTTGACAAGTTTAGCAAAGATGGTGATCATCTTGCTAGAACACCTGTGAATGTTAATTTGTTTCTTTCTAAAAATGTATAGGAAAATGTTTCTCAATTAGAGTATGCCCAAATTATTGGAAGCTTAACGTACTTGATGAACTACACTCACCCAAATATAGCTTATGTAGTAAGTAAATTAAGTAGATGTACGAATAACCTAAAAGTAGAACACTGGAAAGCGATTATAAGGGTTCTAAGATACCTCAGATTTACTCGTAACATTAAGCTGAATTATACTAGATATCCAGCAGTACTTGAAGGATACTGTGATGCAAAGTAGATATCAAATACTAGAGACTCAAAATCCACCAGTGGGTATGTCTTTACTCTTGATAGTGCGACTGTATCTTGAAAATCTTCCAAACAGACTTACATTGTTAGATCTACTATGGAATCAGAATTCATAACTTTAGATAAAGTTGGGGAAGAAGCAGAACGGCTTCGGCACTTCCTTGAAGATATTCCAGTGCCAAAATCGGTGCCTGCTATATGCATACATTGTGATAGTCAATCAGCGATAGGTAGAGCACAGAGTCATATGTATAATAGTAAGTCGCGACACATTTGTCGTCGACATAACACCGTGAGACAACTACTCTCTAATGGAATTATTTTCATTGAATATGTGAAGTCTAAAGACAACATAATGGATCCACTAACCAAAAGGTTAACAGGAGAGTTAATTGAGAATTCATCGAGAGGAATGGGACTTAAGCCTATTAAATAAGAGTTACCACAATGGCAACCCAACCTATTTGACTAGATATCCCAAGATCTAGGTGTAAAGGGACAATCGATGTAGCGATCCTAATTTTCTTAAGTCATTATTTATTATTATTATGGTTATTATTATCTTATTTTATTTTTGGCTTTAGTAATTGTGTGGGTCACATGAGAATTTAATGTGATATTTAATGAATTTAATGTGGTAATTAATTAATTTAATGTGTTAGTTAATTATATATAATTAATTTGAATATTTATATATAAAAAAAAGGTGTTACATGTATTGATTTTATAAAACATATTTATATATGTTGTAATTATTTAATAAAATAATATATATCATATTTGTTTATGTTATATTTACATTGTATTTATATTTTATAATATAATAGCCATTAGTTATATTGTAAGTGATTAGGTCATAATCTAAAGTAAAGAAAGAGAGAAGTAATTGTACGGCATCAAGAGAGAGAAACATAGTGTTGTGTGTGGCGGAAAGTGAAACGGCTGAAGAAGGTGGAAAAGAAGGAATTGAGGTGGCTGCTATGCGGGGGTGCACAGCAGTCACTGTTGTGCAGTCAATTGGGTCCTTTTCGGGGTCCATTTTGATAATTCAAACCGTTCATATTTTAGAATACATCAAGTAAAACATACCTGTAAAAAATCAAATTAATCGGATATTGTTTACCCATTCATCCACTCATATTTGTATCTATAAAAATAAATAACAATTGTAATTTAAAGTATTAAAATGAATACAAATGTGAGTGGATGAATGGGTAAACGATATCCGATTAACTTGATTTTTTACAGGTATGTTCTACTTGATGTATTCTAAAATGTAAACGGTTTGGATTATCAAAATAGGCCCCGAAAAAGGGCCCAATTGGCTGCACAGCAGTGCTGCTGTGCACCCCCCACACAGCAACCACCCCAATTCCAGAAAAGAAAACGAAAAAGGAAGAAAGATTAGGGTTAAAGTTTTGTTTTGGTGGCTCCATTAATCTTCTAAATATTTTTTTGATCTTCAAAATAATATTATGAGTACAAAATCCACTTCCCTTGATTTATGTTTAATTCGTTGTTTTTATTTATTTGATATTAGTTTGATTTTGTATTTATATAAAGATGGTAGATTGATTTTAATTATTTTGATTAGTTATGTATGTAAGGTTTAGGGTTTTTAGTTGATTAATTGATTTTAATTATTTTGATTAATTGTGTATGCCAAGTTTAGGGTTTTTATATGGATTATGGTTGTAATCACACTCATGGTTTTATGAAATTAAAATTAAAAATTAAAATTAATTAAGAACCCATAGATAAATTCCTTATACTCCACCATAACTCCATGGATTGTTGTTTTATTTGAGTGATGGTGAGAAAGAGTGTATAAAAAAAAAAAGGTAAGGATTATGAGATTTATTTGAATGCCTTAGGCTTGGCATTGTTATGTTGTTTTCATGAGTGAGATGTTTTATATATTATATTGTTGTCTTATTCTCATGAGTAGACGAGTGCTTTGATTTACGCATGTGCATATATGCTAACTATTCGGGGAGTGTGAGTCAAACTCGGGACGATATTCCCATGCAAGTTTGGCTTCGAAGCGGTGTTAGGTATACGAGAGGCACATGGGATATATGTGTAGGCCGGAAGTGGGGGGCCGAAGTGGTGAAGTTAAGGTACAAAGAATTTAATTATGAGTTTATTGGTATAGTGTGAATTGTATTGATTTGTACAGATTGAAAAATAGTAAACGATCTCAATAAATTATGAAATTTGAGCAGAGACATGTATACATGATTCTAGACAACTTTTATGTTTTAGCTTTTTATTAAAAAGATTGATTAGAACTTATAATCGGATGATCTTGATTATTGTCGGTTTGATTCATTTTAGCAATGCAAATTTTAGAGGCTATTTTGACCTACGAAACAAGCTCATTTTTATTGGTTTCACGTAAACTGAAGTAAAACATTATTCTGCACACTTTTCGTATTTTGAACTTTTCCAAAAAAGAAAAAAAAAAAAAACATCTTAGGACAGTTTTTGTTCGTTTTCAGCTTCATATTTTTCAATTGAATTCCGTCTAGATTTTTCTATTAATTTTTTCTCTCAACCTGTTCAGTTTCTGTTAAATTTGTTCAGGTTGTCTTTTAGGAAATTTGATTCTGTACAACTTTCGTTCTTTGAGTTTTGGTCAATTCGAATTATTTAAGCATGAAACGGTGCATTTTTATACTTCTTTAGCAAGTTACTTATGATTAAATTATACTAACTTTATTTTTTTACAGGATGGTTGGTCTTACTAATTTTTTCATGCCGGGCTGACCCACCATATTTTTATTTCTATTTTGTTTATTTTATAATCAATTTATATTTCATTGTGTACGAACAAGAAACTAAAGGTCACCGTATCTCGAGAAACTACATATTTGTCTCGATGCGGTTGGAACTACTTGTCTTGTCCCGTAATAAGAATTAAATGTATGTTTATTTGTGTCTGGTGGACACGTGGGTGTTAAATCTTGTACTCATACCAGTATACCTGTATACTGACCCCGTTTTGTTTATTAACAACTCGGGTGCATTCTGTTTGAGCACAGTCGAGCTTCCTTTACAGGATTAGTTGGGGCTACGGTGGTGACGTGGAATTACTATAGTCGTAGGATATGTCGTTTGGATTTCTTTTGTTTTCTTGAGCTTACGGTTGATATTAATTTATGTATTTATTATTATTTTTTTATGACTTTAGTATTGGAATAATTTGGCATGGTTTGTAACCGTACTTTATTTAAGTTGTTTTGACTAGTTGTTGCTACCTTAATGTTGAGGTATTGGTTAGTTATGAGATTATGATGGATGGTTTGGTTGGCGTTTAGTTTTTTTTGTTTCATCCTTAGGATTTGGATGATAGAACATTGATTGGGGTTTAGTCCTAATGCAATATTTAATTGTCTAAATTTTGGGGCGTGACAACCGAGTTATGTATGACTCAGAAGGATCACTAGAGAGTCAAACTCCTACCCATTTCTATGATGAAATAGTGATGTCTGCAGCATTTTAGGTTAAGTAATACTTTTAATGATTCTTATATCTAGGTATACCTACTGGAGTATAGCAGAATACTTTTCATAAGAATCACTTATATGAGTGTGAACTGGGCCGGTTCTATGAGATTTGTGAAGGGCTACAATTCTCTAGAGTACTCATAAAAGACCAGGTTGTTCAGGGCCAAAATGAACACAATAGTGAGAACTAAACTGTGTTTGGGGATATATTGTGTGAGTTCTATTATCTTGGTTTACATAAACGGTTGAACAGTTCAATACATCATGTTCACTAGTTAGCTAGTAAATCCGATAGTGTCTCACAAGGGAAGATTCAAAACCAAAAATTACCTATCATTTGTAGAATATTTCCAATTTCTGTACTCTCTGTAATTAGATTATGTTGTTACATTTTCTCTCCGTCAAATTCCATTCATGTGGGGGATTGTTGGAAATTTTGGTTTTTATAGGCTTATTTTGGGCCAACTTTGAGCCCAAAATTAAATGGGTTCTACACGTCTTTTAAGGTGGGTCCAAATAGGTGACGTGTTCCTTATCGCTTAGCAAGTCACACAGTGAAGACGGTTCATCAAAACCATTTATGAGTGAATGGGAAGTTGACGTCGTTTTCGGGTTCGTGGAATTGGACATTTAAAGAAGTAATATGTAGGTTTTCTTGTAAGGCTTGTCCCACATTGGAACCTTAAAAGAACTTATGTGTGTATATAAGTTCTAGGTGGCAACACTTTGATTGGGCCACAAGGAGCACCCCAAGTTTGTAGAAGGGAGAAATTATAGACAAGTGGAATCTTGGCTCAAACCACCACACATGCGCCCGCGCCACCACCATCGTTCATTCGACCAGCTAGCCAGGCCGAGCCGTACCGGGCTCAGGTGTGGGTTGTGGGTTTAGTCGGTTCTAATGTTAATTTTTTGGACAAAATTTATTTGAATTTTTTGAAAAATTCTTGAGGGAAATTAATTCAAAATTTGCATCAAATTTGAATTCAAATTTTCTATCCATAATTATGCCTCTTCCAGTCCAAAATTCTAACAGATAAACTACAAAAACTACCCAGTTGAACCGGACAAATTTTTTACCAATCCAAACAGATTCAGTTTTTCAACAAGTTCGAAACTGGGTTCAAACAGTTTTTGCACCTATTCAGTTTGAATTCATACCTGTTCGGCCCTATAAGTACATACCATCTTCTAGCATTTTTCTTCAATCTGAAATACTTCTTCTTGCCTTCCTTTGTCTCATTTGCATTATCTATTCTTCATATTATTTTTAGGAGAAATATTTGAGAGTATAGAACTCAGGTTCGGTTTGCCATACAAATTGTGTGGAGTGCTATTATAATTTGTGAAGATCAATGTATCTTGGGAGATAGACGTCATTTTTCTGTAAGCACCGTAGTGGGGTGAATCTGTCTTAAAGATAAAATGTCACACACTCGACTTAATCTTTTAAATATTTATTCAATTCGGTAACATAACTTCTGTAAGTAATTTATTTTATTTGTTTGATTTGTTTCAATTTATTTATTTTACATAGAAGATTGTTCCAACACCATTGACCTCTGTTTTGATTGTCACTCTTGTAACTTCTGTTCTATTTTGTTCTGTACCGTGATCATAGTTATTATTTACATAATTTTCGTATTTCAGTTTTTTCTACTTTAAATAATTTGTTTATTCAAATTAAGCTATGTAAATGTTTTAACTTAATTAACTATCCATGGTTATTTTGTATCCCCTATACTCTGGGCATAATATTTCTCACTCTGCTGTGTGCTTATAGCTGTTACCCTTTCAAGTGATAAGATGTAAGGAAGATCCGTAACCTCGTGTAGTGGAACCCGCACAAGAATTTGATGTTGATCTGTTATTTTGTCTTTATTTTCTTTTCTTCCTTTTTTTTTTTTTTTTTTACTGATAGTCGGTCACAGAATAATAATAAAAGCTATATAGATGTATTTCATTTATTAAAATAGTAGAATGAAGTTAATTTTTTGTTTAATTATTTCGTACTTCCATTTTGCTTCCGCCTGTGCCATTTAATTTGTTAAGTTTAGAATTATTTAGTAAGTTGTGATTCCAACTCTAAGCTCCTAGGATTAGGTTGTGACATAGATAGATTAAGGTAATCATGTAAAATTACTTCCCATATCTTATATTAATTAATAAAATTAATTTTTTTTACTACTTATAATGTAACCTATAATTATGAAAATTAGGTGTTTAGCGGATATTTTGATCCGTACAAATCGATTGAATCGAACTGATCTGCCGCATTTTGGACGGATAAGTGATAACGAGCGGACCGTTGCGGATTGAATTTTTTCAATCCGCCTAGTTTTGGACGGATGATGGATTTGGAGTTTCATTTGACTGTAACCAAACAACCAAACTGCCAGCACCCCAAGTAATTTGTAAAACTTTGTATTTTTAATTTGTTTAAATATTCTATTTGTGTTTTCAATTGAAAAATAGTTTAGATATTCTGTTGTGTTTTCAATTTATAAATACTTTTATCAAATGAAAAATGTTAATATTTGAAATTTTTTTGGTGGAAAATATAAGGGTTAATTTTGTCATTTTAAAAAAAAATCAAATTAAATACTTTTTGAACAAAGAAACAGTAATTAAATAGTTTTGATAATGTATGATTTTCTTATATGTATTTATTATTGGTATTTTGACAATTTACTTAATAATCTTTTAATTTTGTTGAGTTGGATTGTTACAAAAAAAATATTGACAAGTTATATTATATTCAAAATTTATAAAAGTTTAAACTACCAAACCGATTCTCATCCATTCGTCAATTTGATAGACGGATACAGATTGATTTTTTTCAATTTACCAATCCAACAAACAAATAGCTGATTGGAAGTTCCCGAGCCCCAACTGAACCACGAACCCCCCTAATAAAAATAATGTAATATGAATAACTCATGTAAACACACAAATATATATATATATATATATATGGCCTTGTCATACAACAAAGCGGTGGTTGTTATATATATACATGGCCTTGTCATACAACAAAGTGGTGGTTGTTAAAAAGATACTCTAGATATATATATATATATATATGTCCTTGTCATGCAACAAAGCGGTGGTTGTTAAAAAGATACTCTAGATGACTTTGAATTCTATGGCAAAAGAGTTTCACAGCTTGACTTCCAAGCTGTAATTTATTAATTTTTTAATTTTTTTTTATAACTTAAATAAATTCTATAAAAAAAATTAATTAATTAATTTTAATTTTAATTTCTATTTCATAATTTTCAATTTTTAAAAAATTATACCAAAGAAGTTATCACTGCTAGAGTCCTTGTATGCAAATCCTATCGTTCACTATAAAGTTGGTCAATTAAAAGACCAAACCACTAGGTATTTTGAGCCCTTTTGAAACACAAACAAGTTGGTTATTAATTTATTAATTTATTTTTATCACATTACGTCTCGACTTTTATGTACATTTTTTTTGTAAGGAATAAAAAAATTAATTTATAAATCACACTCAAAATAAATATAGCGTTTAATAGAGTTTTAGAAATATAATTTGATAATAGAGTTATATTTTGAGTTTATGAATTTTGAAATTATAATTTGAGTGTAAAAAATGTATTTGGTTATGAGTTTTGAAATGAGTTTTGAGTTGAGTGTTGAATTATGTTTTAAATGTTTGCTGTGACATGTGAAATAAGAAAATTTGTTTAGTTATGAGTTTTGAAAAATAATTTCAAAACTTAATTCAAAAAGTTATAACTCATAATCAAACACACAGCTCAAAATTCTATTGAAAATTATGTTCAAAACTCATAACCAAACTCTTTTTAAAATTCAATTAAAAAAATAACTATTAAAAAATAACATAATTTTTTTTTTAATTGAAAACATTACAAACAAAATAATTTTTTTTTTCAAAATAAATACTCAATTACTGCTTTAAAATAACTTTTAATTGTATATTTGGTTGGAATTATTTTTTTAAAATATTTTTGATTTAAAATATAAAAAATATATATTATTTTTGTTTAAAAAAAATCAAAAACAAAATTCCCTTCTTTTTTTTTCTTCTTCCAAATAACAGGTGCCAATTGCAAAAAAAATAAAAAAATAATTTTGTTCCGGTCAACCTGTCGATCAATCGTTCGGACATCCGGAAGAATAACCGGATAAACCCAAGTCACATTTTTCAAAATTCAAAATTCAAAAAAATCTCTCTTCTCCAAACAAAAGCTAAAATGAGTTTTGAGATGTTATATTAGAATTAATTTTTAAAAATTTTAACCAAATAAAGTATTAAAAAAAGTTTTAGAATCATTTTTCAGAGTTGCTCCTAACACAACCAAAATATTTGTACTATGCATTCTTCATTTTTGAATATTCCCTCTTTTTCTTTTTCTTTTTTGGTTCTTGATATTTGCCAATGTCATCATTTGACGCACCAGGCAACTAATAGGCTCCGTTTGAGATACCACTTTGAGTTAGAATAGTCATATAAAATAAAATTTATTATTTTAGTTAAATAGAATAAAATGTCACATTTAATTTATAATTATTTTATTTTTTTCTCACAAAAGTCAAAAAAAATTATCCTAAATAAAATTTTTTTAACCTCAAATTAAATTAGTCAAAACATTAAAAAATCTGAGCACAACAGTAACTGTGGTGCCTCCGTTTGAGGTGTATTATAACCTTATTTTTATGATCTAAACCGTTGTTTTGTAAGGTTTATTGAGTACTTCATGCCTACCAAAAATCATATTAATCGGATATCAACAACTATATGATCGATAACTAAAAAAATAAATAATAAGTTTTTTTTTTTTGAGAAATAGCATAAAAAATATGTAATTCGATCATATAGTTATTGATATCCGATTAATATGATTTTTGGTAGGCATGAAGTACTTAACAAACCCTACAATATGAATAGTTTAGATCATAAAAATAAGACCATAATACACCTCAAACAGAAGTACCACAATCACTGCTGTGCTTTGAGCACAAACCCCTATTCCAATCAGGATGGATAGGAATGGAAGACCCCATCTTTTGCAATGAGGGAGTAGTTAAAAGCAACAGTGCTAGAGACCCTAGTGGGGGTGACCCCAGCACCCCCACCTCCACCTCCATGTGACGGGCTGTGAGACCAAGAATAAAAATAAAAAATAAAAAAATTTAGACCAATCAAAAAACAGTGGATTGGTGGCGGTCTTAGTTTTTTTTCAGTTAAAAATTCATAAAATATAAAATTTTAAGTATATAATTTATATGCACGTACATAAATCACAATTTTTTTAACATCAAATAGTTGATGTTTAAATTTATCAAGATCTACACTATCCTATCCTAAAAGATAAATAAATGAAATTTCAACACATTAAAAAAATTAAACTTAAACAATTTATATTATTTTAATGAATTTTTAATTTTTTATAAAAAAAATATATAGAAAAATAAAAAATGATGATATGATAACTTATAATATTTTTTAAAATTTTTACCTAAAATATGTAATTCGCAAAGGAGGGAGGCATGAGTTACTAGTTTACAAGCCTACCGTAATGAGAGCACTGCATCGGTAAATCTTTGAGAGTTTCGGAATATGAGTAGATCGGTCCAAGTCTTTTAAGGTCCAATCTAAAATAATATATATATAGATATAATGGTATTTTAAGGTGACCAAGTTGGGCCCTATATGATGCAGACGTCCAATCCAAAGTGAGACATAGGCTGGAGTATAAGTCCAATTTATAATGCCAAAGAATTGTGAGACTACCCATTTTAATTTTGCAACTTGCAAGCGACATCAGGCTCACTGACATTTGACAGAAGCTTTACGCAATTGTTTAATAATTTCGAAAGTAACAAAACGTGTAAGTTAGGCCAAGTTTGGCATATAAAGTCAAAAAGTTATTTAAAAAGTTAAAAGTTAATACTATTTACCAAGAGTTAAAAATTACGGCTGCACAACTCTTAATTCTAATTTTTTCCTATAAATTAATTTTTACAATTTTTTATTACACATTTTTACCCAAACATCTATATTTTCTTCCTCAATTTTTTAGTTCAAAAAGACAAAAAGTGCACTTATTTAGGATACCCCAAACAACTCTTTAATATCAATTGTTTTCACGAATTGAAAGAAAATAAATTGGTGGTGGATGAGAATGAGGAATTTTTTATATAGTAGAAAATTAAAAATTTGTGAGATATTAATTTGTGATTATATTTTAATTTTAAATAATAGATAAAAAATTCTAATCAAATAATCAAAGACAAATTGACATAAGGCAAATGTATAGCACTATAAGCCACCCAATCAAGTAAGTGAACTGTGTGCAGATTCCACAACTGCTACCGTCGGAACCAATGGAGCAAATGATTAGCCCATCATGCCATCCGGAGAAACTTACCAAAAGGTTATTTGAATCATTTCCTTTTATTCAATCTCTCTCTTCCCTTTCCTTTAGAACTCTATTGGTGACTAAGGAAGAAAGACAAGCTCTTTTGTACCATTTCAATCGCTAGCCTGTAATCAAGCCTAGCAGACTAAAGCGAGGAAGATGATTAGTCATTTCTTCTTGGCTTTCTTCTCGTGGAGATACAATTGAGGAAAAAGAAAGAAGTCAAGTAAAGAGCATGTGGGGCACATAAGAGTGCTTGCCCCTTTTTTCAAGTAGGCCACTTTTTTCGGAACGCAGTTTAAGACACAACGATTTAACGTGAAAAAAATCACAATTAGACCACTTTCAATTGTGATAAAAAAAAAAATCATAAAACAAAGCCATCCACTAAAAAGATAAAAGTGAATTACACAAGCGTATCATCAATTACTTAGCGAATCCATACCTGAATTAAACCGACCCTGATGTGCCTCTTCCACCACGATTTTCACTATGGAATTATCTTGCCCAACGTTAAATCTACAACCCCGATGTCGAATCCACGACGATGAGCCACTCCATCCACCAAAGCTTCAGGCCCAAGTTCTCCGAAATCCACTGAAGAACACCTATTTCTTTTGTGAAAGAAATAATAAGAACAACTCTTGATGTTTGATAATCTGTAGTTCGTTAATCAATCAATCACTTTCTATACACTAAGGAAACTTATATAAACTAGCCTCCAATAGAAAACACTTTATCTCTTCTTTCTCTCTAAGATTCTGGACAGTATAAACCCTAAAAACAACGAACGGTGCACTTTATAGAAAATAGAGCTGTGAAGACTGCTTGAGTGACCACTTCATCGCTCGAGCAAACTCTCTAAAACGCGTACCAATCGCTGGAGCCAAGACTCCACCGCTCAAACGCAAAACAAATTCTCTAAGAAGTTCAGTCTACTCTGTAAAAATATTGGATGATGCCATTCACCGCTCAAGCGCACAAATGACCACTCATGCAGTCAAATAACTTTGGCTTCGAGTGCGCTACCCCTCCACCCTGCCTTGTAGTTGCCCGGACCTGCCATGGATGGACCCTTGTGAGCTGACCTAGTACCTCGATCCTTATACATATAGTTAGCATAGTGACAAACATGAAAGCCTTAAGATCACAAACTCCTCTACATAAACACAATTCAGGTTGAATTCACATCTAAACACTCACATTCTCACTAAAACATAAGAGTGAATAAAATTATAACTGAAAGGAGTTTTGTCAAGCGAGATTGCCAATTACAAAAACTTAACATATAAAACAAATATGAGAGTTATTTTATATATACAAAAATAAAGTTATAGGGGGTGTTGTGAAGGGGAATATGAAATGGTGGTGGTGGTGGTGGTGGTGGTGGTTGAAACGGGAAAAGGGGTAGTGGCGATGGACACATGACGGTGATTGAAGAACTAAATAACTAAATAGTAAAGATAATTGCAATACTAAGCGTAAAAAAATATCTATATTCAAAAAATAATATAATAATATGGATAAAAAATGTCAACCACTGCTGGAAAAAAGGAATATGGTGACATTTTTTTAACGACATTTTTTTAAACGTCACTATTATTAATATTCAATGATGTCAACGTGTGTTTAGTAGGACATTTAAAAATGCTAATTGAAATATGCCTTAAACTAACCATCAAAAGCAGGTAAATAAAAGGAAGAAAGAAATAGGATTGGAAGGCATGCACACACGCACACACACTTATTACAGCATTTGCCTTCTCGACGGAGGGTCCTAATGAAATGAAAGCTAACTAGTTACGCTAATTAAGCTAACTATTACAAACCAACTAATTAACTAACTATTTTAGCTAATTAATTATTACAAACCAAATTAAATAACTAGCTAATCTAAGCTAATTAGAATATTACAAAGCACTAAGCTAAATTAATTACATCACGGGTAATTAACTATAACTAGCTAACAAAAGCGATAAATGGCCTTGCGGGTAAGAGAGATATGCATGCTCGGTTGCGTCCTCCCGGAAATCCACCGCCTTGCCTCAAGACGCCTCTGTTTGCGCTCTTTTGAACCTTTGAAAATTACACCGATTTCCATATTGCTTCTTTCTGATCTCAAGAACACCTTGAAGGCAAAAATTCCTCCTGTTGCTACAACAGAGCACAGATAGAGGCAAGACAGTGTATTTGTAAGGAAATGTATGCACTTCCACACTCCTTATCATATCTCAAGTTGAAAGGAGTATGGCACTTGACTCTGGAGCCACCAACCAAGCATTTGCAATGCATGGTGGCCAAAGTATCAAGCTTGCGCAAAACTCAATGAATGCACACATAAGACTCGAATGGCCACCACCCTATCATGCACAATCAAGGGCGTCAGCGACCGAGAAATGTGACACGTTTCATCACTATGAGTATGAAACGTCCCACATTTCTCGTGTTTAGACGTCCGATCCAAACACATGCAATACAACACAACATGTTATGTTGGCCATGTCTTACTTGATTCAATTTTGTTTACACATTTTAGATTACCAATTAGTCCCTTAATTGGTTAAGTCCAAAAGTAAGAGTCCTCTAATTTTGAAAGAGTGAATTAGTGGGATGCAATGGCACATACTCTAGCACTAAAATGGAATGACAAATGATGCTAAAACATTCTAACAACTCATGCAATGCATGCTAAGAGTCAAGAACATTAAAGCTAGCAAAAAGTATAACACAAAAGGCATGCAATATCAAGCTTAAACGACCAAACCAACCCAAAACAGAGCTACAACATGGAAAATCAGTAGCAAAAACATGCTCAAACTAAGGCTCAAAAGAGTAGAAAATCATGCTCCTTTGGTAGCTCACAAATAAGGCATAAAAGCACAACTCTCAAAAGCTCTCAAGGAGTGAAAGAAGTGAGAACATGACACATGTATATGCTCTGAAATAACATGTTAAATGATGCCAAGACATGCAACCATCACAAGTATAGCATGCTATGGTGCTCAAAACTCAAGACTAGCTAAGGCACTTGCACCATAGCCATATCAAGCAAGCCCCAAAGAACCAAGATGACTCAAAATAGTCCTAAGGCAGGTCGAAACAATGCTAGAAACATGATGGAGTGTAGCTAAAACAAGCTAGCATGGTAAGCCAAAACAATAAGCATGTAAGGCCAATGAGTGAGATTACACTACAAGTACCAAAACCAAGCAAAAAGTGACTCCAACAACCAAAATTAGAGTTGTAATATGGCAAAATAAGACCAAAAATATGCTGAGATGGTAGCCCAAAAGCTTAGACAAGCATGCATACAAATTAGCTCATGATCAAGGCATAAGGCACAATTCTCCAAAAGCATTGAAAGAGTGATAAATCACTACAAGAATTAACACTTTTAGCAACAAAAAAATTGGTCGCTAAAAGTCAATTTTTGGTCGGCAAAAGTAATTCGCGACCAATTTTTTTGGTCGCTACTTTGGTCGCCAATTGAGGGTCGGCAAAAGTAATTCGCGACCAAAATTGTAGTTGGTTGGCAAAAAGTTGGATTTCGCGACTAAATTTTTGGTCGCTAAATATTTAATTACTGCGACTAATTTATTTTGTCGCCAAAACACTTTGGTCGCCAAAAGTGATATTTTCCCGACCAAAAATTTTGGTTGCCAATTGTGACATTCCGCGACCAAAAATTTTGGTCGCCAATCGTGACATTTCACGCCCAAAATTTTTGGTCGCGGAATGTCACGATTCGCGACCAAATTTGGTCGCCAATTGTGCCATTCCGCGACCAAAAATTTTGGTCGCCAATTGTGACATTCCGCGACCAAAGATTTTGTCGCCAAAAGAAATGTTTGCGCAACTAAAACTTTAGTCGGCAATAGACCTATTCGCGACCAAATCATTTGGTTGCCAAAATTAATAATTTCAACGACTAATTATTTAGTCGCCAAATGTGCTTTGTGATACACCAACTACTTTATTTAGTCGGCAAAAGTATAACTTATCTTTCCCGACTAATCAATTGGTCGCCAAAACTATAAAAACAAAACCAAATTGTGGTCGCCAACATCCAACAAAATAAACCTGTAATTTATAAAAATCCATCCAATTTATTTAATATAATATGTAATTTGCAAAAATCATTCAAACGAACAAATAAATTGAATCATCAACATTCAACAAAATACATATATCAACCATTTCTGAACCTGTTTAATTAAAGTCAACAACTATTATAAGTTTATATCCACAAATAATTCCAAACTACATATTTCATCTAACATAAAAATTTAAAACATAACAAGTACTTGTTATTATGTTTTAAATTTTTATCCATGTACATCAACTCAAAAATATAACTAGTTGTCTACCAAATATTTTCTATACACACCCATCCAAAAATATAACTAGTAGTGTATTCAAAAATATAACTACTAGTCTGCCCTAATATTTTCTATATACATCTATACAAAAATATATAATCCTTCCAAAAATGCAAAAAGTGCCAATTTGTCCTGTACAATTTAGCTTTGTGCACGAGTTCATCCATCTGTACCATAAAAGAAGATAAATAATGTCAGGTAAAATTGGTCAAATAATGAAAAATGTCCATGAAAAGCAAAGGTCACATTAGCAAATTCAATGACTATC
Source organism: Camellia lanceoleosa (assembly GCA_025200525.1). Lineage (NCBI taxonomy): Eukaryota > Viridiplantae > Streptophyta > Magnoliopsida > Ericales > Theaceae > Camellia > Camellia lanceoleosa. Next base: position 31,114,270 of record CM045768.1, on the reverse strand, counting down.
ATTATCAACTTGTATATAAAACAATAGCATTCTTATGTGTATAGAATAAATTGGATCGGCCACCATTCCAGATCCAATATAGTGCCACACAGCAGAAACCAACATGGCAACTGAAATAAAATCCATATTGTCAATAACTCCTATAAATCCTCAATGAACCTTTCATGTGAATTAAATTTCAATCCAGAACCAACCACAATCAGTTCCCCAGTTGTGTGTGCTGTTATGTGATACAATCGCTTTTCAGAAGCCTTCTAATGAAACCAAGATACAAGGCTTTTGAAGGCTCTGATCCATCATATTGTGATGAAACGAGTGTTACATCTTTGCCACAATGTTACACAGCAACATGCAGACCACCAAAGGAAAAGAAAGAAGAAAAAAGAAGTATCTATATTTTTTAATCTATATACATAGATTGATAAATAATGAATGAATGGATGATGAACAAGTTTCATTACATATTTAGTTTGGAGCAAGGCAAAGGGAGATGCTAATGCCGGAAGATCCGATAAGGGGTGTGGCACTTGACTACCCAGAATATAATTCGATTGACTAACCCAACCAATTCACTCCTCAAAGGCCTATTTGGTAGTCTACTTTTAAAACGGAACTTTTTATACTTGGAAAAAAGTTAAGTTTGTGACTATTGGGTAGTTTTATTTCTAATCGTTTTTATTTAGAGATAAGTATTAGAAAAAGCAAATACTAATATATTATATTATATTTATCATGCATGTATTCAGACAGATCATATTTACCATCCAGACAAGCATCCAGACAGATCATATTTACCATCCAGATAGATCAGGATGATTGACAGATCAGGAAAAAGCTAGACAGAGCTGGAGCACACACTAAAGCCAGACAGATCCATCTGCTGCCCATCCAGACAGATCAGGATGATCTTTATGAAGCCAGACAGATCATGCAGACCACCAAAGGAAAAGAAAGAATAAAAAAGAAGAAAGTGAATGGGGCAGACCCACACTGCTGCGACAGTGTTACACAGCAACAGAGCACGAAAAACATACACTGCTGCTCATGAAGACAGCAGCCAACTGACAGATTATATTGATGCAATACTTCACCATGCAGACCACCAAAGGAAGAGAAAAGAAGGAAAAAGAAGAAATAGAGAGGAGCTAATTCACAAAAGTTTTGGACCCCAAACGCCCCGGTTTTGCCTACTTTGTCACACGTTTATGTCCTACATAACTAATCATGCGTCCTATCGAAGCGTTGCTTGCTTTCACAAGTTTGTTTGATCTAGGCCGAGCTGACCGCTACGATCTCGGGTTGTTTCCAGGCTGTTTCCAACAATATTGCCCCAACCGGCTCGTTTTTGCCTTTTTTTATCACATTTTGGTTTCCATGGAACACTCACAAATTTTGGTTTAACTATTCATCATTCGCTCAGTGGAACATTACAATGCATTAAAGTTTCTTTTCTAGTCAACATAAACTATTCTGTAAATTCTATCTTTCAAATTTAGTACTAAAATTAGTTTAATGACAACTATTTCTCTATGATTTTCTCATCAAGCGTTTATTTGCCTTTAATTTGAACATAAATATAATCAAATATGGTTTAACACACTCACCAATTACCATTACTATCTATTGTCGAGAATTTGGTGGATTGCGTTTTTCCAAAACTTGCGCCAACATGCTCTGAAGTCCAAAAAGCTGCTGTTGCATCTCCTCACGTTGTCTTGTATTCTCTGCCTCTTTCATTTGTTGCTCCTCTTCTTTTTTTTGTTGCTCCTCACGGTTGCTCTGCTGTTCCGCACGCAGTATCTCCAACTCGGATGTAAGCCTTTTCAATTGTTCGTCACGTGCTTGTGATGCAGCCGAGAACCCAGAATCATAAGAAGGCTTTGGTCCAACCCCAAATCCTCTCAAGTATCCCTTCTTCTTACCAAGAACCACTCTTGATATATCCTCTTGCCTCATCGGCGTTCCAGTCTCGATAGACTCATCCCGCACCCTTGTCATTTGCTCCTATAATTGTAAATTATAAATATTGTTAGTATAAGACAAACACAAAAGTTGCATGTATAAGTGTCCAAATGATGCGAATACTTGCATGTAAATCACCGTGATATAGGATCAATCCAATCGCTTTTGTCCTCTTGTTTTGATGAGTGCCCTTGTAGAAATTACAGAGATCTGGCAACAATCCACCATTTTCCTTCACCTGTGATTTGCCAAATACCAAATAGAACACTCCTTCAATAATATGGTTAATTCGTGAAATAAGTGTGGATAAAGTTAATAAAATCAATGAAATACATCTCACCGCAATACTCATCGCTGCCGGAAAAGATCGCGACCCACTTGTGTGATTGTAGGGTAGCTTGCTCCTACTATTTTTGCCGGCGTCGTAGCGACGCTACAAAAATCCACATTGTACGGGTTTATTACATATATAGTTAAAGTACTAAGTCATTTTTTTTGGCTCATGCTTACATACAAAAATCCACATTGTTGGTGTTTGTGACATATATAGTTAAACAATGATAATAGTACTAAGAAGCCTTGTGAAGGTGGCCAAATACTTTGCATTTATAGGTACATAATTTGATCCTTCATTCTATATGATTTCACAGAGCTTGTTAATAAGACATTATTCTTATATAACTAAATCATAACATACCTTGTTTGCAGGATCTAACCATACTTCGTCAATCAAATACTTCCAATCATCTAAGCTGATTCCTTTGTATGGATGAGCATAGGGATTAGTTCCCGCATCCACAAGCTTCTCCCATTTCTTCTTCATTCTGCACTTCCAATCTTTATGTAACACGCTACACTTCTTTTCCACAACTTGCTGGGATAGTGCATTGTTCTCATAATTATCCCCTATTTCAAATTTATCCTATAATCAATGCAAACCAAATAAGAAACTTGCAATTATGTAATGTGAACGCTAAAACTATGTAGTTACAGTGATATTTTATTACAGCGAGGTGCAAAATTTAATGAAAAAGAACATCACTTCATAAAAGAAAGAACACATTTAATAAATGAAGATCACTTCATAAACCTTAGGTGCAAAATTTATCAACTCCTGGGCAAGAAAAATACCAATCTCTAAACAAGTCCTCCCAAGGACTGCAAAAACCCAAATCCACAACAAAACACATTCCTAAGGATCAAGCAATGGCAACAATCACCCCTTGCACTATTAAAATATCCACAACAGGAAAACAAGACCGAACCAACACAATTCAAAGAAGAAACCCTCTGCTGCGGCCCCCAAAACAATCCAAAGAAATAGTATTTCAAAACTCCCTGTGACACACAGCGGCAATGTAACAAAGAATAGGCAACATTTCTAACTCTATACAAAGAAGAGGCCACAACATCGAATCGGGATCCTCATGAAGAACCACTGTTTGAGTGAGCTAATTCATAGCAAAGAAATGAAGTTTGATGACCTCACACAGCTCCACCAGATCTGGTTGTGTGCCATTAAAGATGCTGCCATACCTCTGTTTCCAAATAAACCATAACACAGCCACCGGAATTGTTTTCCAGCTTACCCTTTCTTGTTTTTTCAATGATAACAAAAAACACCTATATACCAAGCTTTTGTTTTTTTAACCCTCTTTTGTTTTCTTAAACCTCTGGATGGTCTGCTCTGCTTCTCTTCTCATTGTTTTAAATTACAGTTAAAAGGACATCCTCAGCAGTTCTTGTTAATTACTTAGACTTTTTTGACAATGTAGTAATGTGAATCGTAGTTTTTTGACTTTGGTTATGAGGCTTTTGTGTGTTTTTGTTATGAACTAATTTGATCTTTATTACGATTCAAAAGTAGTAGAACCTATGAATTAGTATCGCTAAAATTTGTAAGTATATTATACCATACACTCTTTCGACTCTTGTGTCCAATTGAGTGTTACAATCTTATCTAAAATTAATTAGGTTTGGAGAGAATTTTTTTAACTTCTTTTGTGGCATTTGATATCACCTTTGCAAATTTTTTATTAAAGCAGTCATAGAGAGCGATAATTGTGTACTCAACAATTCTAAATTTAAGAAGATACTTTTGCAAACGATGTTGTCACGGTTAAAACGACGAAAGATTTATAGTGAATATCTAGACCTACAGCCGGAGAAGGGCATAATAAACAAGGAAATGCTTCAGGGAGTTGAATGAAGAATCAGATTGTCACCATGTGAGGATTCTCAGAGCAAATGACCCTTCAAGAATCAGATTTTCATACTTTATTGAAGGGTCTTTTCATACTTTGGCTATTGTCACTCATAACCATGTGAGGATTCTGTAGCAAATGAATAACTTGAAAGCATTAAACACCATAACATAGTAACTAATGAAGATGCATTCAAATAAAAAGATTTTGCATTGCTTACCAAAAAACATTTACTTAGTAATAACATTATAAAACAAAACATACCTAACATTTACTTAGTGATAACTTTATAAAACAAAACTTGAGAACCATTAACCAAACCTAACCTTTTCCAATCTTAATCCAGCCAAGTCAGGCTGCCTCGAATAGTTAATCGGGGACAAGCCTAACCTTTGACATCATTTGCATGATATACCAGATCTATTTTCTATCCATTGGAAACAAAAAATAACATTCTATCCCTGAAAGAAAAAAGGTCAAACAAATGAAATTTGATTTTCCACAAGAGCCAATGCACTGCATGCATCAAACCAGGACTCTTGCAGGTTAAACAATAAAAAGGGAACTCCACCTTTATTCACAAGAAATAGCTGTTTTGTTGAAATGTTGGCATAGAATCGAGAGAGATTATCTTCTTGAGGGAAAAAATAAATAAAAGAGCACACACATCAAAATACCTAAATCATGCTAATCTTATACTCAGCGATGTTCCACTCTACTTTTTCGATGGGCAAGTCTCCTAGAGGAATAAGTCTGGCAATTTGGCAAATAATGGAATTGATGTGAAAGGCACACTTGAGAACCCTTGAGTCATGAAAACTTGAAATCGAACGAGAGCAGGAGGAAAAGGCCCTGCCCATGACATCAAGATAATTAGGACATAAAGTCTTCAAGATCCATCAAGGATAATGAGGAGCGAACTCCTTGAGTACCCCTAGTTGAGTCCCCCTCTGCTCCAAGACTGCTTGTTGTCCAATATCAGTTAGAGCATAAAGCAAAACATTACTCCATCAAACATGGGAAGAGTGAGATCCTCAAGAAAGGAATCTCCTTCACACTGATAGTACCCAAAAAAACGTCCTGCATAGTTGGCTGGGAAAACCAGGTTGGCACCTTCAAAGCTTGGTACGCGATTATAGTACGGCCTAATGGTTACCTTATACTCCTTCCTAGGACAAGTGAATAAAAAGTTCGAAATAGAGGCAAGTACATAGTCACAATATTCTTACCAGAGGGAAACAAACCAATTTCATGAAAAAGCAAAATAAGAGACAAGGGGCGTGTCAATGAATTATTGAAATGATCACCCTAGCCTTCCTCCCTTTACCTTAAAATGCAGTAGCACGGACATATAGACTTTAGGACCTCGCTTCCCGGTCCTCTAGGTTCGTTAGAAGGAAAATTGCTTTTTCACGAAAAATGTGTGTTTGTGTGTGTACTTTTTGTTCATTTATGTTGGGTCAGTCTATCTGCCTACATCTAAATGTATAAATGTTGGCACTACATGTCATTGTTGTACTTCCATCTCTAAATCTAGAGGAGATGCAGTATAAAACATTGTACAGAGAAAATATGCACTAGTTCATTTTGATGCAGTATAAAACATGGATACTAAATATGCATATTGAATTGATAGCAGAGAGAGAGTGGTTGAGAGATGACTATCAGTTTCACTTGCCTACAAAACGAACATACTAAATATGCACTAGTTCATTTTGATGTCATGAAAAGATTATAAAAAATAAATAAATAAAAAAAAGAGAAGACTTGAAGAAGAAGAGGAAGAAAGAAGACAATGCAAAGCTTTGTCATTGGATAAAAAAACCATTGCGAATTGAGAAGAAATAATATGTTGATGTCTGCAAAATATTATGACCGTAGTGGCAACATATCCTATAACTTTATTGGATCAAAAAAGCTTCCTCAAGTTGCTCTTTGAAAGCAGTCTTGGAAACATAAGGGACAATCACTGCAAAGCTAATATATATATATATATATATGGAAACGAGATAGAAATGCCAACACAACTTTCAAAAAAAAAAAAAAGTACAAGGCACGACATGAAAGGGACATGACAACAAATCACACAGTTTAAAAAAAAAAAACAACCATGGTGTTCGAGTTTACATTGGGAACAATCACACATTTTATCAGGACCAACATACCCTCCTATTTGATTAGACTAAATACTTTCAAGTACAACATTTGAAAATTGAAAACTGAACAATAAATTTGTCTATCAAGATTATAAGTGAAAATCATGTTCCTCCAAGATAATTGAACATTCAGTGACAAATTAATTATCCCCTAAAATTTTAGGTCCTTTTTAACAGAATTTCCAATTGTGGCTGCTGAATAGAAGCCTTAGAAGTACACAAACTTGAGTGCTTAGTCATGTTAACATAAAACCTGTTACTTTCATCATTGTAAAATTCAAAAAAAAAAAAAAAAAATCAGAAACTTTGCATCAGGGAAAAAAAATCCATAAAATTGAACACAAAAATTATTACCATGGTGACCCCCGTCATCTTGATCATCCCCGTCATCCTGATCTTCCCCTACAATTTCACTATATATGTCATGGTGACCTTCATTCGGTATGAGAGGTTCAACCACGGGAACAAGTTCCCCATGGTGCACCCAGGTCTTGTAAGAAAGAGATATCCCTCTTCGAATCAAATGAATCCTAACAACGTGGATCGTATGTTTTTTGTCATTCAAGCAATCAATACATGGACACCGAAGCTTATCCTCCAAGCCTACATTTCTCATCGCAAATTCAATAAATGAATTCACCCCTTCTTGATACTCCCTACTACTTAATCTATTTTTTATTGTCATCCAACCCTTGTCTATTTGAGCCATCTGAAAGGTTAAAGACAATCATTACAATAATTAATCTACATAATATTACAGAAAGTGTTAGAAACTACAAAATGAAATATCCTAACAATAACGGGAAGAAGAGATTCACAAAAATGAAAATAAAATAAACTAAATTAAGCAACCTACAAGCATGCAATGTTTGCTACATTAAGAATTATTCAAATAGGGTTCTACAATTCCACACCAAATGAAACAACTTATGTTTCACTTATGAAACAAAGCAATCAAAAGAACAATGCTAACATGGATACCGTAACAAATATTTGTTAGCTACATGATAAACAAAAGAAAACTTTATTGATGAATACAACCAAAGTATGAAAAGACCCTTCAATAAAGAGGAGCTTGGAGCTAGCACAAGCTCGAAGCTTCAGCCAGAGAAACCAACAAACAAAGCGAAGTAATGTAACCAACAAACAAAATGTACCAATAGCCATTCTGAAAGCACAATGAAACCAACAAACGCAGCCAAGAGTTGAAAATCGCCAGAGTAAAAGAGCCGATTCTACATACATGAACAACATTTGTTTTTAAATAAAAAATTACACTATTAATTTGGAAAACATACAACATATCTCATCAATTTAATATAATTAGATTATACTCCTTTAATGTTTGGAGGTCTTTAGTTCAAGTAGCCCAACAAAAGCGACCAACTACACTCAATGGAAGACTAATTCCAAGAATATTGGCGGACTAACAGATCGGCAACACTGTTAGCAGACTAGCGCACTATTAGCAGGACTAATAGCTTCAACCCCGAGACCCGCTTTTTAACAAACTAGCATGCAGCAATAACTGAAGTTTTTGTTTTTTTTCTTTTATGGATCAACATAGCAGAGAACACTACAAATAGGGAAACAGATCGAGTAATGTAATAGTGGAAGATTGGACTGCCACAATAGTAGAAGAGTTTGGAAAGAAAAATGGACGTGAAGTAGAAGAAGAGGAAGAGGAGGAAGGAGGAGCTGGAAACATTGTAGAACAAACTACCAAGTGTTTCTTTGGAACAACACATTTTCTTTGTTGTGCCTTTGGAAAATGAGTCTATGACGATACCAATCTCTTTTTACACAAGTGTTTGTGCTTTATTTGCTTTCACAACCTCTTCTTTTACTAGTGTGCCCAAAAGGACCATTGGCATTGCTTTCCTCAAAATAACTAATATGCCCTTGTGACTAGTAACATGTTTAAGTCACTATGACAGTTAATCAAGTGGACTAGCTTAGTTGACAATTTTTACATACTTCTAATTACAAGGTTAGGGAGTGAATTTATGCCAAAGACAATTCTGATTATTTTTGGTCTATTACCAATAAATTATGATTGTTCAATTTAATAAATTTTATCTTCATAAATAAAAATAATCATCTACCAATTGAACAAAAAAAAAAACCCACCATCAAAGTTGCGACCCTATATGGAAAAATGCACACACTAGTGTAAAAGGAGAGATTGTGAAATGATCAACTTCTCATGATTGAAAATTTTGTAAAATAATCAACTGGTACATGACAATTGAATGAATAAAAAGTGTTGGAGCTAATTCAAATCTTTGATATCCATAAGACACTAAGTAAAAATTTGGAATTTTAGAACTTGCTAACATCCTTACAGATAAACACTATATATTTGAACTAAAAGCAAAATTATTTGCCTAGATGATCCAAAAGATAAAGGAGCTAATCTACAATATTTGATTTATTGCTCAATAAATTTATTCCACAAGTCCATCCTTGCACACATGTATTCGACCCAACTTCACATTAAAGGTACATAAATCTTTTCGTGAAAACAAAACTCCTAATAAAAACAATAATAAAAATAAGAGACCAATACCTGGCCACAAGCATCCATAAACATGTGTGACACATATACTTTGTAAAATGAAATATTAAAAAATGGCGAACAAAAAGATCTATTATTTTAAAATTAGGTTAATTAAAAAACTATTAACATAGGTTAATTGCTTGTGGTTTTAGACAAGTTCATTTGGGGAGGGCTTATGAGTATTCCTGTCAATTTAATGGAGACAGGGCCTTTATAACAAGAGAGGGGTGTTTAGTCATTTTAGAGCTTTTCATTGGATTCTTCTCATTTGCTTCTTCTTCTTGTCTTAAACTTGGCCACTAAGGTTTCTTTCCTTTCAGTCAAAAAATAAAAAACTAAGGTTTCTTTTTTCATACCTACATATGATATTGTGCACTTTACGGACAAGCAACCAAATCTCTATTCGGTTCGGTGCCCTAAACTCTAAAGTAATACATCAACTCTACAGAAGTCAACACCTTTGAGTGCTAAAAAGTTATTGAACAAATTTATGTGGTGGTTCAATGAAATATTTATTTGTTTAAATAGTAAGATTTATTAATTATTTTTGTTGGTGTTTCATAAGATAACATAAAAGCATCAATTGATAAATGAATAAAAAAAGACAATTGCTCATAAATTTTTCCATCTGATTTGCTGAATAAACAAATGGCAATCCTATGTCCAAATCATTTCTTCCGCTTTATACTAGATCAACTATCCACTACACAATCATGTTAAAAATATTTATTATGCGGTACGATATAGCATTTGAGACAAGAGAATAGGATAAGATTGTGTAAAACTCTTATGTTGGCAATAGTGTGGTAAGTGTGGAGGATTTAAAGTTAAGAGCTCTTGTGGGTTATAAGCAATTGTAAAAGTAGTCTTTGGATGGCCCCAAGTGTTGGCTTAAGCTAGAGTTGGTTTATCACCAACATCATGCTTTGTCCCCCCCCTCTCTTTTTTTCCTTTTCATCCTTATTGATCGCCAACTCATATGTAATATATGATTTCTTCATCAACTCAAATTTTCTTTACTGATCCCAACCCAAAAAAAATTAGGAGAGATGCTCCCCTAGCATATAAACTTGGATTAAAAATTCCGCTACTTTATTTTTTTTTCATTAACCCCACATGAATCCCACTTAGGCAACATTTATAACATAATTAGGGCTTTTAGTGTAGTGGTTGTATGGTACTACTTGGTAATGTGAAGTTTGCAAGTTCAATTCTTATATAAAAGAATTTCATATATCTTTCGTTTACCTTACGTAAATAGCATAGAGATGAACAATAATTGCTATTATGTTATTATTCATTCAATAGCCTGATTTTATTGATATGAGTAAAAAGAACCTTCACATGCATCGCTTAAAAAAGTCTAATTATAATTTATATTCTTTTTGGACAACTTGTGGTTCACATTCCCACAACAATTATCAGCCCTCCATCCCTTCATTCTCATCATGAAAATACATATTTGGGGGTGGGAATGCATAAAATAATTGAAAATTGCTTTGAAAAGTAAGTGAAATTTAACTCTCATTTTGTAAAATACTTGCGTTTATCATCAGCAATTTAAAAGCTAAGTAGTCCTCCTATTATCCTCATATTGGAAGGAATATCAACCTGTTTGGTCTACATCAAACAACCTCATTCTCATTGGCCTCTACATGCGGAAATTTTATTTTTATTTTTTAAAACAAAAAATTTCTCTTAATGTATGCTATGTTTGCAAAATGCATCTAAGATTTGAACAAAAAAACAAAACAACAGTTCAAGAGAAGAAAAAAAGCAAACAAAACACAAACGGAAAAACAAAAATGCATAATAGGTATTTTTTCATTGTTTCTAACCTAACTTTTCTTTCTCCTTTCTTTCCCCTAATAATGCTATACGAGACATTCAAATCTCACAAAATGCTTTTACACACAAATGTAAAACAATTCCACATTCCAAACATAAACCACCGATCTTTGAATCTAATGAAGAGAAACGATGTCCTAAACAAGATGTCCTAAACCAATTATGAAAGTACCCGACCAAAATTTATTCTCCTTAAGTATATTTCCCAAAATAAACAGGATACTTAAAGAAATAGGAGCGAACAAACACTACAAGAACATCACAGATGGGGAACTTCACAAACAACATAACGAAATCTCAAATTAATCGACATATCCCAAAGAGCAATCATCAACACAAACATTGACAAAGTGAGAGGAGAAAGCAGAGACCGAGTTCATGAGAGTGATACAGAGGATTTATACCGAAATTGTTTTTAGGGAGAGTTGAAGATGCTCCAAAAAATCGCGATGGTGAGGGCCCCGTGGTTGAGACATTGTAGAACAAGACGATTATGACAAATCAAAGAGAAAACGTCGACCCAGAGATATTCTTCAGAGAGAAACTATTATAAGTAGAAAAAATACCTAGATGAATCAAATCCCAAGACGAAATGTAAATGGCGAAGAGGGGCAGACGGTGGAGAGGCGCCGACTACGACAAAGAAGGTGGATCGTAAGGTGAGGTGATTGGCATGAATAGGCTTTGATCGAATTCCACTGAGGTGTGAAAGAGGCGCGTAGGAATTTTGTATGTGTGTTTGAATTAGGAAAGTTATGCCCTACCAAACTGATGGTCGGGTAATGAATTTTGATACCAAAACGACGTCGTTTTGGTATCAGCGACCAAAAAATGTTAGTCGCTAAAAAAGCAAACACAGCTCCCTTTTAATTTCATTCTCCCGCCCATATTTTTGGCGACAATTTCTGTAATTTGGTCGCAAAAAATTAATTATTTGCGACCAAAAATTTTGGTCGGTAATAGCATCAATTTTTAGCTACGAAATTTACTTTTGGTCGGCAAATGTAAATTTTTTGCGACCAAAATTTTTTTGGTCGGCAAAAGTGGTCGGCAATTATGTAAATTCTTGTAGTGAATGTAAGAATATGGCAGAGGCATATGGTCTGAAATAACATACCAAATGATGCTATGCCATGCAAAAAGCTCAAATATTACATGTTAGAGGTCCCAAAGTGCAAGGCTAGCAAAGCCAAATATACTATAGCTATGCAAAGCCAAGCATGCATGACTGAAACCACTCAAATCAGACCTAAAGCATGCTAAAACATAGCCAAAAATATGTTGGAGTAGAGCATACACATGTTAGATCAATAGGCTAAAACACTAAATACACTAGGCTAGTGAACAAGATTGCACTACAAGTGCAAGGAGCATGTAAGAGGCAACCAAACCAACCCAAAACAGAGTCATGACATGGAAAATAATGGCTAAAACATGCTTGAACTAAGCAAATTCAAGGTACAAAGACATGTTACTTTACAAGGCTACAAGTAGGATTAGGCTACAAGTACAAGAAGCATGCAAGAGGTGACCAATGCAGTCAAAAATAGAGTTATGGTAGGTTTGAAAAGTCATAAAAATGAGCCTAAACAAAGCCACTAAGAAGTAGAAACACATGCTCTTTTGATGGGCCATCAAGACATGCAAACAAGAGAAGAGGAGGGGGGACAACCCCCACCCATTTGGGACCTCAAAACCAGCTTTCTACCACAGAAATTCCTCTGAGTTTCAGTAGTAAGAAGGCCAAAAAGAGATGATCCCAAAGCCCTTAAAAGATGGCACAAAGCAAGGCAAAACAAGCCACCAAAGGGGGTAAACCACCCCTAACTCGAACTAAGCCTTAAACCACTATTTTAAACACGTAAAAATAGAACTTTTTGTAGTTGAAAGTTAAGCCAAAAGTAACATGCAAAGGTGGCTAAATATGCAACCAAAACTAGGCTCAAAAGGAGATAAAGGGATTACCTTTGAAGCACAGCCACAACAACAATTTCTTGAGCCAAAAACCAGCCTTTTGAAGCTCCCACAAGACCCTCAAGCACCTCAGCAACAAAGTAGGAGTGTTTGGCTAAGAGGTTGGGTGCAAAAGTGTGAAGAAAATGCAATTCTAAGCACTATAGAGCACAACAATATAGAGAGAGAGAAAGAGAGAAATCTAGAGAGAGTAGATATTTTTGCTTCTCAAAATTCTGAACCTTTTGGAAGGGAGAGAAAGCTCTCCTCTTATAGAAAATGTAAACAAAAGCTTGCATGAATCCCTCCCTACACGTGTAGGGAGGATGCATTCTGTATCTAACAACTAGCACAGCTGGCACCAAAAATATCTGCAGAAAGTGCAGAAAGGCAGCCGACCAGTTAGAGGGGTCGACTGACCACCCAAGGTGGTCGACAGGGACAAAAGCTGGTCGACAAGGCAAAAATGAGGGCTCCCAAGAGAGGAGAAGGTGGCGGTATGTTGCAGACCACTTGAGGTGGTCGACCGACCACCTACCCTAGCCAACCGACCACCTAAATTGGTTGGCAAGGGAGAAAACTGGTCGACAGGGCAGAAAAGTGATCTATACCACTGTTTCTCCTTGCAGGCAAAAAGGGAGGACCAAGAGTTGGCTTAAAACAAGCACAAAATCAAGAGAGTTCAGAGACTTAGAGGCAAGGTGCGCAGTCGAAAACCTCAGGGACTCCAAACGAGCGTGAACATGCATAATCATCGAGCACTCAAACGATGACGTCCAAGTCTTTAGAACGGTCAAAAATAGGGTGTCTACAGTAAAAGAAGTGATATATTTGTGTTTTCTTAGCTAAATATAATGAGCTCAAGTCACTTTGTTGTCTAATTCAAAAAAATAAAATATAAATATAAAAATAAAAAGAAGAAAATAAAAGAAAAAACACTCTCAATCCTTTTTTGAATTGAACCCAACCGAGAAGGGCAAGTGTAGCAATAACATGTAATGCCATAAACACTCTCAATCCTTATCTAAGTTGAAATGACTCCTAAGAACATGTCGTACCAAGTCATTTAAGTGCCTTTTGCAAGGACTACTTACCAGTAATAACGAAAATATGACTTCAAATGGTCAAGCATAGTTTAGGAATAAAGTGAAAGGGGTCTTACTAATTAGATTAAACACTACTAATGAGGCTTTACAATAAGATCATTCGTTCAACTCTTGCTATTATTGTCTATTATGTATTCTTTTAATTATTAATTTTAGTAACATAATAATATATGATAAATATAAAATAAAATGTGAAATAGATGATTATAGTCAATAAAATGTAGGAGGTAGACACAATCACTCAGTCCAAAATTCAGCTAACAAATATACGTGATCTTGAAATGTGATTCATTAATTCTTGTCAATATATGTAAGAGCAACTCTAATACTAATAGACATTTCACCTAACGAAAGTGCATATTATTGTACTTTGCTTAACCACTTTGCCTAATGCATACTAACACTTTCTGCTTCTCAATTTAATTAGCATAACCTCTAAGACTTTTAAACACAGCTAATCAAGAAATAATTAAACAAAACACCTAAGGAAAGGCACCTCATCATAATCTCACAAAATTTCATAACATAAATCATAAAATGACATAATATTTTCTCATGGCAAACAATCTACAATTTTTGCTCATCATAAGAAAGTGTAACTTTGTTATTCATAAATTTAAGGTACATATCATAATTTCGTCATTTGTAATAATTTATATCAAAAAGTGACATAACAAACCATAAACATTTATAACTTTTACTACAAAAAATCATAACCCTTTTACAATGTAATTTTTCTAAATATCTATTAGTGTGTTTGGTTTCAATTTTTTGAATTTAATTTTTTTGGAATTGAGTTTTTGATTTTTGATTTTTATTTTTTATTTTTAGTGAATATTTTTAAAATTTTGAGCAATTTCTTTTTTACTTTTTTAGATGCCCCTTACTTAGATGTATCCAAAAAGTAAAATATTTGTAAAAAAAAATATTTTAAAAAATCAATAAATACACAATAATATAAAAAATATATTGAATTCTCATATTTTTTTATTTGTATTATATTTAATGAATTTTCTAAAGATTTTTTTTCACGAATATTATACTTTTTAAATGTATTTATGTTAAGTGTATCTAAAAATTAAAAAAATTACTTAGAATATTAAAAAAATCAATGAAAATAAAACAAATACGAAAAATAAAAAATTTTAGGTTGCGTTTGGTAGAGCTTTGTAACTATGATTTGAGAGTATGAGTTGTATTTTGAGTTTGTGAGGTTTGGAATTATGATTTGAGTATGGAAAATTTGTTTAGTGAAAGAGTTTTGAAAATAATTTTGAAAAAAGTTTTGAATTGAGTGGGGAATTGTTGATGTGACATTTGATATTTGATACAAAAATTTACAACTCATAACCAAACATACAACTCAAAATTATTTTAAAGCACATAAATTTTTTTTAAAAATTCAGAAAATATTTTTTTCAAATATATAAAAATTAACACATCAATTGCACAAACAAAAAAAATAAAAAAATAAAAAAATTCATTGTTCCGGTCAACCGGCCGGACGACCGGTTAAGTCAAATTTCGAAGGAAAAAAAATTAAAAATCGCGCTCTGTTTCACAGAGTTTTGTACAGAGTTGTGAAAAATTAATTTTACAACTCTTTTCAAATATCATACTCAAAATAACAAGTAGAAAACTAGTTTAAAAACGATTCTAAACAGAACCTGTTTTAAAAATTCAAACCAAAGAAGTCGTATGGTATTGTCTATTCTATTAGGGTGCCATTTTGTGATAAAAATAGACAAAAATGAATAAAATCTTCTAAAATGTGTCTTTTGCTGAAAATGTTTTGACGTTTGAATGATAATATCAGTCCTTGACAAGTGACTTGACTTTGTCGGACAAAATACCCTTTTGTGTTGACTTCTGTATTGAGAAAATAGAAGCAACTAATGTAGAATTATTCAATACTTCTGGGATATTAAGAGCCAGTTTGGTAACGTTTATGTTTTTAGTTTATATTTATAAAAAATTTATAAATTAATTTTTGTTTATTTTTTGAAAAATATAAACTACAAATGTGTTTGATTTAGACAAAATATTTTTAAAAATTTTAAAATATAAAAAGAAGTGAGAAATGACAAGTGGTGGCAGGTAGTGGGTGGTGATGAGTGGTGGCGGCGAAAGACGGTGGTGGAAAATGATAGCGGGTGGTGGTGGCGGAAGACGGTGGTGGAAAATGGTGGCAAGTGGTGGATGGATGGGTGGTGATGGCAGAAGACAGTGGTGGCAAATGGCGGGTGGTGGCGGCGGAATACGGTGGTGGAAAGCGGTGACGGGTGGATGGATGATGGTGGCAGGTGGGTAGCGGTGTATGGGTGACGGTGGTAGGTGGTGGCAAGTAGGTGGCGGGTGAGTGGTGGGTGATGGTGGTGGTGGTGGTGGTTGATGGTGGGGGGTGGTGGTGGCGGGTGGGTGGCAGGTAAGTGGTGAGTAGTGGTAGCGGGTGGTGGATGACGCCAGTGGGTAATGGTGGTGGTGGAAGTAATGGATGGTAGTGGTGGTGGTGGTGGTGGTGGTGGCGCGCAAGGCGCGAGTGATCGTGGTGGATGGTGGTGGTAGGTGAGTGGTGAGTGGTGGTGGCGCGTAGGTGGCGGGTGGTGGTAGTTGGTGGATGGATGGTAATGACGGGTGGTGGGTGGTGGCGGGTGGGTGGCATGTGGTGATGGTAGTGGTGGCGGGGGTGGGTGGTGGTGACGAGTGGGTAGCAGGTGGATGTTGGGTGGTGGTGGCTGGTGGGTGGTGGTGATGGGTGGCGGGTGGTGGCGGCAGGTGAGTGATGAGCAGTGGTAGTGGAAGGTAGATGGTAGTGGCGGAAGATGGTGGTAGAAAATGGTGGCGAGTGGTGGCTAGTGTTGGGTGGTAAAAAAAAAAAAAAAAACTCAAAACTCAAAATGGAAACATATTTTTTGAGTTTACATTTTTTGGCCAAATTTATAAACTGAGATCACTAATTTATAAATCAAAAATTTACCAAATAAGTTTTTATTTGAGTTTTTTAAATTTTTGTAAATATAAACTGAAAACTGAAAACGTAAGTACTACCAAACGACACCTAAGTGTCCATATTTTAAATTAATCATCAATTAATTAGTCTCATGTTATTCCTCAATTCTCAACATAAATCGTGAATCTTCATATCTCTTCACCAATCAAAACCTTATGAAGTACCATGTGTCCATACTCTGAGAAAACTGAATAATCACCCAGAACTAATAGATGTTGAGAGAATAACGCAATTGCATTGACAATGAATTATTTATTAGTCAGTATATTGAGTGTATTTATAATTTATTTTATTTTTTATTTAAATAAATAATTTAAATCTTATAAAAATTTTATACACATCAATCTGAATTTCTTATCAAATTTCACAAATGCTGACAAAATAAGAGATTGTTTTTCTCCAATTTGTTTTTCCATTTTCTCAAATTTTTTACGACCTCAATCATTTAAACAAATCATGAAGGTTTTTTTTTTTTTCCTCCGTTTCTTTTACAAGTAAAACTACAAATATCTAAAATATCATTTATAAATATTTATTCACCCTGGTGTGGCATATGATTAGGTATTAGTTGATTAATTTTTAAATAAATCAGCATGGAACATGCAAACGTTGAAGTAATTGAGGACGAATTCAAACATAAAATTTTATGAATTTTAAGTTTTTTTTTTCTTCTTCTAGAACATAGTACTCAATCCAAACACGTAGTTGAGCTATATGTATGATTAATTGTCAAATGAAAAATTCTAAAAACTCACAATTTAAACTTTCAAATTACTTATATTGATGCAGTAAAAAAATAGAATCTTATATCACATCAACATAAATCAAATTTAAAAAATTATTTGACGAGTCTCAAACATTTTTCGCTTCACAACTGTACGTGTGGATTTTTATTTCAATTGGATTTAATTTTGACTTTATGTCCAAACCTTTTAACTGTTGCCCAAAGTTTTTCCATAAGATGACAACTCATTTGGCACCTAAATAAAGTTATTGATTCCTCATTTATTTATTTATTTTATTTATTTTGGGTGAGAGAGAGAGAGATAGATAGATAGAGACTAAACTTGGTTCTCAATTTCTGAACTCTTGGCGAGTTCGCATCACATCTTATTACCCATTGTAGTCTATTAATTATGTTTAAATTCGACTATAATTTATCGATTAAAATCATAAATTATTTTTAAAGAATAATTTTAGTCACATTTGTTATTATTATTATTTCTATCGATAGACATGCTGGCGTGACACGATAGATGTGTCAAGGACGTGGCATGACATGACTGTTGGAACAATCTTCTGAGTAGAATAAATAAATTGAAACAAAATAAAATAAATAACTTACAGAATTTATTTTATTGAACCGAAAGAAAATTTAAAGACCAAGTCGAGTGTGTGACACTCTGTCCTTAAGACAGATTCGCCTCGTTACGGTGCTTTCGGTTAAGTGGCGTCTATCTCTCAAGATACAATGATCTTCACAAATTTGTAGTAGCACTCCAAACAAATTTGTCCGGCGAACTAGAATTTTGTGTTCTAATACTCTCTTTAATTTTTTCTAACACCAGAATGAAAAATAAAATATACAAGAGAAATATGGATTGCAAAAATGAATTTTTCTGACTGTTTTTTTTGGATACCAAGACTGCTGGAATAGATCTGAATTTATAGGCAAAAATTCTGTCCCGAACAGGTACATACAAGAAGTGAACAGGTTTAGTTTTGAATTTGAACAGATGCTGTTTGAAATCAAATAGATCTGCAAACTGTTTCAACAGATTAACTGCTACAATTATTTATCTGTTCAGAAACTGCCCAAAACCAAATCTGTTATGGTCTTTTGGAACTTGTTGGACATGGACCGAATGAAGAAAGAAATTAGGACATAAATTAAATTCAAATTTGAATTTAATTAAATTTTTCTTCAAGTAATTTTTGAAAAAATTCTAAAGAATTTTGTCCAAAAAATTAATACAAGACCCAACCCGACCTACACTTGCGCCCGACCGAGCGACGGTTTGAGCCAAGGTTCTATTTGTCCATAACTCCTCCCTTCTACAAACTTAGGATGCTCATTGGGGCTCAACCCAAGTGTTGCCATCTAGAGTTTATATACATACACAAACTCTCTTAACGTTTCAATGTGGGATAACCATTTCAAGAAAACTCATATTTTACTTCTATAAATGTCCATTATATGAACCTGAAAATGACGTCAAGTTTCCATTTACTTATAAATGGTTTTAACGATCCGTCTTCACTATGTGACTTGTCATACGGCAAGGAATACGTCACCTCTTCGGACCCACCCCAAAAGACGTTTGGGGCCCACTCAATTTTGAGCTCAAACTTGATCCAAAATAAACCTATACAAAACCCATTTTCCAATAATGACATGATGACATATTAAATGGAGAGACAGAAAGTTAGTCATTACAGCCATTTGAAAGTTAGTTGCTGAGATCAATGAGTCAATACTGAGTCAAGACTAAGTCAAGTACAAAATTTGCGAAGTAGTTACAATGAATATGATATATGAATGATGTATAGGAAATCATGATCTATTGAGAAAATCGTGGGATTTGATTATCTCTCTTTTTTTCATGTCGCTGAGGTTACAAATAGGCCAAGAGATATACAAAGAAAATGAATTCAAAAAACACTCATAACTCGTGATATTAGCTTCTAATTAGGAGTAGTTAAATTAGCAATTATAGGTGTAGATTAGTGATAGTTTTTTAACCCCTTTTTATTTATTTTTTTTGTCGATTCCTATATTTTTTTAATTTTTTATTCTTATTTAAGTTCATGCAACTTGTAACAAGTGTCAATTTATTTGAATAATACGGTAGCGTTTGGTAGTGTTTACGTTTTTTGTTTATATTTACAAAAATTTTATAAACTGGTTTTTGTTTATTTTTAGAAAAACAAAAACTACAAACGCGTTTGGTTTGAACAAAATGTTTGAAAAATTTTAAAAATACAAACTAAAAAATATGTTGTTCAGCCTTAAAATATTTATATTTATTTTTTATTATTTATGACAATGGATACACATTATAATTGAAAAAAAAAAATAAGTAAAAATAATAATTAGAAAAAAAATTGTTAGTCAAATTTTTAAATTTCTGTTTAATTATGTTTTTTTCTCAAATTTATAAATTGAGACAACCATTTATAAACTAAAAAAATTATCAAATAAGTTTTTATAACAACTTTTAAAATTTTTATAAATATAAATTGAAAACTGAAAATAAAATAATTACCAAACATGTCTTTTGTTTTTTTTTCTTTATTTAATTACCTCTAAGAAAGTCTTTAATTTGTTTTAGAATTCAACTACGTGTTTTAACTTTTTTGTGTTTATATAAGAATCCATTTAAATCCATTGATTAAACATTGCAGATTAGATTTAAACTAAATTTTTGCTAACTTACATGGATTTTTGATGGACTTGAGTTGTTGTAGATGATGCATATTATAACAATCTATTTTTTTAATTATTTTATAGAATTTATACTAATATTATTTAATTTCAGTTCGAAAAATATATAATTTATTTTGTATTATTATATGTAATTTTGTAAATAATATAATTATTAAAAGTTTAGGAGTGGTAATAATAATAATAATAATAATAATAATGCGTGTGGTAGTAAAATAAATAATTAATTTTATATTGATATACGATAAAGTGTAATTTAATTAGAAATTAATTTATTTATATAATTATATTAAAAAGTTAGGTCAAAGAATAATTATTTAAAATATTTATTAAGGACAAGAATGAATCTATATAATTAATTATAGAATTTATGGAATGATTTAGGGGCGGCCACGTGTTGGTTTACCAGATAATGGAGAAGCTAATCTGAGCGAAGAAAGGAAAGAAAAGAAAGAAAGGAAGAAGGAAAGAAAGAGAGGAAAGGGAGGAAAGAGGGGAAAAAGTGGTGAAGTTAAAAGGGTTTTTAATAGTGGAAAGAAAGAATAAGGTATTAAAGTTAAAATGAGTTATATTATATCTTGAGTCACCATAATATATTTTACGTATGTTTTGGCTTACCATATTTATTTTATATAAGTTATGTTTTATAAATTATTATAAACTATATTAAGATTTCAGTTACGTGTAGTAATTTTTGAATTCTATTTGCTTAAAAGAAAATCCATGTATATGTTTGTTTTACTTTTAAAAAATATTTGATTATGACGTTATAAATAATTATGTTTTGTAAATATCACAACGGGAGTCCCACGCCTTGGGGGACTTAAATAGCCATTGGCCTCTATTTGGCCACTTCGTGATTTTTTGTTTGTCATGGATCTATTGACCCCTGTTTTGTGTAGAGCAAAGTGCTGTGTGGAGCTAGGTGCTACACTATCGTGGGAACTACCTCTAGAATCCGTACGAGCCACCTCTTGAATCCGTACCTCTGTTCTGTGCGGAACAAAGTGCTGTGCGGAACTAAGTGCTACATTATTGTGGGAACCACATCTAAAATCCGTACGAGCCACCTCTTAAATCCGTACATCTGTTCTGATTGTCACACATGTGACTTTTGTTCTGTTCTGTTCTGTACCGTAATTATAGTCATTTACTTACATAATTTATGTATTTCAGTTTCTGCCACTTAAATGATTTGTTTACCAATGATTTATTTACCAAACTGAGTTATGTAAATGTTTTGGCCTAACTAACTATCCATGGTTATTTCGTGTCCCTTATACTCTTGGTATAATATTTCTCACTCTGCCATGTGCTTATAGTTGTTTACTAATTTTCAAGAAACAATGCAATTCAGAAATAGTCTTTGGAATGTCTTAGACGCAGGGCTGTGGAATAGACATACACAACACTTTTATGATATTTTTATATGTAAATATCGATATTTTTGGTTAATATATTTTGTAATAAAAATAGAAACTCCGATGATTATTTTGGTACTCTCGCTTAAATATTATTTCCGCTCGCGTTTATTGATTTGTTTATAAATTAACCAGAAATAACCTTAATTACTGATCATTACGATACTTAACTCTTAAATACGGGAAGCGAGTCGTGACACATATTTCCTTCTCCATCACTCATACTATTCCCATTGGAATGATCATATAGTGGGTATCTTATTCTTATAAGAATAGGTAATATTCGTATTTATATACTAATGTGATATAATATATTGTAAAATACCTTACTCAAGCTATAAATATTATTATCATGTATTATTTGTTGTTGATGTGATTTATTAAAGTTAAAACTCAACAATCACTTTAATTTGAAAAAATAATTTGATGATTTCAAGTATGGTGCAACTTTTTTTTGGCTATCATTTACAAAAAAAACAATCCTCCATTTAGTAGTAATAAAGTAATCATTATTCAACATTTTGCCACACATTTTGTAATTATGACAGAGTCAAGTCACATAATACTGGAAGAATCTGAAAAAAAGAAAAAAAAAAAAAAATTCACTACAAAACAAAAAGTATGCTCAAGAACATAGTCAAAAAGTTATTACTAAAAAGTGAACTCTTATTTTTATTATATATATATATATTTAAAAAATTAATTAAAATATTTAGGTCAAGTTTGGCATATGAGAAATAATTTATCTTTTTATTTTTTTTATCACATCACTTCTCTATTTTTTTATACATATTTTCATAAAAAAATAAAAAGTACACTTATTTAAGTCCTATCAAAAGTTCACAAAATAACTCCTTAAATAAATAAAATTTTCCAATTAGAATTGACGTATATGTTTATCTTTACAGCACTGTTAGGGGGGCCAAATTTGGGTGCCCCTAATGGCTCAAATTTCCTTATCAAGTAAAAAAAAAAAACAAAAAAAAAAAACAAAGTTACCAAAACTAAAAAATTTGAGCCACAATTTTTAGGGCCCCAAACATTATTCTTATCTTTAATTGTCCCAACTTGTAGTGATAAGCGCAATTAGTGTCCTCCCTATTATAATACGAGTAATATATGTGCTAAATGCAAGGTTGTGTGATTCAAGTTGTATAATTTTTTATTTTTTAAATTTTTCGATGAAAATATGAAACTTCTTGAATAAGAGGTTGTTTGGCAATTCTTATATTAATCAATTTTTTTTAATATTTTTTTAAATTTACTTCTTCATTTGCACATATTTTTATAAAATGTTAAAAGTATTTTCAAATAATTCCTAAAAAAAGATGAAACTTAAACAATGAGATTTACATTAATAAATAGTATTTAAAATTCATTTTATGTGTAATTAATGTCCTTTAAAAAAGGATACTTTCAGACATTCAAATATTTTTTTAAACTTCGCAAATAATGAAAAAGTGAGTCTTGCTAATGATGATGTAATAGTATTGATTAATAAAATTTGGGGCGGATTACACTAATAGACTCTTGAGTTTCGTGTCAATTTAGCCTACAATTTTTTAATTGTGACACATTTGATTTTAAATTTTAAATATTATTCTAAATAAAGTTAATAAAAAATATCATTACTTAATTTTAAGGGTAAAGTTATCAATTTGATAAAATATAAATTAATTTGACAAAAATAAATGTCAAAAAAATATTTTTAAATTTTTAAAAATTATTTCTACCCACCAAAGATAAAATTATGTAAAATTGATAAATCTTTTATATATTTATTTATTTACCAAATTAATTTTTATTATTTGTTTGGATGATGATCATGTAATGGGTGGTTGTTAAGTTTTTAATCTGTAGTCGATATATTTAATATATGAAATATTTTTAGTTTTGAATTTTTTAATTTAATGGATTGGTTTAATATTGATATTAAAGTTGTCGTCATATTTGACTTTTAAAAAAAATAAAAACTAATTTAATGAAAATAAAAACAACCACCAATTACATAATTATCATTCAAACACATAATAAAAATTAATTTAATAAATAATTAAATAAATAAATGTGTAAAAGATTTTTTAATTTTACATTTTATTTTTGGTGGGTAGAAATAATTTAAAAAAAATTAAAAATAATTTATTGACATTTATTTTTATCAAATTAGTTTATATTTTATCAAATTGACAACTTTATCCTTAAAATTGAACAATAATAATTTCAATTGTCCTTATTTGAAACAAGATTCAAAATTTATGATCAAATATATCATAATTAAAAATCAAGAACCAAAGTGATACAAGCCCCAAACTATATTTATATAATTTGTTCAAAAATTTAAAACAATTATACACTTTTTGTGACACACATATTTATAAAAAAAAATATAATTTTAAATTTTCTAGCAATATCCTAAAAACATGTTTACTAAATAAAATCCATGAATTTATTTTGACCAAGTTTATTGTTAGAAAAAAAAAAATTATGAAATTTGTTTATAAAAAATTAGTAATTAATTAATTTACAAAAAAAAAAAATTTATTTGCACACCCATCCATGTAGGTGTATAAAAAGGGGGTGTATTCAGAGCCCCAGTATATTTTGACAATTAAAAAAAAAATTACCTTATTAATTTATTTATTATATCATATTTTTATTTTTTTATGTTTTTTTTTTCCTTTTCTCCTACCCCTCAAAATGGATGGGCCAAAATTGTGACTTATTTTGACAATTAAAAAAAATTAATTTATTAATTTATTAACTTATTTAAACCATATTCCCTCTCTATTTTATTGTAAAAAATATTGCCTACCCAAGTAAGGCCGGTATTGCGGGACTAATTTACCGCAGTGCCCCTCAAGGAGACACGTCGGTCCAGACTGTCCATTACGGTTGTTGCGTACCGTGCTCTCGTGTGTTCTACCACAATAATCTCCTCTCTCTATCTCAGACCCTCCTCCCTCTCCTCCGAACGTGCCGATTATCTCTCTAAATCTTTTTCTAGGTAACGATCTCGGCTCGACAGATCTTCCTGTACATCATATGCTTATAATTATTTGATAAACAGTAGTTCTGGAAGTTTATACCGATCTGGATCGAGAAGAGAAGCCGCAGTTCGGCGGAGAGTGGTCGCCGGAGTTCGTGGCGCCACCGATGGCAGAGCATAAGAACAGTCAAGGAAGCTCGAGTTCCGGCGAAGTTCCGGTCAAGTTCGAACTGGCAGTTACTGGCGGAAGTAGTAGCAGTGGTCGTGAATTCGACGGCGGAGAGGCAGTTGCTGCTGGTGGTGCACTGTCCAACGGCGGCGGTAACTCTGCAGGTGAGTTGATTTTATCGAACAACTCTCGCGTCAATTGAGTTTTGTTAACTTTGACGAGAAATTGTGGAAAAAAATAAAAAAGGAGCGAAAGAAAATTGAATCGGACTGTGTCTTAGACTAGTTGATATGATTCTTAATCGAATTATAGGAGTTTAGCTGTCAATTTTGGTTCTTGAATCCTGACATGAACTACTGACATTGAAAATTTGGAAGCTAGAGAGAGATTCAATCGAGGCTAGTAGGGGTGAGCAGCGGATACACCGATCCGCCAAAACCGACCGAACCGATCTGCCGCATTTTGGACGGATGCGTGATGATGAGCGGACGGTTGCGGATTGATTTTCTCCAATCCGCCAATTTGGCGGACGGATGGCGGATTTGAGGTCTCTTTGGCCGCAACCGAACCGCCAAACCGCGAGTACCCTTAATAATTTTATAAGACTTTGTGTTTTCAATTTGTTTAAATATTTTGTTTGTGTTTTCAATTTAAAAATAGCTTAAATATTCTGTTGAAATTTTTTTTTTAACTTAAATATATTTTTTGAATTGAAAAAAATAAACGTATTATTTATTTATATTTTTTGATTTTTGCATCTAACTCTAAAAAGTTATAAATAGAAAATATGATATATGCTGGTTGGTTTTTATTTTAAAAAACATATATAAATGTAACAATACAGAGATATACAATCTCTACTACTGCTCTGTTTATAGTTTTGGTGGTTTGAATTGTTTTTATATTTTAAGAACCACATATTGTAATATTTTATGTGAATGAGGCATACTGTGATTGTAATATGTAAATGAGGCATGCAGTGATTTTGATATTCTAAAGTTTCAAATTTTCTTTCTTTGGATGAGGCATGCAGTAATTGTAATATTTTTTTAAGTCATTGATTGTAATACTTTTTTTTTTTTTTTGGGAAGTGCACAAGTTGAACTATATTGAAAATTTATAAAATTTCAAACCGCCAAACCGATTCGCATCCATCCGCCAAACCGCCAATCCGCTCAATCCGCATCCGCCGGATTGGCGGACGGATGCGGATTGATTTTCTCCAATCCGCCAATCTGGCGGACGGATGGCGGATTGGAGGTTCCGTGGCCGCAACCGACCCGCGCCCACCCCTAGAGGCTAGAACTGCTATTTAAGTTTTGAAGAGTTGGAGGAATTGGAATATCATGATACATAATTTTCTAGTTTTATTTTCTTTTGTTTTTTCTTAGTTTTCTAGGAAGAAAAATGGAAGACAATAGATTTATTCGATTCAAGAAACTTTTTTTTTTTTTTTTCTATTTCTCTGTGCATTCTGAGCAACTACATGGGGATTATGGAATTTTTATGGGGAAATAACTTGACAGTGGTAGGAAGAAAATATAATTACAAAAAAGTGATAGACATTATAAATATTAATAATTAAAAAATCATTAACTTTTTCATTAACATGTAATAATTTTTAATGATTACTGCTGAATGGTAATTTCCCCAATCTTACAAGCATTGACAGAGTTTTTGTACGTTGACTAGTTATATGACAGTTAGGCTTTATTTGGCAAATGCCAATCTACCTATGAGTAGTCTCTAAGCAACCCTTTTGAAAATTGTAAGTCAAAACGACTTCTCAAAGTCCCATCTCAAATTGGTTATGTTTCAATCAGCAGGGACTGCTGACAATGAAAGGAATGTTCCTAGAGTAAATAATTCACCGGTGGAGATATTGAGTGCTGACGTATCAGAGCCACCATCGAGTCAGGTTAAGTTGGAAATATCAAAAACCGAGAAGCATAGAAATAACAATATACTTGCTGAAGAGGCCGCACAAATTTTCGATGATAAAATTCCTGTCCAACAGAAGGTATAATTCCTTTTTTTGGTTGCACACTCGTTGCAAAAATGCTCATGACTGTTTGACATGAATAACTAAATTGATTGTTTACATCTTTTTTCAGTCTCAATTTATGGTGATAAGGACTTCATATTACATATTCTGATCAGGTTACATAAATATATTGAAGAGCCATTTGTTCTTTATAATGCATACATATATGATGTCCTTGTTTGGATGTGCTATTGGGTCACTTCATAAATAGGAGGCTGGACCATTCAACTCTAGATTTCATTTTATCAAGAGAGTTAGGAGATGGTTGGGCACCTTCATTTATTTATTATTTTGAATAAGCATGGATTAAATATTAATGGGACACCATGGGGGCATTGCCCTTGTACGGTAAGAAAACAAAAAGGAAGTATGTACAACTATACAAAACTCTATACCCTCCCCACTTTCCTATAAAATCGGCAAACAAAAATGAGGATTCACTGGAGTCCTCCATTAACCGAAAATGGTTTGGTCCAAGCAAGGTAAACTGGTCTGTGTGTAGCCATTTGTATTTCTTCAAAAGTTGATATGTTTCTTTTTCTCCAAATACATTTCATTCGCCACATTGGAACCACTCTCCAAGTCTTGTTGACCCTCAATGTGCGACACCCATGATCCCAACAATCAAGCAATTGAATCACCAAGGCCGACATACGGAGAGAAGCAAAATACACATATCCCTAGCTATCTCGCAAGGAATCAAAAGTGATCAACAGGTACATATCCTTTTAAAGGTGCTATAGACACTTGCAGGTGGATACTGGAAGTGGGGCCCCAGGTGCAACTATTTATTCAAATTACCGAATTGTTCAATTTTGTTGTCCCTTTTGTCCTTTCTCCTCAAGTACCCGTCTGATAACTAAGATTCGTTAAACAATAGCCAGATTGGTCACAACAACGATTTAAACAGCTTTTTTAAATCGATCTAGAACAGTCAAAACAGATTTCTTTTCAGTGCAATAATGACGAGACATCCGACCGCTTCTTCTTCTATCATAATTGGAGAGAACTGTAATCTTCTTCTATAATTTTCCCTTGGGTTAGTTAGATTTTATGCAAAAAAAATTGGAAATTGGAGTAAATGTTACAAGAGAGACGTCCAAATTTTGAGGGTTAATTACATAGACCTCCTTTAAGGTTTCTGACAAATTACAGGAACCTCCCCTGTATTTTCTGAAATTACACTGTCCTCTCGTCAGAATTGTCGGCTAGCAGCCATTGACAGTAGAGGTGATTTTACATTTTTAACCCTGTACTTTTACTTGTAGTCAAACAATCTTATTAATTCAAAATATTCCATCCCACTACCTATTTTTGCTACTAAACATACCCATTCACTTCCTTTTTCCCTTCCATTCTCTTTCTAAAACCACCATTGCACAGACACCATAGTTTCCCTAATACACCATCACCACCCTCACAACTATACATGCAAACGTATTTAAACACATTACACATACATACACATATATGTGTGTGTGTGTGTGTTTTCTCTAGCATAATCCCAATCGGCTCCATTAACCACGCCACCAACCCCCACAGATCACAGCCCCACCATCAACCATCACCGCAATCAACACCATTGTGAAGAAACAAAGAGGAAAGGAAAAACATGGAGAGAGAAAAGTATAGGGATGAAGACCTAGACTATGTAGGTAGTGGTGGGTCTGTAACGGTGGATGGGTGGTGGGCTTGGTAACACTAACACCCACTTCCTTTGACAGCCAACTACTCTACTCTACCCATCGGAGTAAAAACCATCCCCAAAACACCAGATTTGCAACCCATTTGATGGACCTGTAATGACCAGATCAGTGGAGGTGGATTTGAGGCGACAACGGCGTCATATAGGCACATATATATATATATATTGTATATTGTATACATATATATTATGTATATGTATATTGTGTATATATATATGTAATGTACTTATATTGTCCAAATTTGTGAGAATGCACATAATGACCAGATCTATATCGGTGGGTTTTGGGTTTGGCAAAATGGATTGGGGTTTCTTGGCAAAATGTGTATTGTGTATATATAAGCTTATAGTGCGATCTCTAAATTTGTCCAGTGGCTTCAATTGGAAACGTGGAAATTTGGAAATGGAATGGTTTTTTTCCACCATTACACACGGGGTTATTTAGTGGTGATGACAATAGAGGAGTTGGGTGGGGTGTGGATTGAGTGGCAGTGGGCCGGTGGCTATGGGCAGTGGAGAAAAGAAGGGAGGGGAAAGAGATAGGGAGGTGTTTGGTTGTGGAGTGGTGGAGTGAGGTGTTTGGTTGTGAAGGAGTGCTTGGTTACAATAATAATAGTAGAATAGGGGTGTTTGGTTATGTTTGCAAGGGTAGTCTTGGAATTTAGACGCTAAAAAATACATTTACAAGTATGTAAATGCATACTTGTATGTGTACAAATTTGTGTAAACTCTTTCTTCAAGTTGCTCTCTTTTCACTTCAAGTTGGTTTTGATTCTCTAAAATGAGCAGTGGACATGCAGTTTTCTGATTGTCGAGTTTTTTCTACAAATGTCTTACCATTTAGTCACAATCTACACGTATTGTAATAATATGGAAACCTTTTTTTCCTTCTTAGTTGTAGATTTCTGTTCTCTTAATATGTTTAATGTCAATATATAAATTGGCTTTAATGGTTTGGAACCAGCTTTTATTTTTGAAAATTGAATGTTAATTGAAAATTTTGAAATAAGACAAAAAAGCCCACTAAAAAAGCTGTGTAATAGCTGTAAAATGTACTGTTAATTAATTAATTTTCATGATACTTCATGCAAAGCCTCTACATTTATCTTTATCTTTGTTTTATTCAATCATCTTATTGCATGATTTCTCATTTGATATTGTAATTTTTTTTCCTATCCTACTTACATTGTTGGGATTTCTTCCGAGATGCTGCAGCTGAAATTGTTGAACAGAATAGCTACTGTAAAAGATGATGGAACTGTAGAATTTGAAGTTCCAGGAGATGTTGAACCAAATACTTTTGGTGTTGGATCTGGTACTGTTTATAATGGAGCTGATGATGAACCTCTTGAGTTAACAGACCCTCAGTATATTCCGCCGCTACAAATAGTGATTCTTATAGTTGGAACACGTGGTGACGTGCAGCCATTTATTGCAATCGGCAAACGTTTGCAGGTTGCAAGTCTTTCTTCATCTGTACAGACTTTTTGCTTATTGTTTTTTTTTTCCTTGAACTACTTCAGTAATAGGTTATTCATTGACCTGCTTAGCTTGAAAGAGGGAGAAGAGGAGGGGTTGGGGGTTGGGGAAGAGAACTTATACCATTGACTCTTTTTTTGGGTAAGTAATACCATTGACTTGATTATGACTGAATTCAGGAAAAAGCTCAGTCTGCCACCAACTCAGTGCAGGTCTTGTACCTGGTTGGTCTTTCCTGGCTTTTTATTTTATTTTATTTTTTCTGGTATGCCTTTTCTTTACCTCGTAATCTTGGTCAAGCTAAGCTACTTCTCTCTTTCACCTTTCCGTAAAGTGCCCTCTACCTCTCCTAAAAAGAAGGATAATTGAAGCCTCTGAAGGTATTTGATGGCTTTCTGTAATTGTTCCAGCCAGATTTCCATTTCTTTCGTTTGGCAGTGGAACCTTGTTGGTTGTGTGCAAGGAAGATGTAAGAAGTCTAGTTGTTATTTGGGAAAGACTATGATACACACCTCTCAAAGGGTTTGTACCATATGCATGTTATAACTACAGAAGAAAATGGGTGTGTGCCATATGCACCTTATAACTACATAAGAAAATGGCATAACTCCATACTTTCTGAGTCATAACTTAAAAAAAAAAAAAAAAAAAAAAAAATTCATAACCAAACACAAAAAAGTCATAACCAAATATCTCAAAATAATGTCATGACTAAAGAAGAAAATGGCGTTACTAAGGGTGCATATTTTATGGGGGTGTGTAGAATAGAATTCTCCTTGTTCTTTACACTACTATAGCAGTCATGGAACTTGAAGCTATCTCTTATTCTCTTCTAGCAGAGGAGCATACTCTTGTAAAAATATCTCACATCCAAAGAACTAAAGACAATTAAAAAGGGCTAGCCAATGATAGTGCAGGGATAATAAGAAGTAGACAATTTGGGTCGACATTATTATTCTTTAAAAATGGAAAACTGTATGTTATTTGATGATATTTTGAGAGGCGACTCTAAGGGGAATAGATTTGGAAATCCTGCATACATATTATCAGATAACATTATTGGTAGTATGAATGCCCCCCCCCCTAAAATGATTGATATTGACTGAATTTTACAGTGCCATTCAGTAGCTATCATGTAATCCCTTGTAACATATTTGTCATAATCCCAGAATAATTTTTTAATAAATATCTAGATAATGGAAAAAATAATGCATAATAGCTAACCAAATTATTTCAAAAAATTAAATAAACATCGTAGCCCCTGCACCTGACATCCCCACTCAAAATGTTAAAGAAATAATGAAAGTAAAAGACAAATTTTATAAATCCATTTTCCTCCTGTAGGGTCCTATTCTTAACTTTTCTTTTAACCATGTAAATGTTTCAGACAGAAACTGTTCTTTTTTGGTAATTATTTTTTAATTCCTACCGACTGAGAATATGAATTTTCTATTTGAGTATTCTGCATCAATCATTACCAGCCTTTCTATCTGTTGGTATTTGTGGTAACGAGGCAGTTTTGCAATTCAATTGAATGACTGGAATCTAAGTATGAGTTTCCTTCTTTCCTTGGATGATATCCGTCTCTCTCCCTCTCTGTAAACAAAAATATGACTTTGTTGTAGTTTTATTTCTTTATTATGCTTGCTACCATTTATTTCTAGCGTTATATGTGTTATTTATTTTCTAGTTTGTTTACTGAAAGTACAATTGCCAAAAATATACGAAATCTACATTTTTATGAAATTAGCCTCATCTTGGATATATGTTAGTTGATGTGGATGTTCTGATGCAGGATTATGGCCATCGTGTGAGATTAGCAACTCATTCGAATTTCAAGGATTTTGTCTTGACTGCTGGATTGGAGTTTTACCCTCTAGGTGGAGATCCCAAAATTCTTGCTGGATGTATGTAAAAACCAACTTGTTGATCTCATATGAATTTCATTATGATTCATTTTCATCTTTTGATTGAATGTTGTGTTGCGGCATTGCCGATGACTTAACTGTTTCACACTTTTTTGCTTTCATATTAATACTTTGAATGTGAATTTTGAACTTGATTTAATTTCTTGAAATGCTTTATCAAGAGTTTTGCAATGTGATGAAATCTAATTCAAAATATTGAGGTTCTTGTTGAATTTATAGATGAGAAGAAGAAGAATAATAAGAAGAAGAGAATAGAACGAGAGAGAGAAGGCTGCTGTATATTATTGATTCAAAAAAACATAGGGTTTCCCCCTTACACATAACTACTTATACTAATAAGAATAATACATAAAGACCAAACTACCCCTAACACTTAACACTCCCCCTCAAGTTGGTGCAAAGATATTTCTCATGCCCAACTTGTAACAAATGGGGTGAAAGACTTTACTACTAAGACCCTTAGTAAAAACATCCGCCAGTTGATCTTCAGACCTAACAAAAGGCATGCATATCAAACCCTTATTCAATTTCTCCTTAATGAAATGTCGGTCAATCTCAATGTGCTTAGTCCGATCATGTTGAACAGGATTGTGTGCAATACTAATAGCAGCCTTGTTGTCGCAATACAAAGTCATGGGACCACTCCAATCAAGCCCTATATCACTCAACAAAGATTGAAGCCACATTAGTTCACATGTTCCATGTGCCATAGCCCTGTATTCAGCTTCAGCACTAGATCTAGAAACGACCGCTTGCTTCTTACTTCGCCATGTAACTAAATTTCCACCTACAAAAGCACAATAACCGGAGGTAGAGCGTCGGTCATCTATAGAGCCTGCCCAATCTGCATCTGTGAATGCTTCCAACCGCAAGTGACCATGATTAGAGAACAAAATTCCTTTTCGAGTGATTTAAGGTACCTCAAAATGCGATAGACTGCATCCAAATGAGTTGCACGAGGATCGTGCATAAACTGACTCACTATCCCAACTGCATAGGCAATATCTGGACGAGTATGAGAGAGATATATCAGTCTTCCCACAAGTCTTTGGTACCTTTCCTTCTCCACAGGCTCACCAATTCCACTACAAAGATGATGATTAGTCTCAATTGGTGAATCGGTGGTCTCTGACCAACATGCCCGCTTTCCTCAAGAAGATCTAGAATGTACTTCCTTTGAGAAATAAAGATGCCTTTATCGATCGAGCAACTTCAATTCCAAGAAAGTATCGCAATGGACCAAGGTCTTTTATCTCAAACTCCTTGCCTAAGTGCATCTTGAGATGGGTCACCTCCTCCTCATCATTACCTGTCACAACTATGTCATCCACATATACAATAAGCACTGTTACCTTATGTACATTGCGTTTGACAAACAAGGTGTGATCCGCATTGCTTTGCTGATACCCAAATCCCAGCATTGCCTTGAGGAATCTACCAAACCAGGCTCTAGGAGATTGTTTCAAACCATACAAAGCCTTCTTTAATCTACAAACCTTTCCAACTGTAGACTGAGATGAGAATCCTGGAGGTACATCCATATATACCTCCTCCTCCAAATCCCCATGAAGAAAAGCATTCTTCACATCTAGTTGCTGTAGAGGCCATCCCAAATTAGCCGCACATGACAGGATAGCCCGAATGGAATTCATCTTTGATACCGGGGCAAAAGTTTCTTGATAATCTATTCCATATGTTTGGGTAAATCCCTTGGCCACTAGTCTTGCTTTGTACCGTTCAATCATCCCATCTGCATTGTGCTTAATGGTGAACACCCACTTACATCCGACTGGTTTTTTCCCATTTGGAAGAGACATCAACTCCCATGTGTTATTTTTACTCAAAGCTTGCATCTCTTCTACCATAGCTACCTTCCACTTAGGATCAGTGATGGCGTCTTTCCAACCCTGCGGAATACACACAGAAGAAAGGGACGAAACAAAAGCACGATACGGAGAAGACAACAAATCATATGACACGAATTTAGAAATAGGGTGTTGAGTACAAGCTCTAACCCCCTTTCTAAGAGCAATAGGAAGACTCAAATCATCCGTAACAGGACCATCAACAACAGGTGAAGAAATGAGATGAGGATCATTACCTGAAGAGGTAGTGGACACTGGGTGTGGAACTGGCATAGGAGATGATGATTGACTTGGTGGCACAAGAGAAGCCGGCTCTTTCTGGCGCCGTGAATAAGTCTTAAGATCAGCTTTGTCCAAACGACCACCGATATTCGACTCCTCGTCAACATAACTTCGAGGCTCCCCCTCACCACAAATAACAGCCCTCTGAGTAGGAAGGAAAAAAGACAACTCATGCTGATATGATGCCGTCTCATCCACAATCTCATCGATACCACGCTCCCCCTGAGGAGATGGCAGAGGGCCAGAAAAGAAGGACTCAGATTCACGGAAGGTGACATCCATACTAACATACAGCTTATGAGAGTGAGGGTCATAGCATTTGTAGCCTTTCTGAGTAGCAGAATAACCAAGAAAGACACACCGGACAGCTTTAGGATCAAGCTTCCCACGAGTACGAGGGTGAAGATGAACAAAACAGACACAACCAAAAACCCGAGGCGGAAGGGAAGAAGTGGGATAAGTCACAGGAAGAAGCTCAAGAGGAAGTTGGAAGTGAAGGACACTAGATGGCATACGGTTAATAAGGTAAGCCGCGGTAAGAACTGCATCCCCCCAAAAAGACTTAGGAACGTGCATGGTAAACAAAAGAGAGCGGGCAACCTCAAGGAGATGGCCATTCTTACGTTCAGCAACTCCATTCTGTTCAGGAGTGCCAACACAACTAGTTTGATAAAGAATGCCATGCTCATCGAGGTATGCCCGGAAAGTGCCATCAACATACTCCGTCCCATTATCACTCCGAAGAATTTTGATAGTAGCATTGAAGAGATTGGAAACCATTTTATGAAAACTTTTGAAGCAAGAGAAAACCTCATTTTTTGTACGAAGTAAATAAAGCCAAGTCACACGGGAATAACAATCAATAAATGTGACAAACCAACGATAACCAGAGGTAGAAACAACAGGGGAAGGACCCCACACATCAGTATGAATAAGCATAAAAGGAAAAGTACTTCTTTTATTAATGGAAGGATAACAAGTACGTTTATGCTTAGCAAGCTCACAAGCATCACAAACAAAGTTATTCCTAGGACAATCACGAACTAATAAAGGAAAAAGTTTCTCTAAAATGCTAAATGAAGGATGCCCCAAACGGCGATGCCACTGATGAAGGAGACGAAGGGAGGAGCCAGAAGCACATTGAAGAGCCTGAGAGGATAAAGGTGAAGTAGGGATGGCATCCAGAAAGTACAGACCACTTTGTGCTCTACCACTGCCAATCATTTTCCCCGTAGCCAGTTCCTGAAAGACACAATGAGTCGGAAAAAAGGTTACAGAGCAGTTGAGAGCAGTAGTAAGGCTACTAACAGAAAGTAAGTTAGTTGAGAAATTAGGAACATGAAGAACAGATGAAAGTGAAAGTAAAGAGGTGCAATGAACAGAACCCTGGCCAGAGATCGAAGATAAAGTGCCATCAGCCACTCTAACCTTATCTCGCCCAGAACTAGGTGAATAAGAATGGAAAAAACTAGAAGTACCCGTCATGTGATCAGTAGCTCCGGAATCAATGATCCAAGGAGACGACGAAGAGGCACTGAGTGCACTAGCAGAAATACCTGTGTGAGCAAAGTTGGAAGAGGCAGAAGAGGAAGAAGCTAAGGCAGATGAAGAATCAAGTCGAGCCATCAACTGTCTGAGAGTGTGAAGCTCATCCGGGGAAAGATGAGAACCAGCATCATTTGAGGCACTAGCAGTAGTCTCAGAAACATGTGCCTGAGGACGAACACCACCACCACGACCACGGCCTCGAGTAGGGCGGCCATGCAACTTCCAACAGTGGTCTTTATCATGTCTATCTTTCCCACAATACTCACACTTCAACCGGTCCCGATCAACCAATGGACCCTTACCACCACCTGGAGACGGAAAAAACGGAGTATCACGTGACTTAGGGCCAACAACCATCGCTGACCGATCCGCAACAGGAGCATGCACCATAGCACTACGACGACTCTCCTCCTCACGAACTGTATGCGTAAGCCTCACGCAATGTAGGAAACGGAGAGCGACCCAACACTGAACTCAGATGTCGATCATACTCCAAATTCGACAAAGAAGAAAGTCATAAACCCGCCTTCTCCACAAATTGAAACATAGTGGCATCTTTGGAGCAAACTGGCTGAAAACTCTGGTAAAAATCTAGCTCTTGCCACAAACCACTCAACTCAGCATAGTAGACTGACAGAGAGCGATCCTTCTGATCCAAACCCCTAATCTTCTTACGCAATTCATAGGCCTGTGCATCATTCCCTTGTTGAGAATACATCTGAGAGGCTGCTAGCCAGATCTTGTGAGCAGTATCCATCAAGAGAAAAGTCCGACTAATGGTAGGCTCCATAGAATTGATGAGCCAGGTCATAACTAATGCATTCTCAGAAATCCATTGAGCAGATAAAGCACTATCCTCAGTAGGTGGCTCGGTACTACCAGTAATATAGCCAGTCAAACGCCGGGCGGCAATGGCAAGACTACAGGAGCGGGACCAAATCAAGTAATTAAAACCATTAAGTTTGACCGGACTAATCTGGAGAGAAGGACTATCACCAAGAGTCAGACCACGACTCAGTCCACTCTCCTCCTTGCCCTTAGAGTCCTGACCCAAGTTATCAGCCATGAGTTAAGAAAAGAGGGTGCAAAAAACACAAGCTGGATATCAAACAAGGCCAGAAATCACCCAACCAGCACACCAAAACACCTTCTAAGGCTAAAACAGTCCAAGAGAAGTCCAAAACAGAGCAACCAGATCAACTACAAGCCAGAAAACCGAAGCAGAGCATCTGAACAGCGATAAAAAACCAAGATAGGGCCAAAATACATCAAACCAGGGACACTAAACCCCTAGGGTTCGATGCTCCTAAGGATAGGAGACTAAGGGACGAAACCAGAAAAAATAGGATCGAACAGTGATTTTTGAAAAATCATCCAATTTTGACGAAAAATCAAAAAAATTAGAAAACTCAACCAATAATGACCAAACAATCAAACTAGGATTATAGGGTGATTACCCATAAATTTTCGAAGCCTTCAGATTTTTTTTTTTTTAGCTAACAGAACACAGGAAC
Organism: Camellia lanceoleosa; assembly: GCA_025200525.1. Taxonomy (NCBI): domain Eukaryota; kingdom Viridiplantae; phylum Streptophyta; class Magnoliopsida; order Ericales; family Theaceae; genus Camellia; species Camellia lanceoleosa. The sequence continues at coordinate 31,077,085 of CM045768.1, read as the reverse complement.
ACAGGAACTATGAAGCCTAAGCAACAATCTTCAAGGAGGAAGATAGTGCTCTGATACCGTGTTGAATTTATAGATGAGAAGAAGAAGAATAATAAGAAGAAGAGAATAGAACGAGAGAGAGAAGGCTGCTGTATATTATTGATTCAAAAAAACATAGGGTTTCCCCCTTACACATAACTACTTATACTAATAAGAATAATACATAAAGACCAAACTACCCCTAACACTTAACAGTTCTTCATTTCTTTTGTTGGCATGTCTTTCATACTTTTTGTGATTGTATGTGAATTTTTCTTTGTTTTGCCATTTACTTTTTACATTTAACTATTTTATGAGAAGCTCTAAAAATGAAAGCGCTTTGTGAAAATAGTTGACACAAAAAATTGGTTTGATTTTCTATATGAGTAAGTTCCAAGTTAGTTCTCTAATGGGGTTGACAAATAGGTCTCATTAAAAAAATTTCTTTGGTGCAGATATGGTTAAAAACAAAGGATTCTTGCCATCAGGGCCTTCAGAGATCCCTGTTCAACGAAACCAAATAAAGGATATAATATACTCCTTACTTCCAGCATGTAAAGAACCTGACATGGATTCTGGCATTCCTTTTAAAGCAGATGCAATTATTGCCAATCCTCCAGTATACGGTTAGATTTAGCTACTTAATTTATGTTTATCTTTTGTACCTTGCTATTTTATTTCTCTCTTTTATTTATTCTCTTTCTTGTCTTGTCTTGTCTTGGCATTTTCTGTTTTAGCATTTGGGTAATTTAGCTTTTTAGCTTCATTGATATCAATGTGTGCACTAATTTGTCCTTTTGTTTTGGTCAAATAGTTGATGGCTCTGATTCATTTTGGATTTTGAAAATGCAATTGAAATTGTGTTAGCTAGAGACTTTTTGTTTTTTCTTCCCATGAAAGAATAATTCCTACAAATTTTATTTCTTTTGGGAGACAAATGTTATTTGTATCTAAGATCCAAGAGATCAAATGGAATAGAAAAATGTAATTTCGGTCTCCTAGGAGATAGAAACATCGAACTTTGTGATGGAAACAAAAAGAAGTTTGTTTCTTGATTGCAATCATAGCTCAAATTGTACAACAAAAATGCTATATGAAGAGATACATACTTCTTTGATATGGAACTCCAATGCCTCTTTTTAGTTTATTCATAACTGACAAGAATTCAATACTGGTTGCCCATGTGACTCTATTCTTTTAGGATTCATGTTATTAATAAGTCCAAGGGCTTCCCTTTTGTAGATTTCCGCCCAGCTCGGTGTGTTACTTTGAATGAACCTGCTAGAAAATAATGGCATTTATGAAAGACTATTGGTGTCACAATGATGTGCTGCATGGTTCCTTGCTTGGTTCTGTTTCTTTCATGGCAGCACAAAGGTGGGATGTAATTGATTCCGGTAACCAAACAGTCTGTGTATCTGGATCTGTTGTCAGCTCTCATTGATTTAATTTGCATTGGTAGACTGAAATGGTTCTGCCTCACATATTGCTTGTCAATCGTCTTTCTCCCAAGTACTTTGGCTTGTCTTTGCGGATTTCAAGTGTGTGAAAGTTTCATGTTGGTCAGCATCTGTAGATAGTGTGAGAGATTTTCCTTTTCCTTAGGAACAAGAATGGGTAGCTGAACATTATTAGACAACTGGGAAAGTAAGCCTGAAAGTGGGTACTGATTTGTAGGAACCTAAACTGACATTGTAAAAGAAGCAAGATATGGGATTCCAGATTGAGAATATTTAGTTAAGAGGCTGGTTATGGCCTTTATCTGATAGGTTTGTTCCCATCCATCTAGGCTCACCCAAGCTTTCTTTAAGCATAGCATTTTTCCTGAACACTTTCATCAATAGAAAACAGGTTTGGGGATCCATGGATTGTCAACTGTGGTTGACACTCCAGTTTGCCATTCCATTAACCCGCACACTCATTGTCTCAGTGTTTTCTAATCATTTTCCTTTCTTTTGGTGGTGTTTGGTTACATAGGTAATGGATGAACAAATTCCTCAACTTTTTAAAGTTGAACTTGTTGCTTGCCATTATCTCTTAGAATTGTTTATTTGTTTTCATGAATAGGCTTTATGGTGAAAGGAAATGACAAATATGCACACCTTAGGAACATAATTCAAAGCTGTAGCCAAACAAATTTTTGTCTGCTAAATGCATTTATTTTTAAGGATCTGGTGGCCATGTGGTTCTTGTCATCCAAACAAGATAAATTTTCTATCTGGTTTCCATTTTAGAATTAGATAATAGTTCTAAATTGATATGATAGAATTTTCAATTTCTATTGGTAGAAATATTTTGTTTTCAAAATAACTAGTTCCATTCAGTTGAGATTCATCCAACAATGAGTCTCGGATGGTGCATTCTCGTTCACCTTTTCACTCTATGGAAGTTTATTTTTTTTGAATCACTGGCCATCTCTCTCCCTCCCCCCCCCCCCCCCCCAACCAAAAAAATAGTAATAATAATAATAATAATAACAAAATAACTTAATCTATATATATGTTTTTATATTTTTTAGCATTCTTCATTATGGGAATATATGGATTTGGAAACGCTGTATCTTCTTTGTTATCCCAGGCCTAGTATGTTCTTGTTTTCTCTCTTTCTGAGACTGCACAATTTGCAATTTTTAGAACCTCTTTTTCTGTGAATTAATTATGTGAATTACCTTTGTCCACCTCCAATCATTTTTATTTATTTATTATATTGCCAATTTTTTACTGATATTTTACTTTATGAAAACCTACATCTTTGCATTCTATGTTTCACATTCAGTTACTTACCTGGACAACATGTTTTCAGGGCATACACATGTGGCAGAGGCTCTGAAAGTACCGCTTCATGTATTTTTCACAATGCCATGGACGTAAGTTTTGTTTGGTAATGCAGTTTTACTTTAAAATGTGTTGCATTGTGCATTATTTATTGTGCATTTTATAATTCCCTGCCTCCCCTCTCTACTGTATTATTTGCTTCTCATTACAAGGTTATATGAGTATTACGTAATTGCATAGTGAAAATGGAATTTTTTTGACTGTTACCAGGCCAACCAGTGAATTTCCACATCCGTTATCCCGTGTTAAGCAGCCAGCTGGATATAGAGTGAGCCCTTAAAATTTTATTGTTTTGTGTCCTGTTAACTGCTACTACTTCTTCTCTTAATTTGATTTCTTTTGATGTCGTGGGAATTTTTGTTCTCTTTACATCTTGTATGAATTTTGCAGCTGTCATATCAAATTGTTGACTCTCTGATCTGGCTTGGAATACGGGATATGGTAAATGATCTTAGGAAGAAGAAGTTGAAGCTACGGCCAGTCACCTATTTAAGTGGTTCACAAGGCTCAGAATCTGATGTGCCATACGGATATATTTGGAGTCCTCACCTCGTTCCCAAACCAAAAGGTGGTTATTTAGATTTATGTTCTGTTGTTGTATGTTTAGAATACTATTCGACTTTTTTAGATAATGTAATTCTTGAGATTTGTTTCATTATGTTAAACAACCATTTGCTTTAGTAACTTTTTTATTACCCTAGGAAAGTTGGGTATTTAATAAATATTACATATATAGCTCTGTTTTTTACTGTCTATTCTTTTCACCCGTTTTTTCTTATTTGTTTGAGGGGAGGGCATAGCTTAAGTTTATGCAATGGGTTGTGCTCTTCTTTAAACAGTTTATTATTGTTATTTAGGTTTGTATCTTCTTGTTTCTTTTAGTTCTATCAAACTAGGGTAAGTGTCATCTGTTCAGGGCAGTGAACTTTTATATAGACTATAGCATAGTTATCCAATTCTTTCGTAGAGAATATGGGTGGTATTTTAGGAGTGGACACTGGACTTTGTGCATAAGGTCAAGAAACAGATGAACCACATGCATCCTTTATAAGTGTTTTTTTTCTTAAATAATGAAACTCAAATAAGATAAAGAGGGAACAATAGAAAAAAAGAGCTATGAAATAAATAATAAATAAAAATACAAAAACAAAAAAGAAGAGACCTTCCTAACTGCGCCTTGGTTGGTGCAATATGCATGTGACTTGACAATGTAAAAGCAATATGCTTTTTCCTTGTAGGTTTTATTTTTTATTTTTAAGAGTGTAGAATTTAAAGCCAAGATAAAATTTATGATTTTTCTTGTCGTGGAACCTAAGTGTTGAATTAAAGTGGCTCACAATCCATTCCATCACAATGATATTGAATTTAATGTGGACGGTTGTGCTTCCCAGAAATAATTAAAATGAAGCCATTTTTGTTACCATGATTGAATATTTGGCAGACCCTTTGATAAGAGAAGGCATTAATTCCTCATCGAAAGTGGTAACTAGTTTTTGTTAAATCTCTTTGTTAGGCAGGTAGTAAATTGAGAAAAATTCTTCCTTGTTTGTTGGGTTTAACATTAGGACTATGACCAAGGAAAAATATGTTTGTTTTATGTTTGAAGTCGGCCTCGTATGTACGCAACCTCATAACGTGAATTTTCTTGATTCTGTTGGAGCATGACAAATACCACAAGCAGCCTATCCTTTGAAGGTGAATAGAACATTAGGCTTCAGTGAAGGGGCCATGTAGGTGTGAGAGTTTCAAAACCAAGTTGGTGAAATGGTTTCTGTTAGAGATATATGGTCTGATTTAAATTCATCCACCTGATGTTTCTAAGTTGTTTGAGAGATGGAAAAGCAATGAGAGGTTTGGTTATCATTATGTCAAGTTGTATGAGTTGGTTGATTCCATACAAGGAGAAGCATCTGGTTGGGCTTATATTCCTTACTTTTTTGATGAATGATGTACTTGGGTGGAGCCAAGATTTTATGGTTGGGGGGATAAAAACAAGGCATTGGCAAAGTCTAAGTGGTCAGGCCAGGAAAAGTTTAAACTACTTACATAATTATTAAAACAAATTTGTATTAAAAATAAGTTAATAAATAATGAGAACACTTTAAATGTGTTCTAGGAACTTATACTTCAATGATTCACCATTAGAAAAGTGCAAATCCCAAGTGATATCACAGATTCAACTAGTACATGAATGGTAAACTACACAAGGATTCACAACAAAAACATAAAGGTTTGTAACTTTTTTTACTGCAATATTTTTAACATTTTAATGTTCATAACATTACCACAATGATTCATGATTAAGACTTTTTTGTACCCTTTCATAACGTAAACACAATAGTTCATAACTAACACTTAAAAAATTCAGAACTTTTCTTGTGGTAAGGGAGTGTGTATCAAAAGCTTTCTTGTAAATAAACGAGGGAAAGACTAAATTGGGAAAAGAGAAAAATAAGAGACGTCTGAGTGAAAAGAAGAATAGAGTTGTCTGCGAATTGAATGTAGGACAGATAGAAAGGAAAATATTTAATTATTTGAAAAAAAAATCTGTTGAGGGGCTATGTGTATTTAAACATAGCATATGAGTAAAATTATAAGACTGCATAAGAGGGCATTGCTATACTATAGAAAACATTAATATTGGAAGCATTTAAGGTTCTATTCACCAATTTAAAAAGCATTTAAGGTTGGAAAATGGTTTGGTTTGGGTTGAGTGTCTGCTCATGTGGACGGGATGGGTTTGCTGTTGTTGGTTCAAGTTGTGTCTCAATCTTGGGGATTTTCTTGTTTATTTTTTTCCCCTTTCCCATCTTTTAGTATTGTGCAATTCATACATGCATAGCTACTTACCTACGTAATAACATACAAGGGATGCATAAAGATTGTTATAAATGTTACAATGCTTATGTATGGTTAAACAACCTCTCTTGATATCTTGTTGAATGGGTTCCTACATGCCTTCTCCAGAGCCTTTCATCATGCAATTGTCTGTCATCTCAGTTTACATACTTCTGTGTTTAGTTGGAAAAATTAAAACCATTTTTTTTTTTTGGTATCATTTTTGCTTGTATGTTCTTTATGTCGTTATGTTTCTCTCTTTTTTTTTTTCCTTTTTTCTTTGTCTTTTTCCTTTTTTGGTCCATGTTTATGAGCTGGCATGATTGTTATTAGAAGAATATCAGTTTCAGATTTATTGTCATCTCTTGTATTTCAGATTGGGGACACAAGGTTGATGTGGTAGGATTTTGCTTCCTTGATCTTGCATCAAATTATGAACCTCCTCAGGAGCTTGTAGACTGGCTTAAAGCTGGGCCAAAGCCCATCTATATTGGGTTTGGAAGCCTTGTAAGTATCCTTCTTAGTGGTCTTTAGATTTATGTTCTTTTTCCATGAATTTCCTATTTTCTGGTGGCGCTACTTAAACAAGTTAATTTCTGTGTGGTGACTATTATGTTCTAGAATATCATTGGAGTGTATAAGAGGAAACATGACCTATTGTGCTTCAGATGATGTTAGAGGATTAAGAAGAGGGAATAATGGTCATTCTTCTCTTATTTGGTTCTTCAAATTGCACTTGTTTTGTAGGCTTGGGTTTCTTCCTTGCGCTTTACTATTATTAATATCTATTATTAATTCTGTTGACAAAATAATTGTATTTTGATTGATTTGAAGGAAGTAATAACCTGAGCAAATGACAATTGTATGTGTTGATACAATGCTTGGAGCATCTAATGAAGCATTTTTGTTTGTTTTTGTGGGCATCATCAGTTTTTATCATTTTTAATTTCTTGTTTTTCTATCCTTTTAATGAATTTCCCCTTGTCAGTTTATTTGATAATCATGATCGAGTGAAGTAATTGAGTAATTATGGAAATTGTTAGAAGATTACTGAAGAGAAACTTAAAGCAACTTTCCACTCAACATGGAAGGCCCTCTGTTAGTGTTTTTAACTTTAAGTGATGGCTGTATGGATATTTTCTTCATTAGCTTGATGAAGTCAAGTGTAAATTCTGTTTATGCACCCTAATCCTCTTCTGTTTTAGTGTTAACTTTTCTCTCTTGAACAACAGTATATGTTCCCAAATTTAAGTTATTTCTTTCATTTCAGCCCGTTCAAGAGCCTGAGAAAATGACCCAAATAATTGTGGAAGCACTTGAAACAACCGGACAAAGGGGTATTATTAATAAAGGCTGGGGTGGCCTCGGTAACTGTAAGTTTCCATTTTCATCTTTGATTCTCTATGCATTTTTTTTTAGATAGGGATTCTCTATGCATTCAATTAGACTGCTCCGGTCCCATTTTAGTACTTTCTTTTTTAAAAGTCGCATTTTATGTATCCATTTTTAAATTCAAAATTTTTAATCATTCCATTTTTTAAATTCAAAATTTAGTCATTACTTTTCCATAATACCCTTTAATTTTATTTGTAAATGTAACCCTGATTCCCAAAATATTTATTTAAGTAAAGGAATTTTTATAAATGTATTATTCACAAATGCTTTCCTTAAACTGTTGGGCATGGTTGTCAACCATGCTGTGTAAAATGGAACAAGGAGCTTGTGTTGTGTAACAAAATCTCCTCTTATATTTGTCTTCTCTGCTTGCCTATTTAATGTATTGGACTATTTATTTTGCTGATTTTTTTATTTTTTTATTTTTTTATTTTTTTCCCAGTGGCAGAACCAAAGGACTTTGTGTACTTGCTGGACAATTGCCCTCATGACTGGCTTTTCTTACAATGTGCAGCTGTGGTGAGGCCTCAATATTTAGTTTGTGGCCATTTGGAGTTTCTTAGTACGACCCATTTTGTCCATTTGGATATAATTACCAAACAAAAATTAATTGTTCGAACGTTAACAATTGAACAAAATAGCAGTTCGGTTGTTAGTATCCGAACAATTAATTTTTATTTGATAGTTGATATCTTACAATTTGCATCTGTGGTGAGGCTTCGTTATTGAGTTTGTGGCCATTTGGATTGCTGAACTTTTTCACACACAGCTTACTGTGGATTGCTAATTCCATGTCTTATATTGTGTCCCCGTTGAAAATGGAAATCCCTCTGAGGGAAAGAAAAAAAAAGTACATTTTTGGCTGTAATAAAAGTACTTTGAATAACAAGTCTTGCAAAACTTCAACTTTATTATGTGGTTTTCTTCTTAATACTATGGACAATTCTTATTGCTATGTGGTTTTGCTTTCAGGTGCATCACGGAGGTGCAGGAACAACAGCTGCTGGTCTTAAAGCTGCGGTAATGGCTTCATGACCCATTTTACTCTACTTTCTGTTATGTGTAATTCTATTTGTCTTATGTTTTTATTACATGTTGTATAGTGTCCCACAACCATTGTACCTTTTTTCGGTGACCAACCTTTTTGGGGAGATCGTGTCCATGCCAGAGGAGTAGGTCCCCCTGCTATACCAGTCGATGAGTTCTCACTTACCAAGCTGGTTGATGCAATTTTTTTTATGCTAGATCCAAAGGTAACTTCCAATTTTCTAGACGGATTTTCCTACTGCAATTTATATATGCTATAGTTGTCCTCAAAAGTGCTTACTATTCTGGTTTCAATGTCCCCGGCAACCCCCTTTGGCGGAAGCCAAAAATTAAAGTGATATTTGTCCTATTTGGTGTAGCTTCTTGCAAGCTGAAAGTTAATAACCAGAAAATAGAAACTTAAAACACCGTTTCCCTGCTTTTCAGTAATCAGTTTTTCATAAGTTGTAAGAAGCAACTGCACCAAACAGCCAGCCACAGATTTGCAAAATAAAAAAAATAAATAAAAAAAAATCTATAAGTAGTCCCAAAAGTGCACCAAACAAGGCGGTTATTGTAAATGTGAACAAAACAGTATGCAGCTCTACATTGTTTTAGAACATTTTCAAAATTCGTAGTCTTGCTGGAATGCTAGAAAAATATATATTTCTGCAAATGGCTTCAAACTTGAGAGACAATGCAGGTAAAGGAGCGAGCAGTGGAACTTGCCAAAGCCATGGAAAATGAAGATGGGGTGACGGGAGCAGTGAAAGCTTTCTTTAAACATCTTCCTCGCAAGAAGCCGGAGCCTGAGACAGCACCCCTGCCCTCCAATCTTTTCTCAATTAGAAAATGCTTTGGTTGTTCCTAAGTCGTCTGGTGTGGATAATGATTTCTGTGTTTTATTTATTTGATTAGATTTTACATTCAGAGAGTGTAATCTTGATATAGCAAGACGTGTTCACCACCAGTGGTTTCTCCCAATGAAGACTCCACCATCTCTGTTTATAGCTATGTTTTGCAAATGCCATCCCTGTCTTTTTGAGAGTTGTATTATTTTGATTTTTTATTTTTTTGTTCGTAATTCATTTATTGAAAGAAATGCTCAAAATTTGTTTATTTTTTGTTTTTTATTTTTATTTTTATTTTCCAAGTCTGATTGATGTTTTTTCATGGTTCCATAAAAGCTTTGCCAAATTGCTTCTTTTAAGGCAGTTATATTTCATTTTTGTTATTCATGTGGCTTAATTGCTTTTTCCAAGGCATCCGTTTCTTTTTTTTTACTTTTATGGGCAAATTACAATCACCCCCTCGAGGTTTGGTGAAAATACAGATTCCCCCTGAGGTTTGAGAAATTACATCCCGCCCCCTGAGGTTTATATTTCCATAACAAATTACCCCCTGAGGTTTTTATTTTCATACAGATTCTCCCCTAATTTTTCCTAATTTGTTATGAAAATTTGACTCTCAGGGGGCAATTTGTAATTTCTCAAACCTCAGGAGGGAATTTGTATTTTTACCAAACCTCGAGGGGGGTGTTTGTAATTTGCCCTATTTTTATAGATAAAACTAATATTCGTAGTAGATGTTGTTGTGTTTGGTAACGTTTACGTTTTCAGTTTATATTTACAAAAATTTTTTATACTAGTTTTTGTTTATTTTTTGTTTATTTTTAGAAAAACATAAACTACAAACGCGTTTGGTAATTGACAAAATATTTAAAAAATTTTAAAAATATAAAGAAGAGTGAGATATGGCAAGTGGCGGCGGAAGACGGTGGTGGAAAGTGGTGACGGTGGGTGGTGGGTAGCTGGTGGTGGTGGGTGGGTGGTGGATGGGTAGGTGACGGTGGTGGTGGTAGTGGTGGGTGGGTGGGTGACGGTGGCGGGTGGTGGGTGGTAGCGAGTAGGTGGTAGTGGTGGTGGTGGCGGGTGGTGGTGGTGGCGGGTGGGTGGGTGGTGGTGGCGAGTGGTGGTGGTGGGTGGGTGGGTGTGGTGGTGGTAGTGGGTGGCGGATGGCGGGTGGTGGTGGTGGGTAGTGGCGGGTGGGTGGTGGGTGGTGATTTTGGATGAGTGGGTGTGGTGTGGTGGTGGATGGTAGTGATGGTGGTGGCGGGTGGTTGGTGGTGGTGGCAGGTGGATGGCGGGTAGGTGACGGGTGGTGGTGGCGGTGGGTGAGTGGATGAGTGGGTGGGTGACGGTGGCGAGTGGTAGATGGTAGCGAGTGGGTGGTGGTGGTGGGTGGTGGTGGCAGGTGGGTAGCGGGTGGGTGGTGGGTGATGGTGGTGGTAGTGGGTAGTGGGTGATGATGGCGGGTGGGTGACAGGTGGCTGGTGGTAGTAGATGGGTGGTGAGTGGTGGTGGCAAGTAGGTGGCGGGTGGTGGTGGCAGCGGTGGATGGTAGTGGCGGGTGGGTGGTGGCCGTGGGTAGTGGGGGGTGTTGGTGGTGGCGATGGCGGTGAGGGGTGGGTGGTGGTGGCAAGTGGGTGGCAGGTAGGTAGTAGGTGGTGGTGGCGGGTAGTGGTGGCAAGCGGGTGGTGAGTGGTGGTGGGGGTGGGTGGTGGTAGCGGAAGACGGTGGTGGAAAATGGTGGTGGGTGGTGGCTAGCTAGTGTTGAGTGATAAAAAAAAAAAAAAACTGAAAACTCAAAATGGAAACACGTTTTTTGTGTTTTCATTTTTTGACCAAATTTATAAACTGAGACCACTGATTTATAAATCAAAAAGTTTACCAAATAAGTTTTTATTTGAATTTTTTAAATTTTTGTAAATATAAACAGAAAACTGAAAACGTAAGTGTTACCAAACGGCACCTATTTATATTGTACGGATATAAACTCAATTTTCTTAAATATTTGTGTAAAGGTAGGAATTTGTTCACTAATAATAAAGAATGTATCTTACTAATAAGTGCTCTAGAGGTTTAATAAAAAAACAAAGTAAATATAGAATTTAATACACTTTTTATTAGTTTTATAACATTTTTCACTTATTTTAAACACTTTTTAACTTTTTTTTTTTATCATTTTCAAAACACTTTTTATACTAATTTTTCAACATTAAACAATCTTTAGCATTTGCAAAATTTAAAAAATGAATGTATTAATTGGGCCTCAGTCTATAAATTGATTTACGAGATGCCTTTTGTTTGGAAAAATTTTATTTTTACACTCCTATTTATCTTTTGTGTATAAATTTAATAAAATATTATTTTAATAACAATTTTATCTTGAAGCAAAAAAACAAATTATAATGGATATCAAAATACACATTTAATAGTAAATCAAACTTTTCTCTGCACATATTATTTTAAAATAAAAAAAAATCTTAGTGCAATCTTTTGAGTAAAAAAACAACAAAATTAGAATATCAACTGTCGAAATTATTAATTCTATTAGAAAATCAAATTCCGAATTTGGTTTGGATCTCTACTTTCAAATTTAAGAATTTATTTCAAAAATCAAGTTTCGAATTTTTTTACATGTTTCGGAAGTTAAAAATTGAATAAATCTTTTTCATTAATGAGTAAAATCAAATTTCTTTCAAAAAAAAAAAAAAAAAAGTTTATGAAAACTAAGAGATAGATGGACTTGTAGTTCCTCAATGGCTTTGTCAAAAGAGTGCAGATAGACAAAAAACGAAATGGGAGAGAGATGCTTACCTTCAACAATGCAATGGATCTTCAATAGAGTCACTGTGGGTTTTCTTCAATGGAGTTTGATGGTGCTGTGTCTTCAAGGGGATGGAATAGAAAATGGGTCTATACCATTGATTCTATGTGGAATGAATGGTTTAGGTGGTGTTTGTGCGAGGATATTAGTTTAGGGTATGATTGGAATATGTGATGTGTGGATTAAAAATATAAAATCAATTTTATAAGGGTATGCATTAATAAATTATGTACATAGAGATAAAAGAGAATGTGAAAATGGAATTTCCCTTTTGTTTGCGTTCATAAGGATATTACCCTAAGGCATCGTTTGGCAAGTTAACATTTTAACCACAAAGCTAAAAAATTAGTAAAAAAGCCAAAAAGCCTATAACATATACCAAAAAATCAAAAATTTATTTTTCTCTTTACTTTTTACATATCTTTTCGTAAAAAGTTAAAAAATTATTCTAAACATACTAATTTTTTTTTACCTCATATTTTAGTCAAAAAATTAAAAAATTACTAAAATAACCTGTTCCAAACAAGGCCTAAGTTAGTTAAAATTGATATTATGTAACTCTCTCGGATAAATTAAGTTCCCACTTTTATATATATTATGTAACTCTTTCACATAAATTAGAGTTCCTACTTTTACATATCATCCGGGGACGAGAAGGATGATGATGATTCATGACCATGTTGCAGGTCGTGAGTATATAAAGTTCGTGTAAATTACACTTTGCCCTTTAAAGTTTCACTCATTTTTCATTTTGGCCTTTTATTTTTTTCATTTTTTTCATTTTGGCCTTTTATGTTTGTAATTCTTTCTACTTTACCTCTTTATGTTTGTAATCTTTCCCACTTTACTCCTAAACTAACTTTCATCTAAAAAACTAATAAAATATTTCATATCACCAATATATCTATGTATAATGTAAAAAATTTACTAAAGATGCAAAAAATAAAAAATAGAAGCAAAAAAATTGAATTTTTTTTTTAGTTTTTAGTGAACTTTTTTTCAAATTTATTTATAAACATTATTATATTACAGATGCATCTAGCTTAGAAGCACCTAAAAAAATAAAAACAAATTTAACTAAAAAAAGAAAAAAAAGTTCACTAAAGACGAAAAAAAAACAATAGTAAACTTTTCATTTCAGAATTGACAATATAGGTTTTTGAGTCAATAAATTTTCATTTTTTTCGTGTTTAGTAAACTTTTTTCTTCTTTTAGTTAAATTTGTTTTTATTTTTTTTAGATGCATCTAATGTAATAATGTTTATGAATAAATTTGGAAAAAAAAGTTCACTAAGGATTGAAAAAAAACTAATTTTTTTGTTTTTTATTTTTTATTTTTTGCATCTTTAGTAAATTTTTTACATCACACATGGAGCTGATGTGTTAGTGATGTGACAGATTCTGTTAGTTTTTTAGATGAAAATTAGTCTAGGAGTAAAGTGGGAATGATTGCAAACATGAAGGGCCAAAGTAGGAAAAATCAAGCTTAAATGGCCAAAGTAAAAAGAATTGCAAACATGAAGGGCAAAATGGAAAAAATCAAACTTAAAGGGCTAAAGTGAGAAGGATTGCAAATATGAAGGGCCGAAGTGAAAAAAATCAAATTTAAAGGACCAAAGTGAGAAATGAGTGAAACTTTAGGGGAGCAAAGTGTAATTTACCCTAAAAGTTCACCCACTAATAAAAACTAAAGTTATTTATTGAAATAGTGGTTATTGAACAAAAAATGTTTTAAATTAAAATAATTTAGGAAATTTGGACACATAAGTTAAATTTTTTGAAATAGAAAATAATTTGTAAAATTATGTTAATAATATAGTTAAAAATAATTTGGACAAATAAATTAAAATAATTAAAATAATTTGGATAATTTAGACAGATATGTTAATTTTGATAGATATGTTCAAATAATTTAGACAAATACCTATTACATGACTTAAAATTAAGAAATTGGGATAATTAAATCAATCAAATAATTTGAATTTTATTTAACAAAAAAATAAATAAGTTAATTATTTGTTTGAAACATCACCATCACATAAATAATTTTAGGAAACAAATAATTTCAATAAATCATACAAGAATTTATAATAATGTATTTCTTGAATATGTTAGTTTACTCCAATATCTCATTAAACATGTTTTTATAATAACACATTATATGAAACTTTTAAAAAATCATAATTCACTATTTTTGTTAAATGCTATCTGAGAGTTTGAGAAAGTACACACAATGTTTGGATTTACAACATACAAATTATGCAAAGATGGTTAAAATGAAAATATCCATTCACATTGCATTTCCCTTGGGACATAATAATTTGTTTGTTCAAATATCATGCAAACCACATCTCCAAAACCCCTTGTAAAACTCATGAAGTCCATTTATAATTGGGAGAATTTTAAAAAAGTGATGTATAGATAAAATAATTTGAAAATAATAAAAAGACAAGTGATTCATACATAAATTTATGTAATAAAAACTTATACTATCATCATTTTAAAATTATTTTTTTTACCCTATACTTTTTTTAAATCCCCCCTTCATAATTTTAGCTATTCGTTAACTTAGCCAATTTTGTGTTCCAAGGCTCTCTCCCAGTTTCGAAAGCAAATTTGCTTTTTATTTAATATTTTTAATATTGTTTACTTCCCTTTTTTTTTAGATATGAATACATTTTTGTATATATATATTAGCGGTAATCCATGCAATGCACGAAAAATAGACTATATATTTTGTGTGATAAATAAATCATCTTAATCTTAAATTATGTCTTAATAGCGACAAGCCATGATATTAAGTCATCTGAGTAGATGTTAACAATAATTAACCCACAAAATTTCACAATAAAATTTGATATGCATAAGAAATTATCTTAACATGTAATTTAAAATATCAAAAAAAAGTTTAAAATGAATAAAGACTTTAAAAAGATGTGATTACAATTAAAACTAATGTCATATTTATTAACACGTATAATTTTATTTGAATATTATTTATATTTTAACATGCTTATTAAAAACAAAAATAAATAAAAATAAAAATATTAATAATTTTGAGTTTTAAATATGATTTTGTAGACTTACTATATTAACTTTTGGAAAGAATATATTGAAATTTTTTTACAAAAATTGAATATTAGTCATTGAACAAATCTTATAAGATTTGTAAAATAAAATTTATAATAGGAAGAAATTAATGATATTGCAACATATGCATTTTAACAATTTTAAATTTTGAAAAAAAAAAAATAGATTAGGACTTTGAACTTCAATTATTGTACAACATTTTTATTTATATAATAATACAAATAAGGATAGGTAATAGATAGATTAAAATTAATTATAAATATAGCTATATTTAAAAGGATATGGTTTTGTATAACTATATTTTAAATTCTAAAATTTATTTTTTAACTTCCCATATAAAAAGATTCAAAATTTTAAATTATATATGATTTTTTTCTAAAAACATATGAACTCACAGTGGAGTAGAAAGAAAAGTACCATAAAGTAATAGAGGAGCTGCACCTATTAAAGATAAATAATTAAATAATTGACTAACACCATTAATAGTTTTGAAAAAATTGATTAAAATTAAAATTTTATATTTATAACTTTGAAAACTATTATATGCCTTTGAAATAATACTCTTCACCAGCTGTCAATTAACATATATCATGATGTCAAAAAAATATTAAAAGTAAATTTTTTTAAAAGAAATGTAATGATATACAAACATAAAATCAATACAAAAAACATATTAATAAAGATTTTGTTTGGATTTTTATCTATCACTTTATAGTGAGTGACATTTTTTTTTATTATAAAAATGACCCTATCATGCAATTTTAGTATAAAAATTCTAGGAAAACAATATTAATCAACAAAAATAGTTATAAACAAAAAAAAGATAATGGTTGGTAGAGAGGAGGGAGAAATGACACACAAAATATGAAATATAAAAACAAAAAAATGGTCATAGATAAAAAAGAAGAAGAAAAAATGGTGTACCTAAAAGATAAAAGAGTCAGTTTAAATAATAGAACAGATTAAACATAAACTAACCTCCATATTGTCTTATAAAAATACAGTTAAAAAACAATGAGTTTCATTGTTCCATAAATATAATATTTATAGGGCGAGCAAAACATGAATGGCTTGGAAAAAATATAATGTATGATGACTAAGATTTTTTGATAAAAGAAAGAATTGGTTAGAGAAAGAGTGCACAAGAATAATTTTTTTATCTTTTCTTTCCTAAATTATAAATCATGGAATCATTATAAAAAATAATAAATTATGAGATTTTTCTAAAAAATTATATATAGTATAGATATGTATAAATTTATTTGGGAATAAAATTGTGTTTAATTATGGAATAGAGAGAGAATATAGATATAAGATTTAATTTTTATTTTATGTTAGGCTTAATTTTAGGTTTATATAGGTTAGATCAGTTGTGAAATATTTTAATAGTATACATTTTATTAGAGGTGAGAGAGTTTTCTTTTCATTAGATTTATTTCAGGAGAGAGAAGATTGTATGAGATTTATATTCTTTTTAAAAAATTAGATTTAAGGTTTTGAAACATTTAGGACCTCTAAGATGAAAAGTCACTTTGGTATAATATATAGCATAGATAGATTATGAGATTTAGGGAATAGATAAATATTAGGTGTACGTGGAGCAAATATTCTACTGTGCTTGTACTCCTTTCGTCCAAGCTCTTTGTCTATCTGATTGACCTGCGAGCACAACGACGGTGAGCTACCCGGCGGTGTGTGGCCGAAAAACCCCTCCGACGGTCAAGTTAGCACACACACTCAGGGAGAGAGAGAAAGAGAGTAAGAGAGATATATCACAATGAGTGTTTCTCACCAAATGATGTTCCATCCCCAGTATGGGGGGCGCAGTTATGCTTATATACTTTCTGCGCTCAACTCTGCACCCATTAACCTCTTGACACGTGGAGCTGCTCTCCCATCTATCAGCACAAATCCAGCGAATATCACCTAACCAAACCGCCAGACAACATTACCGGGAACTCGGCAGCCCGGCGGCATCACCTCGGCTTCACACGACCGAGTTGCATAACGAGTCCCAGTGTCCACTCTCCGAGCTCCATAACAACTGCGCTCAGAAGCATTCCGGTAGAGCTGAGTTCCAGACAGGTCGAGCCGGCAAACAGAAAGCCTTCCCGCCAAGCTAAACGTGCGAACCATGGAACCCTGGTTGGCAGGTGACCGTCTCGGCCAAGTAAGCTTGGCCCATACACAGGACTTGACCTTCGGCCGAGCAAGACCGATTCTGGACGCAGACAAGCCCAAGTAGCTCGACCCCAACTTGGTCCTGGACCTCGACCGAGCAAAACCACCTCTAAATAGGCCCAAGTTAGCTCGGCCCAAACGTGCTCGGTCATCTTCGTCGGCTTCTACCACTCTAAGCCGATTATAAATCTCCCTCTTAATTGCCCCTTAATTCCGTCCGCGCAAGCGTGACTAGGATTACACGATCTGACCGGGGTAGATTCTCCCTTGGTCCTTAGTTCGCAAGGCGTCAGCCGCGCTAATCCCTATGCTCGATTTTTAGACTTGCTCGGTCGACGCCTCAACTTGCCATCTTGTCCTTTCAGTACTGACACCGCCGCCATTATGGACACGCGTCGATCATTGATTGGCCTCGAGTAGCCAACCCAGCCGTCCCTTCATATTCAAATTTTGGCGGTTCTTCTCCTTTAAATACACCATCTGCCCCTTAACATTTTTTTTTTACTGTCTCTCTCTCGTTCCAAACGACCCAAAGCTGCAGTGCTCTCCCCACTATCAAGCACCCTTCTTGCTCTTCGAAGATTCAACTTATGCCTTATTCTGGTAAGTTTTTCGAATCTTTTCATTGCTTTTTCATTCGGTATTTCACATTTTAGGGCACAAAAACCATAGGTTTTAGGATATAGCCCCCCCAAAACCTCCTCTGCCCCTACTCTCTTCACTGTTCTTCACCTTCAGTGATGAACACACGAAGATCTAGGGCGGACCGGGCTCCAAGTCTTCTTTTGATCCCAAAAAACACCAAGACCGAGCAAGTTACGAGTTTGCAAAACTCACGTAGGAACTGAGGTAATAGAGCGCTGGACCGCTCGACCAGGCTAAAATCTGGTTTGCTTGAACGACCGAGCTTTTGGGTTTACCTTTGTGACAGAGATGGTTTGGCACTCCATCTGACCGAGCTAAAGTTAAGCTCGTTTTGCACGGCCGCGCTCCCATTTACAATCACACTTCTTTTTACTGCAGAGTCCAAGGGGACCACGCACCAATACTGAGGCTCTCAAAGGCTGAGCAGCCATCAACCGAGAATTTTTCCAAAACAACACTGTCGTGCTAAAATTAGCCGGTTTCACATGGGGCGTTATCGCTTCCTTGTTGACACGCCAGTTGCATTAGCCACGTTCCAGGAAGAGTACGGCATCCCCGCAGACGTACATCTCGAGGTCGCGCGTCGAGGACACAACCCCTTAGGGTAGACTAGACCACTGCCCTTTCACCGTGCTGTCAATTATCGAAGGCGGCCTTCGCTTCCCGGTCAATCCTCTAATGTGCGAGTTCCTGAGGCGCACCGGGCTAGCACCAACACAAGTCTTAACCAACACCTATAGAATAATTAACGGGATAGCCGAGCTAAACAACCGGCTAGGCCTCAGCCTAGGATTAGTCGAGATACTTCGCCAGTACACCCTCGGGCACACAGGCGATGGTCTTAACTACTATCTAAAGATCAGACCGGGCAAGGAAAATATAGTAACCGGCACCCCGGACAAAGATATGCATGACGACGACTTTTTCTGGGTGTCTGGAAACTATGAAACAGCCGACATGCCTGGCTGGTACATCAGCAAGAACTTCGGTTCAACATGTAAGGCGTGCTAACTGCTCGGTCAAATTATTTTCCTTCACCATTCTATACTAATGCTATCACGCCCTCAAAATAAACCCATAATATCATACATTCACGATAGAGAAAAGAGATTTCATATTACAATCATCAGAGTATTCTTACAAAAGGTATTACATGTTGACAACAAAAGTAAATGCCCTATAGGCTTACAACTTTCCAAGTCAACACTTGGTTACAAAAAGGAGAGTACTAACTCTACACAAAATAAGCCCTTGGCTTGATATACATGTAATACAACAAAAACAACAAAAAGAGTCTAACAACCTCAAGCCTCCCAGGCTACGTCCTTGGAGGTGGCATAACACCTGTACTTGAAAATGATGTCCCATATAGGGTGAGCCAACGCCCAGTAGAGATATGCTAAATATAATATGAGCAAAAACTAAAACATTAGCATTTGATAAATGTTTAACCTACATAAGTCAATTCATAACCCATTTCAATTATATGACAAACATGTCCGTGTTTTATTCTTCTTTCCTTTACTTAACCGATTTTCAATTCATAAATATGGCTCAGAACCTGGCCAAACAATTCCCATGAGACCACAACTCATATCAATAATACTTCCATACTTCACAATAGATACACATATTTGCTGTATCAATATCACATAAAACACTTCCATATTTCATAATAGATACACATATTCGCTGTATCAATACTTCAATAGATACACATATTTGCTGTATCAATGGAGTCCATCCCCTATCTCCTCCCAAATAATATTCGGTTTAGGAGTCCATCCCCTATCTCCTCCTAAACTGTGGAGTACATCTCCTATCTCCTCCCACACAACACAATGTATATAAGCACAAATCATATACATAGTCAATCAATACATAAATTTGATATATTATTCCAACCGTCATATTAAATGACATATTCAATTGATTAGTTTTAATTCACCTAATCATCATGCAAGGTCTACAACATTCAAGACTATCCTCCACCGTTAGCCTAAAGCAATTTATTTCTAAACATATAATAAATGCATCAACAGATAATTTGACAACAATTTCATAAGTAAACGATTAATAAATCCAACTCCACAATTCCCTCTTATAATGAGCCTATTTCATTATTTCCAATTCAATTCCATATTTCCATAACATTCCCAAATTAATTATATAAATTAATTCATACAACAATTTAGGGCTTTCTCCCCATTTTTCTCTACAATGACCCAAAGGTCCCATATATCATCAACAACATCAATACCATCATTTTAAGACCCAAGATACACATTTATGAGTCAAAATAACAAAACCCCTCTTTATTCATTTTGAAACCCTAACACCCAAAATTACCCAGCTTCAACATTACATCAAAATGACCAATAGTTTATGTCAAAGACCATAGAAATGAGTAGTTATCCCTACCTCAAATTTGGAGCTCAAAGGAGAAAATGAAGAAATTTGAAAGTGCTCCAAACCCCAATATTTTCGGATCAAAATGTAGCCATCAACAAGCTCCACACTTTTTACAAAGGCCCAAGGGTAGAAGATCACTCCTACTAGATCAAACCCTAGAGAAAAGTTGGAGTTTTAGAGTGAGGTGGTCTCCAATGGAGGTTTTGAAAAGTAAGAGAGAGAAATGGAGTTGAAAAAGTGATCTAAAAAGTCGAACTTCGGATTGATATACTGCACTCCCCGTTCAAGCGTAGAACGCCCCGCTCGAGTGTCAGACACAAACTCACGCTCGAGCGTCAAAAGTGCCGCTTGAGTGCCGGATGCACACTTCCAGAAGTTTTACAGACCAAGGTCCTCGCTCGTGCGTCAGATTCCTCGCTCGAGCGGAGGAACAAAACCAAAAGGGCTCACTCGAGCGTCCGATGACCTGTAGAGAAAAACTATTGGGAGATGGATATTTACGCTTAAGCGTTCAAACTCTCGCTTAAGCGGAGAAGCAACAACAAAGGGCTCGCTCGAGCGTCAAAACTCCCGCTCGAGCGTGAAGGCCAAAAACTGGGCATCAACCTTTGGTTTCTAAACACAACCAACCTGTTTCAAACCTGCCCAACACAACCCAAGACTCAAATACAGAGTAAAGGATGGAAATGAGAATATGAGATCAACATACTCACGGAACCAAGTCCAGAATACAATAAACAAAGGAAAGGAAAATCGGGATCGCTATAAATGCCTTTTTCCTCTTTGCAGCGATCGAAGCTTTGCAAGCCAACTACTATAAACCCAACGAAGCAGCCATCAGAACCGTGCTCCGGTACTATAACCGGGATTGCCACGAACTCCTCGGCTACGTACCGACCTACAGATACTCAGCTTCCCGCCAGAGTAGAGTAACAGACTTTCTCCGAGCACCGTCTCCACCACCCGATCCAACTCTCCCAGACGTGGCCCTAATCTGACTGACCGAAGAAGAGGAGATGGCCAAACGAAGCCGCATAAAAAATCTCATCACAGCCATATCCATCAAGCTACCGAGCATCCCTCTTCGCGCAGCTACTGCCAGACAGACAAGTGGGGCCGTGGCTGCGTTGGTCTCACCTACCGTGGCGCAGACTAGCAAGGACAGCCGCCGAGTCGGGAAAGGCCTAGGACCACCGATCCCACAGCCGAGCTCGTTGCGGAGCTGAACACCAAGCAACCCACGGTTACAACTGAGCCAACACCGCCCTGGAAGCCCCAGTTGAAGCACCGGGATAAGGAGATCCCGGCAACCACTTCGGTCAAAGGCGACAAGGAACACCTCCTAGCCTTCGACTTGACAAAAGCCCTCCTCCTGCCGAGCGACGTGATCGGCAGCGACCACGTGCCCGACACCCGGCTCGTGAAGTCCTCGGTCAAGTCTATGACCCGGGTAAGAATTTTGCATGCTTTATTCAAATTTTTCCAAGTGTTTGATCGGTTTCCTTTCTCTAATCGAACTCTCTTCTTGCAGGCCATCTAGAAACAACATCTGGTGATGGAGCGGATTCATAGACTCCGGCAGAAGGCGACAGACGCTGCCAACCAGGTTGAGCACCTTCAGACTGAGCCAGGGCGGTCAAAAGTTTCTTTGGAGATTGCGAACTCAGACAACTCCAAATTGTTCGGCCAACTTGGAGTCGTTGAGCAAGAAAGAGACGCTCTCCGGGCCGAGCTGGAAGCGTTGAAACAAGCAAGGAAGGATGAGCTGCATGAGGCGAACAACGAAGGTTTCAAGGAGGCCGAGGAAAACTACACCAAGCAAGTTCATCCCACCCAGGACATTTTCTTCAAGGCCGGCTGGAAGGCTGCTTGCGAACAGCTCGGCCAAGGATCTGGAACCGACGTGTTTGCCTCTCCCCAGCTGCCTTTCTGTTGACGTACATGGTGTCGTATGCCAACGATGTCTTCAGCGCATTGCAGGCTGAGGTTGAGGAAGAAGGCGCAGAGGAAGTCGAGGAAAATGCCGAGGGAGATAACCGCCTAAAGCAGGCCGGCCAAGTTGAGACCGGCGTTCAAGAAACCACAACCACGGTCGACCTGGAGGCAACTGCGACCAGGGATGACTTCACCGACCTATCTCCCTTAGTTTAGTTTTCTTTTTCTTCTTTTTTGTTTTTAAGAATGTAACCGAGCCGCTAGTCCCATCGTATGTAATTATGTTTCACATCAATGAAAAGTTCTAATTTCGTTAATTATTGTACTGTTGCACTGTGTTTCATCATCTCGGCAAAACCTTTAACAAAACGGGATAGCCTTTTAGCCGCGGTAAAGCACCTCGGCTAAACCTTTTGAGTTGTGCAAATCATCAACCCCATTAGCCAAGACAAAACGTCTCGGCAAAAGCCCAGAGGAAATCATCAACTCATCTAGTCGAGGTAAACCATCTCGTTTAAAACCATAGTTGAGTAAACCATCAACTTATTTAACCGGAGTAAAACATATTAGTTGAAATCACAGAGTTAAGCAAATCATCAACTTATTTAACCGGAGTAAAACATCTCGGTTGGAATCTCAAAGTTGAGCAAATCATCAACTCATTCAACCGGAGTAAAACATCTCGATTTTAAACACAGTTGAGTAAACCATCGACTCATTGAACCAGAGTAAAACATCTCGGTTGGAATCTCAAAGTTGAGTAAATCATCAACTCATTTAACCGGAGTAAAACATCTCAGTTGAAATAACAGAGTTGAGTAAATCATCAACTCATTCAACCGCAATAAAATATCTTGGTTGAGACCATAGAGTTGAGCAAATCATCAACTCATTTAACCAGAATAAAACATCTCGGTTGAAATCTTAAAGTAAGCATCGAAAGCAATAGAATGCTTCAGCAAAGATAAATCACTTCTATTATATTTGACAAAAAGCGTGTTACATTCAGAAGTATAGGGAGAGCAAGTCCTTCCACAAAAAATTACATAAGAACGTAAAATGCTAAAAATAGTACAGTTTGAGGTTGGCCGCATTCCATGGCTGGGGTATGCCTTTTCCTTCCAAATCTTCCAAGTGGTATGCCCCCTTGCCTGCCAGACCGGTTATCTTGTAAGGCCCTTCCCAGTTTACCCCTAGCTTGCCTTCCCCTGGTACCAGTGTGTTGCCTATCACCTTTCTTAAAACCCAATCCCTAACTTTGAACGGTCTGGGGTGCACCGTTTTGTTGTATTTTCTGGAAAGCTCTTGTTGGTATGCGGCCACATGGATTAGAGCCTTGTCTCAGCGCTCTTCCACTAGGTCCAATTCCAGGGCGATGGCTTTAGAGTTCAGTTCGGGCTTAAAACTTTCACTGTGGAGGGTGGGCATGCCAACTTCCAATAGGATGACCGCCTCCATGCCATATGCCAAGGCAAAAGGAGTTTTCCTGGTAGATCGCCTCGGGGTCGTCCGGTATGCCCAAAGGACACTTGGGAGTTCCTCGGCCCATTTTCCTTTGGCTTTCTTAAGTCTTTTCTTCAACCCATCAAGAATGGTCTTGTTTGATGCTTTGGCTTGGCCGTTGGACTGCGGGTAAGCCGGGATGGAGTTGTAGAATTCGATCTTCAATTCTTCACAA
This sequence comes from Camellia lanceoleosa, assembly GCA_025200525.1. Taxonomy (NCBI): domain Eukaryota; kingdom Viridiplantae; phylum Streptophyta; class Magnoliopsida; order Ericales; family Theaceae; genus Camellia; species Camellia lanceoleosa. The sequence goes on along the minus strand of CM045768.1, from coordinate 31,053,364 downwards.
AATCCTCTGAATAAGCGCCCGTCAAATTAGGTGCCATTGTCAGAAATCAGAATCTTGGGGACACCAAACCGCGTTACCACATTCTGCCAGACAAACCATTTGACGTCTTTCTCCTTGATAGTTGCTAAGGGCTTAGCTTCAACCCATTTGGTGAAGTAGTCTGTAGCCGCGATGAAGAACTTCCGGTTGCCTGGTGCCGTTGGGAGTGGTCCCACTATGTCCAGCCCCCACATCGCAAAAGGCCAAGGGCTTGTGAGGGGAAGAAGTTCTCTGGTCGGCTGGTGAATTTGGTGGGCGAACTTTTGGCACTTTTCACATTTGCAAATATATTTCTGAGCATCCGCTTGCATGCACGGCCACTAATACCCTTGCGAGATAGCTCGGTAGGCCAAAGATCTACTCCTGATGTGACTGCCGCATATGCCTTCGTGAATTTCGTACAGGAAAGGTTCCACACTGTTTGGGTGTACACACTTGAGATAAGGACCGGTGAAAGACTTCTTGTATAAAGCGCCAGATGGAGAGAGCCAAAACCGCTCTGACTTCACCTAGACTTTATGCGCTTCTTTTTTATCGGCCGAAAGGGTCCGCTCTTTTAGGAAGAAGATAATAGGGTCCATCTAAGAAGGGCTAAGTTCGGTGCAGAGTACTTCTGTCTACTCGGGTTCCTCTATACTAGGCCTTAGAAGAAACTTAATCAAGAGAGGACCGGGAGATGTTCTGTCGACCATGGAAGCCAAACCGGTTAAATCATCTGCGCGGCCGTTGTCTTCCCGTCCAATTTGTTGGACCCTTATTGCCTGGAATCGCTTGATGTGGTCTCTTACCAGAGCTTGGTACTTTGCCATTCTGTCATCTTTAGCTTCGTAAACCCCAGACACTTGGTTGACAACAAGTTGGGAGTCGTTGTAAACCATCAGCTCGAATGCGCGCACCTGGAGCGCACTCTTAAGTCCGGCCAGCAGCGCCTCGTACACAGTCTCATTGTTTGACGCAGGGAATCTGAGTGTGATAGAGTGTTCGATGGTCAGACCATCTGGGGAGATCAAAACTATGCCTAGCCCGACACCGTGACGATTTGAGGCTCCATCTACAAAAAGTTTCCACATTTCACCGACAAAGAGCTTTCAACACTTTGAGAGGTCCTGAGAGGCTTGAAGGTCGATGGGATCGCGGTGGTTCGCTGCTGTTCGATTCCATGGGATCATGGTCGCTCGGCTGTTTGGTTTCTAGTTCGCTGCTGTTCGGTTCCATTTCATCCCCTCTCGGCGATGCAGCATCGGACCCAACAGGTTTATCTGCCATGCCCAAGTCCGGAGACGCATCGCCGGGCTGCAGTACTACGCCGGCTGGAGGTTCTATGGCGGGGCGCGCAAGTTCCGCGTCGCCAACATCGCCTCCTTGGCTGCCATGGCAAGATCCACCGGGCATACTGGATAAATTCCAGGTGAGAATTTAGCAACGAAGTCGGCCAATGTCTGTGCTTTTATGGCAGTTCGGGGTTGGAACTTGACGTCGAATTGTCCCAATTTGACCGCCCACTTGAGGATTTGACCAGAGAAATCCGCCCGTTCGAACAAGGCTTTGAGTGGGAACTCGGTCAAAACGATGATTGTGTGAGCATGAAAATAGTGCGCCAATTTCCTAGAGGCCATCATCAACGCCAAGGCAAGTTTTTCCAGCGACAAGTATCTCGACTCTGCCGGTAGCAAGGTTTTGCTCACGTAGAAGATGGGAAAATGCTGGATTCCTTCTGACTGGACAAGCACTACGCTAACTACATACTGAGAAAAGGCCAGATAAAGGTAGAGTTCTTCGCCGGGCTTTGGTGTCACCAATAATCGGCGAGGAAAGCGAATCGCCATTAGCTCGGCCAAAGCCCTATCACATTCCTCGTCCCACAAAAACTTGGATTTCAAGGCTTGAAAGAAATGGCGGCGATGATCGATGGTAGCTTATGAATCGATTAAGCGCGGTAGCCATTCCGGCCAGATGCTACACATCTTTCGCCAAGTTGGGCTGCTTTAATTCTTGTATGGCTTTGATTTGTGTGGGGTTTGCCTCGATGCCTCGGTTTGTGACTAGGAAGCCTAGGAATTTTTCGGATCCCACGCCGAAGGCACACTTGGACGTATTCAGGTGTAGCTTGTGTTGTTTGAGAATGGCAAATATCTCAGCTAGGTCGGACAAGTGGTCTACCTGATGCTTGTTTTTGACCACCATGTCATCGATGTAAGCCTCCATCGTCCGGCCTAGCCAAGAGGCGAACATTTTGGTCACCATCCTTTGCCCTGGTGTTCTTCAAACCAAAAGGCATGGCTCGATAGCAGAAGAGTCCCCTTGGAGTGGTGAAAGAGATTATCTCACAGTCAGGGCCATGCATGGCAATCTAATGATAACCGTGGTGGGCATCCAAGAAACTAAGCCTTTCATATCCAGCCGTTAAATCCACCAGCTGGTCTATTCTAGGCAGAGGAAAGCTGTCTTTAGGGCAAGCTGGGTTGACGGTCTTGTAGTCGACGCAAACTCGCCACTTTCCATTCTTCTTGGGTACTATGATCGTGTTTGAAATCCACCGAGAGTAGTGCACTTCCTGAATAGCCCGTGCTTCAAGCAAGTTCCTTACCTCCTCCGCGACTATCTCGGCGTAATGAAGAGCCGATCTCCTTGTTCTCTGAATGACTGGCCGTGCATCAGGGAAAACATTGAGTTGGTGGCAAATAAAACTTGGATCGATGCCAGGCATGTCGTAGGGCGACCATGCGAAGACTTCGATATTTGCCATCAAGAACTCTACCATCTCGGTTCTTTCTTGAGCGGTTAGGCTTGATCCGAGCAAAAAGAAGTTGTTTGGACTTTCTGTGTCGATCCGTACTTCTACCAATTCTTCAACAGCTTTGTCCTCGGCCCTAGTGCCCACGTCATCAAGGACACTCTGGTCTTCTGGGCCTTCAATCATTTGCACGAAGCCTTTGGCAGCTCGACTCCCGTTCACTGCCACGAAGCATTGCTTCGACATGACTTGATCGCCCCAAATTTCTTCAATTTCCCCCATAGCCGAGGGAAATCTCATAACCTGGTGGTAGGTCGACGCTACAGCTTGCATAGCATGAAGCCAGCCCCTACTGAGGATCAGATTGTATGTAGACGGCACCTGCAATACCTAGAACTCCACCTGCTTGACCATGGATCCGGCTTTGACCGGTAAAATTATTTTTCCCAAAGGCCACTCTGGTTGCGAGTTGAAACCTACCAGTGGCGAAGTTGCCGGAGCCAAGTCTGTGTCTTGGAGTTTGAGTTGTTTGAACGCGTCGTAGTACATAATTTCAATTGAGCTTCCCTGGTCAATCAAGATGCGCTTGACATCGAACTCTTTGATGCGGAGGGTGACCACTAGGGCGTCGTTGTGTGGCGTTTGAATGCGCTCTAGGTCCCTTGTGGAGAAACTAATCACGTCTTTTTCCTCGGCTTCCCCTTTTTGATCGCGGGCTGGACTAACAAAACTTCCCTCATGTGTTTCGCCTTTTTGATCATTCCTCGGAGCTCGCATACACGCGTGTAGACACCCCATTTTTGACCGACCTTAAGACTCAGACGTCACCAACTGAGCGCTCGGTGATGTTGCATACTGTGCTTGTTCTGAAGTTGCGGAATCTCGGCCGCGAGCCTTGCCTCCGGACTTCCGGACTCTTTTGTGCTTTGCCTCGGTTTGTGAACCAAGTCCCGTTTTCTTCGTTTTCTCTTCCTAAAGGGAGGGAGAGGTCTCGTAGACCATCTCTCAATGGCCGTAGGCTACGTTTCGTGGTCGTAGGCCATTTTTCTCGTTTGGAGCCCGGTTCTCGGTTTTTGGAGCCGTCGGCCGTGTATCTCGGTTCGGGACTGCTTAACCACCTCCGTTTGCTTCGGTTTTTGGCATACACCTTGTTTCCTCCCTTTTGAGGGACACTGTGGCCCGAGAGACCAATTTCGTGGTCGAACGCCACCTCCGGTGCTTAACAGCTTGTTATCGGGGCCCCGGGCCGCTCGTTTTGGCCCCCGAACCTTCGTTTTACATCGGTTTGGGTTCATTTTTGGCGGAGACTTTATTTTCATTGTTAGGAAGGTTGTAGAAGGGTGGGAGGCCAGCAATTGTTCTGAAGACCGGCTTTATTCCGTCGTCGCTCTTCATCGCCCGTTTTCTTCACTAGAGAGCTGACTTTTTCCATTCCCAGGCCACTTTTTCTGACTTTCCACCACACCATTGTGTTGTACACACCTGGGATGCCACCAATATGATAGGCCGGCCATCAATTGTTCTTGACCCTTTTGAACCCCTCTAAAAAGTTGGTTTTTCTCTTTCGTAGGTTACATTTTCTGGGTTTTGACCATACAGCTATGTTGCACACACATGGGAGGCCACCTTTTTGGGGTGGTCGGCCACTAATTTTTCTTGGACCTTTTGCACCTAGCCGGCCGTTATTCTCTCTCCTGGTGCATTCCAGCTTTGCCAGCTGTTTTGTACCAGACCCCTGCCCGAGGATTTGCCCTTTTGGGAGGGAAATTTGAATTGTTTTTCCCCCCTTTTCTTTCACTCCTTCTCCTCTATAAAACCATCACCCCACCTCCATTTCTAGGGGTTAGAAACCAGCTGAGGCACCATTATACATACAACCTTATATCTCTCTCATCCAAGCCTCCAAACACCTTGGTTCTTGGCCATTTCACCCTACACCTCATAGCCTACCACCTCTACACTCCATTCCAGCAACTTGGAATCCATTTGAAGAGGTTGAAAGCTCAGAATCTTGGACCAGAAGCTGCTGGAAAGTTGTGCTACAAGGGTAAGCTCTTATTCTCCCCATTTTTGCACTATTTTGTTCTATATCTTAGCCCCTTTTGCTTACATTTTTGATGTCACGCCCCGAACCCGCCCCTAGAAGTTCGGTGACGAGACCGGCCAGTAATCTTAGATTACCAAAGGCCTTCCTGTACTAAACATGAATAAAAGGGGCTCGTGGAAGCGACATAAATAACTAAGAGTTCAAGAGCTTTGCATATTATGAACATTTATATACATGCCAAAAATAAGGTTAATTACCCACATTCAGTTACAAAACAAGCGACAAAAGATCATGTGTAGCACTTAAATACATGTACAAAAACAAAAGACAAAACTCTGCAAAACGGCCTTCGTGCCTAGCCCGACTTCGAGGCATTCAAAACTCTGGTTGGCTTACAAAACGGCGGCTCAGCTTGAACTCCGCCTAGGCTTGACTTCCCGGCTGCTCACCTATAAATACATATATACGGGGGTGAGCTAAAGCCCAGCAAGTAACAGTAACGTAAAGGGGTTAGTGAATGAAGTCCAACATTTTATATAAAACCGTAATAAAACATTCATAAACATAGTCAGTCATCAGTCATCATATAGAACATACGTAATGGCGTACTCCATAGATTATAACATAACGTATCATAACATGTGTCGACAAACGACTAGAGTAACCGGTCCCGGACACCGATTAAACACATACCGAGATCTCTAAACTGGTCATGGGCCTGCATATCCGTGCCGTCCCCCATGACTCAAGCGCATGGGCCTACACGTCTATGTCGTCCCCCACAACTAAAACTATCTATGGACACCATACTAGATTCGCAATCAAGACATTCATTCACGTAAAACATTATCATTTAAACATATCATAACATTTATCATTGAACATAATTCATAATAACATATCTTTACGAAGATGTTACTTACAGAGGGTTTCCTGCTACCGATTACACGGTCTTTCCGTCTTGTCCTGCAAACATCCACATATGACACATTCTCATCATTCAACATCAATATACATAATTCTGGCCATTTCCTTTCTTCTTTCACATACTATCATATTCTTTTCATGGTCAAATCAATCTTCTTTATGTTCACTCATGCTCATAAGATGCTAATTGATGCCATTAACATGCTAGAAATCATATAAAACAACTTCCCAAACTTTCCTGAAATAAGCCTTCCCGCTCGAGCGCCCACATGTCCGCTCGAGCGTACAGTACATTTTCCCCCAAAACTGCTGAGAAGCTGATTTTCCCTTCGGCGAGCTTCCTACGCCGGCGGACCTCAAAACTCGAAATTGGTTCTTCTTCTTCATTTCATCCTTTCCATAGAAACATTAATTCCAAGACATAAAACCCAAATCCCAAAATCCTTGAAACCCATCTTAAATCAACATAAAAACTTCCATTCAAAACCCATATAGATCATTAGCAAAATTAACCCATGAATTCAAATGTAAAATTATAATCTTAAACATAAGAGCTTCATTTGTAACTTCCATGGAGGTTTTACCTCAAAACATGCCAAATAAACTTGATTCATAACATATAGGCTCAAATTCAACATAACTTCTCTTTCAAAACCATGATCTTGAGTACATCATGCAAGTATTAACAATCTATGTCAAGAATTTCTTACCTTGATTGCTAGATTAGAGAGACTAAGCTTAAGTTCCTCTTCTTTCCCCCTTTTCCCGAATTCTCTCCTCCTCTCTCTTTCTCTAGATTTTTCTCTTGTAGCTCTTGAGTCAAATGGTCAAACATCCCTATCTCTTAAGCCATATATCATAATAATCATTTAAGGCAAAATCTTTAGCCAAACAAGGCTTTACGAATCAGACAGAATCCAGTTCTCAATTTATCGTTTCGAATGGTTCTAAATATTCTCGGTAGCACATAGACATGTTCAATTTCATTTTCTGAATTCGTTACGGTCATCGATTTCAGTCCCAAAGTTGTCATTTCAACAGATATTTTCCCCAATTCAAACAGATATTCTTCAATTAAATCATATAAACACATAATTAGGTACCGGTAATTACGTCCTACAGTTCCGGGTCATTACATTTGAGCTCCGACCTGAACTGGAAACAATCTTATTTTGAGCTCATATTCATGTTTGATTAAGGAATTGTTTCTGTTTGAGGCCATCTGCTACCCCTTTCCCTTTATCTCTCTTTTAGGGCTATTTCTTGCATGATATATTAGCCCTGTTTGTAAGCATTTTTGGGCTTCGAGCCAAACTATAAAGTGCTTTATTTTGAGCCCCTCTTCAACTTTTTTGAAGGGCTCTTTACTGTTTGAGGCCAGCTACTGCCTCTTGCTCTCTATCTCTCTTTTGGAGCTATTTTTGCATCATATTTTAGCCTTACTTGTGAGCATATTTGAGATTTTCCATAAACTGTAAAGTATCTTTTTTTGAGCCTCTATTCAACTTTGTTAAAGGGCTCTTTGCTGTTTGAGGCCTTTTGCTACCCTGTTTGTTCAATCTCTCTTTTAGGGCTATTTTTTGCATGATACATTAGCCTTATTTGTGAGCCTTTTTGGACTTCGACCTAAACTGAAAAAAAGTTTTGTTTTGACACCATCTTCATGTTTGATTCAGGTCTATTCTTTGTTTGGAGTCATCTTTCCCTATGCATGCTTCATTCTTTCATGATTAGGGCTATGCATTAGAGCACTTGCATTGGCCATGGTTTGGCCTCTTAGCCACTAAAATTTAGTGGATTTTTAGTGGCTTAGGTGTGTTCTTGAAGGCCAAAATCAGAGGGGGTGACCCCCTCTCACTTTGTTTTGCTTGATGGTCTTTTTGGCCTTCCAAAGAGGCCCTATCTTGCATGCTTTGTTGACTGATTTCAGGGCCAATTTAATGAGTTTTAGGGCTATCATATTTGATTTCGAGAGTTAATTTTTCCATGCTAAGTGTCCTTGATGCATGTGCTTAATAACCCCTTGTATGCTATTCCAAAGGAGCCCCTCATTTTTACATGCATTGGCTGCATTTCCATGTTTATTTGGGCGTATTTTCACATGTTTTGTTCACTGATTTTTGCTAGTTTGGTGAGATTTCATATGCTTCATATACATGCCATGTAAACCATATTTGCTAGTCAAAATTGCATGCTATTTTAGTCCATCTTGCTAGCATCTTTTGGCCATGCTTTGAACTAGAAATATTCATGTTTTAGAACTGCCTTGGTTCTGTCTTTGTGCTTCATAATCAAATAATGCATGCTTTGTATAGCTATAGGTCAATACATGTGCCTAGTTTTGTGTTTCGGGACCATTTCATGCATCGGGTGCCATGTTTCCATGTTTCGGGATCATTTTGCATCAGATTTCAGTGCTGGAACTTGCATGTTTGTATGCCATATTTCATGCCTTGTTAGTGTGGCATTTATGCTTTAGGATTTGTCTTTGGTTTGCGTACATGTGTGCACGCATCTCGAGTGTCTCATTTTCATCTTGGCCACTAATGTGAGTGTGGCTGAGGTCCACTCATGTTGGTGTAAGTTCATCATGCATTGCGTATGCCATTCCATCTCATAGCATTGCGTATGCTAGATTGTATGTTAAAGCATCGTGTATGCCATGTTACATCGTGCATTGTGTATGCCATTACATAGCATTGCATATGTTAGGTTGCATGTTAAGATTGCATTCATGCATGTCATGCATATTGCATTGTGTTTGGGATAGGAGTTAGCCCAAACACGGGAAACGAGAGACGTTTCGTATTTCGAGTGACGGAACGTGTCTCAATTCCCGGTCACCGACACTCCGGATTATCCATGATGGAGTCTCGGTCTTGTTGCGTTTATGTGTGCATTCATTTCATATTAAGTCGTGCAAATCGACTCCTCGGCTATCATGCATCGAGATGCGTGATTGGTGGCACGAGGATCGATGACTACACTCCTTGAAGAATAGTCAAGCATACATATGTGAAAATACATTGCCATGCCCCTTTCCTGCTCTCTGTTGCAGCAAATCAGGAACCGGCAATCTTTTGGGGCTTTGCGCAATATTTCGGGCTTAATTGTAAACAGAGGCTAATTGGGGCATTGCAATGGATTTCTGCGCCAAGCAACCCGAACATGCATCATTCATCATCCGGAGCAGAGTTGAGGCAGTCCCTAACTTGCATGCTAATTTACTGCTTTCCTAGATTAATTTGTTAATTAATTAGGATTTTGTATTTATTCGGACTGTAATTATTCATTTGAGACTGTATATTATTTATTTGGACCCTCCGAGTGAGGGCACAATTGTAATAAGTATGCGTGCGTGTGATGTATGTCTTCCAACCCCACGTCTTTCTCTTCCTTTTATTTACCAGCTTATGATGGTTAGATTAGGGCATGTTTCAATTAGCATACAGTATGATAGCATGTTTGCATTCATTCATCTGTTTTGCATGCACCGGGCTCGGCGCATCATAACTCACTACATTGTATTTCAATTCCAAGTTGAATACTTGTTAGCTGTAGCATTCCATATGCCAGGTTTAGAATAGCCGAGCCTATCTTAGTTGCATTTTTGCATGTGTTGCATTAGGCATTTCTGTATAGTTAGGATCATGCATGGATTTCTAACATAGTTTCTGTTTTGGCTTGGAGTACTCGGTAAGTTTTTACGCTTTAGCATCCTTGCATGTGTGTGAGTGACTGCCATGATAGCATGCTTACCATGAGGCTATCTGCTTATGTGATATAACTGCCTGAATGCCTGTGGGTGAAGGTTGGGTTATTTGGATTGGAACAATGCATTGACTGTGAGTTTTAAGCCCATTAGATAGTGGCAAAACTATCTTTTCTAAGCCCACCTGAGGGTGGCAAAATCTGCATTTTAAGCCTACTTGCGAGTAGCAAACCATCTTTCAAAAATAAATATGAAATGTTTTGTTCCAATTCAGGCGACCCGGTCTATACTTGTATGCTGTGCGCATCACATAGTAAACCTAGGCTAATAACTGGAATAAGAACGTATAATGTTTTCAAAACAAGATATCATGGTTAGTAGAGGCCGATCTTTGATCGGGTGAGCGGAGGTGCTCACGAAGTGACCTTCCCCAATCGTACCCAAGTTCCCGAGCCGAGGCAACTTTGGTGATGACGGACACGTGGCCTTAGGCAACGAGTCAGGGTTTCCTAAATTTTTCAAAAATAAAATATTTAGGTGGCGACTCTGTATCTGGCAAAGCAGTCCATGTTTGGCACTTTTTTCAAAAATCTGTTTTCTCAAAACGATTTGCCGGATTTGGACTCTTTGGTTCAGATTAAGAACCGTGACATTGAGTCCTGAACTGTAGTGAGCCCACAAAATGAACAGAACGGGACTCATCCCTCCCGGGAGCGTTCGGGGACGTCTATAACGCGCCGGCTCCACTATGCCGTGGATCACATTAACCACTCCTTGAGGGGGGGCCTCTAAGTCCTTCGGTCCATGTGGATCAGCCGGGCTGGGATGTGCGGCCTTAACACCTCCATCAATGTAAAGATCTGAGAGAGTTTTCTTTTCATTAGATTTATTTCAGGAGAGAGAAGATTGTATGAGATTTATATTTTTTTAAAAAAATTAGATTTAAGGTTTTGAAACATTTAGGCCTCTAAGATGAAAAATCACTTTGGTATAATGGCCCTGTTTGGTAGAGCTGTGAGAAAGTGCTTATAGCTTATATCTTAACAACTTATAGCTTATAACTATGAACATAAGCTGATTTCTGACTTATAAATTAAGCTTCTCCTGCCCCACTCAAAGAATAAGTTGATTTTTGACTTACAAAAAGCTATAAGCTGCATTGTTAAGCTAAACCAAACATATCAAAATAGCTTAAATTAAAATTTGAAAATTTGAAATTAAAACAATGTACCAATATATAGCATAGATAGATTATGAGATTTAGGGAATAGATAAATATTAGGAGAGAGATTTTTTCAATTTTTTTTTTTTTTTAAAATCTATAGTTACTTTGTTAGCTAGTAGTATTACTTTTAAATATTTTTAAAATTACAAAAATTAGCAATTTTAGTTTTTTTAATCTAAAGTTATTTTGTTAGCTAGTGGTACTATTTTTAATATTATAAAAATTAGCAATTGTGTTTTTATGTTCTTTTTTAATCTATAATGTTTTTTTTTTTAACATATATAATTAGTTTGTTATGAGATGAAATTTGTGATTTTTTTTATTTTTTATATTTTTTATTATGAGATGCGATTTAGAAAGAGAGAAATATTGGGGAGAGATATTTTAGGAACTTGTAATTCAAAAATTTAGGTGATTTTTTATTTATTTATTTTAAATCTATAATTACTTTGTTAGCCAATAGAATTATTTTTAAATATTTTTGGAATTATTTTTGAATATTTTTAAAATCACAAAAAATTAACAATTGTGGATGAGAGTTTGGAACTCTCACAAATCTTTTCTTTATATAATAATAGATATATATATATATATATATATTTGTTTTAGATATTTTTTTAATATGCAAATTATTATTTTTAGATTTTTTATAAAAATAATTTAATAATCTCATCACTAATTATAGTATATGAGAGAAGTTGAAAAGAGTGCTGCAATAATTATGAGAGAAGTCAAAAAAACTTGTGGATTGAGAGAAGTCAATAAATGCTGAGATTATTATTTTTTTAAAATCAAAAAAATTAGAAAATTAAGTTTGGAATATTGGAGCTCCCTTAAGGCTTGTTGGTTAAAAATTTCCTTTTCCTTATATAATACTAGCCTATCACCCGTGCTATGTACGGAATAATTATAGATATTTATGTTTGTTTTAATTTTTTTTATATATAAATTATGTTTTTTAAGATTTTTTATAAAAATAATTTAACAATCTTATCACTAACCATAGTGTACATGAGAAATTAAAAAAGCTACTCAAGTAACTATGCACGGGCTGTATCTATAATTATTTGTATGAGAGGATTTTAAATACTAATCAGAAATTTTGATCAAATTAATAAATGCAAGCATATGGATTGAAAAAAGTTAATAAATGCTAATCAGGAAATTTTGACTAAATTAATAAATGTTGAGTTTTTTTTTTTTTAAATAAAAAATTTAGAAAATTAAGATTGAGAGATTGGAACTCCCACAAGGCTTGGGGTTTAGAAATCCCCTTTTCCTTGATATATTTACAATTATCAATATATGTGAATTGCAATTTTTAAATGTCTTTTTTTTTTAAATGTCTTCTTTTTTTCTTTTTTTATATTATATTAAAATTTAATATTTTGATAACAATCATATGTGTTAGACTTTTCAAGAAATTAAATGTCTTCTTTTTTTTATTATATTATATTAAAGTTTAATATTTTGATAATAATCATATGTGTTGGACTTTTCAAAATTTTTTTTTTATGCTTGTTCTTAATGCATTAAAGTGTTATTATGAGGGATAAGAATCATATGTATTGGGACTTTTCGAGGAATTCATATGTGTTGGATTTCAAAAAAAAATTTTATGCTTGTTCTTAATACATTAAAATGTTATTATGAGGGTAAAACTTGGGGGTTAGGAGAAGTTAATAAATGCTATTTTTTTTTTAATAAAAAAATCAGGAAATTTAGATTGGGAGATTAGAGCTCCCATAAGGCTTGGGGTTAAAAACCCCTTTTTGCTTAATATATAGTATAGATATTAGCCTATCACCCGTGCTATGCACGGGATAATTATAGATATTTATATTTGTTTTAGAATTTTTTTAATATATAAATTATTTTTTTAAGGTTTTTTATAAAAATAATTTAACAATCTTATCACTAATCATAGTGTATGGGAGAAGTTGAAAATGGTGCTATAGTAACTATGCATGGGTTGTATCTATAATTATTTGTATGAGGGAATTTTGACCAAAGCTCTTAAAAGGCATGTAGAAATGCATGTGGATTGGAAAAAGTTAATAAATACTGATCAGAGGATTTTGACCAAATCAGTAAATGCAGGCATGTGAATTGAAAAAAGTTAATAAATGTTGGTCAGGGGATTTTGACCAAATCAATAAATGCTGAGTTTTTTTTTTTTAAGTCAAAAATTTAGAAAATTAAGATTGGGATATTGAAACTCCCACAAGGCTTGGGGGTTAGAAATCCCATTTTCCTTATATATAAACTAGCATATCACCCGAGCTATACACGGATTGTATTTATAATTATCTGAATTGTGATTTAAATTTTTTTTTTAAATGTCTTCTTTTTTTCCTTTTTTATATTATATTAAAGTTTAATATTTTGATAATAATCATATGTGATAAACTTTTCAAAGAATTAAATATCTTTTTTTTTTAATTATATTATATTAAAGTTTAATATTTTGATAATAATCATATGTGTTGGATTGTTCAAGAAATTTTTTTTATGCTTATTCTTAATGCATTAAAGTGTTATTATGAGGGATAATAATTATATGTGTTGGGACTTTTTAAGAAATTCATATGTGTTGGATTTCAAAAAAAAAAATTTATACTTGTTCTTAATGCATTAAAGTATTATTATGAGGGTAAGACTTGGGAGTTGGGAGAAGTTAATAAAAGCTAAGTTTTTTTTTTTAAATAAAAAAATCAAAAAATTTAGATTGAGAGATTAGAGCTGCCACAAGCCTTGGGGTTAAAAACCCTCTTTTGCTAGCCTGTCACCCGTGCTATGCACGGGATAATTATAGATATTTATATTTATTTTAGATTTTTTTTAATATATAAATTATGTTTTTAAAGATTTTTTATAAACATAATTTAACAATTTTATCACTAACCATAGTGTATGAGAGAAGTTGAAAAGGGTACTACAGTAACTATACACGGATTGTATCTATAATTATTTGTATAAAGAAATTTTAAATGCTAATCAGGGGATTGTATCAATAAATGCAGGCATGTGAAAAGACATATGGATTAAAAAAAGGTTAATAAAAACTGATTAGGGGATTTTAACCAAATTAATAAATGCTGAGTTTTTTTTCTTAAATAAAAATTTTAAAAAATCAAGATTGGAATATTGAAACTCCCACAGTCCTAGGGAGTTAAAAATTCCCTCTTGCTTAATATATAGTATAGATATAGATAGATAGATAGATATAGATATAGATAATATAATATAGATAGACAGATGTGTTGAAATTTTCAAGAAATTTTGTTTATGCTGGTCTTTAATGCATTAATGTTTAATTAAGATGGGGTTTTGACCAAATCTCCCAAAAGGCATGGGGATGGGAAGAAATTAATAAATACTGAGATTTTTTTTTATATCAAAAAATTAGAAAATTAGGATTGGGATATTAGAGCTCCCACAAGCCTTGGGGGTTAAAAACCCCATTTTGCTTAATATATAAGATAGATATAGATAGCCTGTCACCCGTGCTATGCATGGAATAATTATAGATATTTATATTTATTTTAGATGTTTTTTAATATATAAATTATGTTTTTAAAGATTTTTTATAAAAATAATTTAACAATTTTATCACTAACCATAGTGTATGAGAGAAGTTGAAAATGGTACTACAGTAATTATACACGGATTGTATCTATAATTATTTATATGAGGGGATTTTAAATGCTAATCAGGGGATTGTATCAATAAATGCAGGTATGTGAAAAGACATATGGATTGAAAAAAATTAATAAAAGCTGATCAGGGGATTTAACCAAATCAATAAATGTTGAGTTTTTTTTTTAATAAAAAATTTAAAAAATTCAGATTGAAATATTGAAACTCCCACAGGCCTTGGGGGTTAAAAACCCCCTCTTGCTTAATATATAGTATAGATATAGATAGATAGATATAGATATAGATATATTGAAATTTTTAAGAAATTTTGTTTATGCTGATTTTTAATGCATTAAAGTTTAATTAAGAGGGGGTTTTGACCAAATCTCCCAAAAGGCATGGGGATTGGGAGAAATTAATAAATGTTGAGGTTTTTTTTTTTAAATCAAAAAATTAAAAAATTAGGATTGAAATATTAGAGCTCCCACAAGCTTTGGGGGTTAAAAATCCCTTTTTACTTAATATATAGTATAGAGATAGAATTATTTAGAACCATTGAACAAACTACAATCATATTTTTCTTTTTGTAAGTGTTTATGTTTATCTAACTTCAATCATATTAAAAAAATAAAATTATAAACAAAAGATGATAACTTCAATTATACAAATCACAATTTTTTTAATGCTATTTAATCATCATCATCAATAATTAAAAAAATCAATCACAAATTAAGTCAATTGATAATTAAAAAACACAATAATTTATTTTTCAAAAAACATAGTGAGTTAAAAAGATCAATTACAAATTTTTTTTTTGTCAAAATATAATCTAATCATCATCAATAATTGGTACATTATGTGACCCTAATGAGTACAATCCATTTTGTTTTTCAAAAAACACAATGAGTTAAAAATCAAATCACAAATTAAGTGAATTGATGGTTAAAAAAACACAATAAATTTTTTTTTTTTCAAAAAACACAGTGAGTTAAAAAAATCAATAACAATTTTTTTTTCAAAATACAATCTAATCATTATCAATAATTGATACTTTAAAAATCAAATCAAATCACAAATATTTTTATGCTATCTAATTACAATCATATTTTTTTCATAAATAATTGTAAAGAAAAGCCATTAAAACATTAAGGCCTTGTTTGGCATAACCTATATAATCCATCTTTTTATCTTTTTATCTTTTTTTCATCACATCACCTTTCTACTTTTCTACACATCTTTTCGTAAAAAGACAAAAAATGCACTTTTTTAGGATACCCCAAACCAACCCTAAATAGAAGATTAAATCACATTAAAAAAAAGAACTATTGAACAAATTACAATCACATCACATTTTTTCCATAATAAAAAAATAAATAATGAAAAAAAGAACCATTGACTAACTACAATCACATTAAAAAAAAAAAGAACCATTGAATTAACTACAATCACATTTTTTTTTTGTGAGTGTTTATGTTTATCTAACTTCAATCATATTAAAAATAAAATTAAAATAGTAAATAAAAAGATTAAATAACATTAAAAAAAAAAACTATTGAACTAACTACGACAATCATATTAAAAAAAAGAGCCATTGAACAAACTACAATCACATCACATTATTCCCATAATAAAATAAATAAATGAAAAAAAAAGAACTATTAAACTAACTACAATCACATTATAAAAAAAAAGAATCATTCAACTAATTATAATCACATTTTTCTCTTTGTGAGGGTTTATATTTATCTAACTTCAATCATATTAAAAAATCAAAAATAAAATTAAAATAGTAAAAAAAAAACCATTCAACTAACTACAACAATCATATTAAAAAAAAGAGTCATTGAACAAACTACAATCACATCACATTTTTCACATAATAAAATAAATAAATGAAAAAAAAAAACTATTAAACTAATTACATTCACATTAAAAAAAAAAGAATCATTCAATTAATTATAATCACATTTTTCTTTTTGTGAGGGTTTATATTTATCTAATTTCAATCATATTAAAAAATTAAAT
Source organism: Camellia lanceoleosa (assembly GCA_025200525.1). Taxonomy (NCBI): domain Eukaryota; kingdom Viridiplantae; phylum Streptophyta; class Magnoliopsida; order Ericales; family Theaceae; genus Camellia; species Camellia lanceoleosa. Next base: position 31,037,016 of record CM045768.1, on the reverse strand, counting down.
TATAATTTTTTATTTGCTAGACAAATCACAAATATCTTTATGCACTATCTAACTATAATATTAAAAGCAAGAAACAAAAAGAAAAGTTAAGAAGGAGAAAACAAAAAGAAAAGTCAAGAAGGAGAAAACAAAAAAAAAAACTTACTGTTTGCATATGTGGTCACTAAAGTTGAAAGTGTAGAAGTGAGAAGTCAAGAAGAAGAAAACAAAAAGGAGACTCATAGGGGTGAAATCGGTTCGGTTCGATTCGGTCGGTTTTTTCACTAGTTTTGCACCGAACTGGTAATTTTGATTTTGCATATTTGTGAACTGAACCGTCTAGAAAAATGACATAAACCGGTGCGGTTCGGTTTATTACGGTGTGGTGCGGTTTTTTTGATTTTTTAGCTTTTTTTTTTTTTTTTTTGCTTGTTGGGCCTCACATTTTGGGTCTATATTTTTATCCATTTTGCATAAAATTTAGGCTTCAGGCCATGTAATTCCTGCATAGGTTTGGGGCCTCGCATTTTGGGCGTATATTTTTATCCATTTGCATAAAATTTGGACCTCAGGCCATGTAATTCCTGCATAGGTTTGGGCCTCACATTTTGGGCCTATATTCTTATCCATTTGCATAAAATTTGGGCCTAAAGCTATGTAATTCTTGCATAAGTTTGGGGCCTCACATTTTGGGCCTGCCCTGTTATTAACATATGCCAACAAAAAATGAAAAATAACATATATCCAACCATAAAGTCTAAGCCTTGTATCCAAGTCTAAGTCTAAGCCATCAACCAACCATATATCCAATCCAACCATAAAACTATGTGTCTAAATCTAAGCCTTAATATATATTACGGACCATTAATATAATCAATCTCAAAACTCAAAAACAAAAAATAGAAACCATCTAAGGCAAGCAGCAGCAACATGAACTTTCCAACTAAGCAAGCAAAAGAGACCTGTAAAAAAAATAAAATTATTATCAACACAATTCAATTTAACATTTTAAAAAAAAAATTACATCAACTATTCAATTTCTTACCCTTGCTTTCAAGCATCAATCAATAATAGTTACATCTTTGTTGCTTGCTCCTTCCATAAGTACTAAAAAAAGACCCAATGCACAACAGGTTAAAGTGTTAAACATATAATTTTCATTAAAGAAAAAAAGAAAAGAAAATAAGAAATACTTGTGACTTAAGAAAAAAAATACCTGAATCAAGCTCCTCCAATTCTTTCAATTGATCTGTAAGACTAATTTGAGATGGGAAATGAAACCAATTTTGCGCACAGATGAGAGCTTTCACCATAGAGGGTGATAGAGAGCTACGAAATGGATCAAGAACACGTCCTCCCGTGCTAAAAGCGGATTCTGAGGCAACTGTGGACACATGGATAGTTAGAACATCACAAGCCATATGAGAGAGGATGCGATACTTAGTGGAATTAGTCTTCCACCAACCCAATAGCAACAAACAATAGCAAATTGATCTTGTCAAACTTACCCCAATACTTGTCAAACTTTGAACTCATGCCATGTGCCAATAATTTCAAACTTAGATCATCATGCTCACACAATTCGGTTATTGCACTTTTTATCAACATTATCTCCAGAAAAAATGCATTGCAAGTAACATACAAAGAACCCGAAAAACGTAATGTGGCATTGTAAAACAATTTTAAAAACTTGACATACAACCTCGCTTTCATCCAATCATAACTTGTCGGTGGCCTAATTGCTTTTCTTCTCTCTTTTCCTTTTCCACTATTAGTTGGACCAACTCTAAATCCCTCACCAAGTTCACCCTCTTCACTAATCTCACCACCAACTTCACCCTCCTCACTATTTTCACCAACGTCACCAATCTCATCCTCTCTAAGAGTCAACCGCAAGTGTGTGTCCTCATCTTCTAACCGCTCAAAAGCCTTTTGAAATGGTAAAGCCCGCTCTAACATGAAATATGTAGAGTTTCATCGGGTAACTACATCCAAACAAGGTTGACCATGACACTCAATGCCCTCCGTTTCAGTACACGATTTGAATTTAGCCATCCTAGATGGAGAGGATCTCACATACTTCACAATATTCCGAATCCTTGTTATGGAGTCATCAATTTCTTTCAATCCCTCACAAACAATTAGATTCAATATGTGAGCACAACACCTCACATGTAAAAACTCATGCTCTAATATGGTACTCTTCCTAGTTTTCCTCTTTCGCTTCAAAAAATTAATGAGACCATTATTTGAGCTTACGTTATCAACTATAACTGAGAAACTTATCTATCCTCCATTCTACCAAACATTGCTCAATCACCTTACCAAGTGTCTCACCTTTATGGTTAGGAACTACACAAAAGTTAAGAATTTTTTGTGAAGTTTCCAATCACAATCAATAAAATGTGCGGTGAGACACATATAATTTAGATTTTGCACGGATGTCCAAGTGTCGTGGTAAGGCATAGTCGTTGATCTCTAAGTGCATTCTTCAAAACCTTCTTCTCACTAAAATATAGTGACATACAATCCTTGGCAACGGTAATCCTAGAGGATTTTTAACCATTTTGGTTGCACCACGCATGAATTGTCTAAATCCCTCACCCTTCACAAATTTAAAAGACAGTTCATCTATTATTATCATCTTTGCTAAGGCCTTTCTACATGCATCAACACTGAAGCTTACAGCTACAAGATTACCACTTGTTTCTCCATCACCATCCTTTTTTGGTTTAAAACCTAGGGTACTTTGCTTTGCATCTTCCCTTAAAGGATACTTCTTACACCTTGATTCTATATGAGTTAGCATTGATTTTGTCCCATTAATCTTCGAATCACATGCATAAGTTATACCACAATAATTACAAGAGGCCCTAGGTCTTTTATCAAATTCACAATCCAATTTTGTAAAATGATCCCAAACCAAAGACCGTGGTCTTTTACCCACATTATCAGATTTATTTTTTGTGCTTGTTTCCTTAGCTTCTTGTATCGTAGGTTCTTCAGTTTCATTGGGCACTTCAAGCATATTTTCATCCATCTAAACATAATAACAACAAGAATTTGCAAACCATTATATTTACATATATATATATATATATATTATTTCTTTATATATCATTAGCACAACAATTTAAAAAAAAAAAAATGAATGTCAATTTAAAAAAAAAAAATGAATGTTTCACAACTATGATGCTATTTCTATTGATAGTCAATACCAAATCATTAACACACAGAATCCAAATACAAAAAAAAAAAAAAAAATACTACTAATAACAAGAAATAGAAAGGGATTCTCCAAATACAAAAAAATAAATAAATAACAATGCTACATGTAGCACACAGCCCTCAGATTATTACTAATAACAAGAAACAAAGAAACTCCTTTAGGGCACAATCAATAAAAGGGATTTCGAAAATTAGGGCACAATCAATAAAAGGGTTTTCAAAAATCACCTTAGGGTTTTGATTAAGCCTCTGCTTGTTGATTTTGCTACAAACCCACCAAGATCTTCATCGTCTGCTTCGTTGATGAGTGAAGGAAGTTCGAAGAGAGAGTGACGGTCGGTGTCTCTCATTCGAAACAGAGAGCTCTCTTTTGATTCTTGAGAGAGAGAGAGAGTGATGGCGAGAGAGGGCCGTGAGAGAGAGAGAGAGTGATAGTCTGAGAAAAATAGAGAAAAAATGGAGAAACTGAGAGAGCTTTTCTCAGGAAGAAAACAAAGAGATGAAGAGAGAGAAAAAATTCATGGTGTGTGGTGTGTGGTGGGTTGGTGAACTATGTATGTGTGGTGTGTGTGTGTGTTTTTTTTTTTTTTTTTTTAACATAGTGAGACACGTGGACGGCTTAGATGATGTGACGTGGATGGCTAGGATTTTAAGACTATTAATATTATATAAGTCGGTTCGGTTCGATTCAAAAAACCAAAAACCAAAAACCGAACCGAATGTACAGAAAAAAATAAACCGAACTGAACCAAACGATTGAAAACTTAAAACACCGATCGAAAACCGTTCGGTTCGGTCGGTTCAGTCGGTTTGGTCGGTCCTTCCGGTTATTCTTTCACCCATAGTTTGCAATAGGTATGTGAAAAAAAGAGTGTGTGTATTGGAGAAGTTAAAAAGATTTGGAAGAATTTAATAAGTGCTAAGTTGTCTTTTTTTTTAAAAAAATCAAAAAAATTAAGAAATTAAGGTTCAGATATTGAAACTCCCACAAAACTTGTGGGTTAGAGATAGATATAAATAAATAGATAGATATAGATATAGATATAGATATTTGTTTTAAATTTTTTTGAATATACAAATTATTTGTTTTGGAAAATGTACTGCAGTAATTATGAGATGAGTCAAAAAGTCTTGTGGGTTGAGAGAAGTTAATAAATATACTGAGGTTAATTTTTTTTTTTTAAACAAAAAATTAGAAAATTAGAATTGGCATATTGAAGCTCCCACAGGCCTTGGGGGGTTAAAAATCTCATTTTACTTAATATATAGTATAGACTAGCCTATCGCTCGTGCTATGCACTGGATAATTATGGATATTTATATTTGTTTTAGATTTTTTTTAATATATAAATTATGTTTTTTAAGATTTTTTTTATAAAAATAATTTAACAATCTTATCACTAACCATAATGTATGCAAGAAATTGAAAAGAATCTTGTAGTAACTATGTACGGATTGTATTTATAATTATTTGTTTGAGGGGATTTTAAATGCTGATTAAGGGATTTTGACCAAATCAATAAATGCAGGCATGTGGAAAGACATGTGGATTGAAAAAAAGTTAATAAATCCTGATTAGAGGATTTTGACCAAATCAATAAATGTTTAGTTTTTTTTTTTAAATAAAAAATTTTAAAAATTCAAATTGAAAGAAAATGCAGGCAGAATCTATAAAAGCTCATAGCAGGACCTATGTAGAGGTATCCCAATTCTTACTCTAGAATACACAGAGCTTATTGTGTATTGTCTAGTTGCTGACTTAGGCATCGGAGGGGTTTCCGGCACACACCCGTCGGTTAGCTCATGTTTGTGTTTTTAGGTGGCAAAGCAACGTTGTTTGAATGAGTACAAACTTGATCAACAGGATTATACGAGAAGATTATTGGAACTCTCACAAGGTTTGTGGGTTAAAAACTCCACTTTTCTTATATAATATATAAATAGATAGATAGATATAGATATAGATAGGTAGGTAGATAGATTTTTAAACTTTTGAAGGGGGGGATGAATCATGACCTTTGACATTGAATTAATCTCAATGATTAAAGTTCAGCAAAATAATAATATAATCTATATAATAACGTAGGTCAGTTTTTGAATTTTTAACATATTTTTATTTTATAAAGATATTTAGATTGTTCAGATTTGTTCAAATTACAAAACAATAACTGACATGTATTTTTCAAAAATTGTCCTATTACTTTCCTGCTTCTCTCTTTTACTTTTTTCTTTTCTTCTTACCTATCCTCTTATGATCCCATGAATAATCCAATGATCTCACCTTCTTTTCTCTTATTTTTTTTATTGTTCTCTCTATTTATTTATTTGTTTTATTTTATTCTTTTTATTTATTTATTTTATTTATACCGTATTTTCAGGCACAGACATATACTAATAAATAAATAAATCGGAGTGGTTAAAGGCTCATTGCGTCTTCCCAGGCCAGTTGAATGGGACCGGGCTTTCTTCATCTTTCGAGTTCAATAAATGGGCTCGTCATTTTCTTTGTTTAGGCCTTGTTGATCGACACAGATTTTGAATCATTTTTTTATTTTTATTTTTTAAGATTTGACAGAATTTGAATCATGTTCAGATAAATAAAAAATTAAATAAAAGAAATTTTTCTCTCTCTTTTTTTTTTTTGTTGTTGTCTTTATTGAAATGTTAATATTTTAGTTACTTTTTTTGTTTTGTTTTTCTTTTTTTTTGAAACTTTTTTTAGATGTACCTATTTTAAATGCACTTAAAAGGTAAAATTTATTATTTTTGAGTTTTTTTATTTTTTTAATCTTCAATAATTTTCTTATATATTTTAATCTTTTTTTTTTTTTTTTCTTTTAGTGGTTTTTTTTTTCAGAAATCTTTTATTTTAAAATGCATCTACAAAAATCACACAAAAATAAAAATCTCAAATATTTTTTTTATATGAAAACTAAACAAGATGATGTTTAAGAGATTACTTCTCTCTTTGCAAAAGGCTGATGAATTTTTTAACAAGCTCTACATTACTTTAAGCTCACCAACCTCTCAAAATTTTAAAATACATTCCAATGTAACTAGATCCAAACTTAGTCCATTATTTTAGTCAAATTACTCCTAACCCTAGCAAACAAACAAAGGTCTTTGATTGCCTCCCCTAGCCTCCCTAATTTAGTTATTTATGTTGAATCTCCTTAATTAAGTCAATGACCCACTTGCTAAGCTGAAAATTTGGAAAAATGATCATCTTTAGTTTAGCAGTAATATTAAGAGTACAAAAATTTCCACAAAATCAATCACAAATGCGAGACATAGAAATAAGATCCACACATATAAATTTACATCTGTATTTTAATTTGTGATTTTTTTTGTTTTGTTTGTAATATTAGATTTTTTTTGGTTGGTCTAGGAGAGTAGAGAGGAAGATTAGCGGTGAAACGTGGAAGAACAAGCACAAGTCAGCAAACAATCAATCAAGTCACATGGGATTGTGTTTGTATTGTGGAATGCAAATGAGAAGTGATCTTATGATTGATAGATAACCCCATGTGGTTCATTCCTTTGGGGTCGGTGTCTCTACTTCATGCCAATGGATAATAATAATAATAATAATAATAATAATAATAATAATGTCCCATGTGGGCCTAAATTATTTCTGATCGCTTCCCCTAAAAACCAATAAACGAAACGCATACTCGGACCTACATAATATAATATAGATAATAATACAAAAAATTCTCTAATCATTTAATTATTTAGATAAGTTGATTGTAAATTAAAGTAACAATATTAATTTTTAAAATATTACTCTTAAATTTATTTATACTGACGTGACAAATAATTAAATTTAAGTAATTGATCTCCATACAAATTAATAATTAATATTATTAAGAATTAATTTATGAAAGAAAATTAGCCTTATGCATCATTCAAACAGTTTAAATTTTTAGATGTGAGAGATGGGGAGAGGGAGAGAGATAGGTTTTGGTTTGGCAAAAGGGGGTTAAGGTTAGAGTTGGTTTGGTGATGATATGACATTTGAATATGTATTAGAGTAGTGGTTGATCTTTCTTTTGTTCACTTTTTCTACAACAAGAGTCTCCTTCTTAATTATGCTTATCAAATGAATATATGAGAGAGAGAGAGAGAGAGAGAGAGAGAGAGTCTGGAGGTGGTGGCGTTAATGCTGCCCTCTAATGGATGATGATTATAATATGACCACGCTGATGATCATCATGATCCAATTATTAACAATTAATGTAAAAATAGATCACAAAATTAAATCAAGAATGTATATGAATGCATAAATAGATTAAAAAAAAATAATAATTTTTTTAGTTATGTACGGTATTTTTTAAAGTTTAACATTTTTAATTTTTAATAAAATTATAGGCTTAATATGAGTGATTGGATCCATCTACATTTTTTTTCCTTCTTTTTTAAGTGTAGAGGGATGATTATTATTACTCTTTGGCTTTTGTAACATACGATGAATCGAATATTACCCTAGCTAGCTAGGGAATAATGCTTAATTATAACAATAATAATGATTTAGTGACCCTAATTAATTAACCACTAACATGGCAGATTTAGCCGTTTTAACTAATCAATTATATTTTACACGCATGTATATATGTAAATAAACATAAAAATATATATGTGGTCTGCCCATGTGAAAAATAATAATTAGTGTAGGTTCTTGGAGCCAAAGCATGGGTAGATTCCCTCTCACATGCTGATATATATAACCATGGAAAGAGGCTTTTAGTAGCCTGGTTTTGTACTCAAAAAATATTTGAAAATGTGCCCAAAATTTGAATAAATTATGTGAATTAGTGTAGTGAGTCACATCTAATTCATATATTTTAAAAATTAGACACTTTTTTTTTTTTTTTGAATATCTAGTAAAATTAAATTATAAATAAATAGAAGAACAGAAGATAAAACATGGTTTAACTACAAGTATAGTACCTCACCAGATGGATAAGGAATACATTAGACTTGTTTATTCACATGAAATACCAAAACTTTTGCATGAAACTAGCAATCTAACTAACCTGAAATAATGTATTATGTGTGTATGAGATAATGTATTATGTGTTTATGAGATAATGTATTATGTGTTTATGAGAGAGAGAGAGAGAGAGAGAGAGAGAGAGAGATGTGCCATCAACATGATTAAGTGAAGTGAAGGAGGGGAACACAATAAACACAGACCCATGCATACACTTTGATCATGATATAGAAAGCTTCATTGGCTTTCATCCAAGAAAATACAGCTCAATAGCCAAGTAGTCTATAACTTAATCATATGCCTCTCTATACAAAAAAGGCAAATACCTTTTGTTGCATGACATTATCTTTATGTAGGCCAAAAAATTAAAACAAAAACAATACAAACTGATGAAATTAAGCTGAAACATGATTTTTATAAAAATAAAAAATAAATTTAAATTTAAATTTTTATTTTTATTTTTATTTTTATTATTTTGGGATTTGCAAGCTAACACAAAAAAATCCGCTCGGATCCCTTATGAATATGAATCCTTTTTTGAATTAATTAAATGTTAGGTTATTTTCCTTAAATGACACGTTGATTTGGTTATTTGCAAACTAACAGATGAAATTAAGCTGGGTTCGAAAGCCATGTATAACAATATTAAAAAATTTTGGTTAGTTATTTTCTCATAAGAAGAAAATTTTTAATTAATGAACTGAGTTAGGTATGTTTAATTAGGTGAATGTCAATTGGTTAACATTGTCTACGGTTATGATGATAATTTTTCCCTCTTTATTTGACTAAAATCACAATTCTAGAGAATTTTCAACAAAACTCTCAAATTTGAATACGTCAAAATTTATTTGAACACTCATGTGACAAATTGAAATTTTAAAATTTGACATCTCTAAAATAAAAATTCCACTAGACACGCTAAATTTATTACTTTATTATATTATCATTTACTTTACTGACCTATTTTCAATGGGATTACCTCGTCTAATGTCAATTTGAACTACAAGAAGATTATGATGGTAAGGATGGATCCAGAATTATCAATATAGGTAGGGTCATGCAAAATATTTGCTCAATTCATTAAAATCGCACTAATCCGCATCAATTCGCATCAATCTGCTAACCGCAGTTTAAATTTTAAAATTTATAAACCGTATTCGAAATTGCTCCACTCCAACATATATATTTTTTAACCTATAATGAAATATCAAAGTTAAAATGAGCGTGAGAGAGATTTAATATGTGAATTTGTTTCAAATTAGTAGTTATATATATGAAAATACTGTGTAAAATTAGTTTATGTTATATATCTAAAAAAAATATTTTACAAATTAGTGTTATATATTATGCAAATACTTGATAATTAGTTAGATTATTCTTTAATCCGTCAATGCACCCAAAACTGCTCAAATCTCAATTTGTCAATCTGCCATTCAATTTATAGTTTTACTCTCAAACCGCTCGACCTACACTGCACGCACCCCTAACTATTGGGATACGAAAATATGTTGAGAGTGCATACCTTTATAATTTTAAAATTTTCAATATAATATTTAATATTTTTCAAATATTTTAAGAGTGTGGTCGCCCCTCCCTCATCCCCTAGATTCATCATTGTATGATGGTCTGGTACAAGAATTTCAATTCAGAAAGTTTCATCTTTCTTTTAATCAAATGTTAGATATGTTCTTCTTGGTTAGTTTGCTTTGATGATAGGGATGGGCAGTGTGGAACCATGTGGTTGGGAAGTTTGAGCTCTTGTACCCTCTTTATGAAAGGTAATATGAAAACAATCAGTCACTTTTCTATCCTTCTTGTAGTTGGCTGGCTCTGAGAGCGAGAGAGAGAGAGAGAGAGAGAGAGAGAGAGAGAGAGAGAGAGAGAGTACTGAGGATGTGGAAAGCAAACTAATAATACCTGACTTGGGTGTACAAAAGAAAAACTAAAACATTCTGGTGTAAGGTTTACTTGTTTAGCACAAAACAACTCTTTGACCTCTTTCATCAGTGGGTGGCAAATGCACTTACTTCCAACTAAAATTGTGACATAAAAACAGATTTGACCATAAATTCAACAGAATGTGGTAATTATGATTAGGTTTAGAATATATATATATATATATATATTCAGACCATTTCCTTCTAGATGAAGGACCACATAGCTTCCAAATAATTAAAATTAAAATGTACAATAAAAAAACATTGGCCCAAAATTCAACATGTTAGTGGTAATTATATGATTAGGGCAAGACAAAAATATTTAGACCATTACAATTGTGGACCAGTGGACCACATTATTATGAGTCTTGTGCTGAGCAATAGGGCTGCTTAGAATTGCACTGAATACCCATGCTGTGTCTTCTTGCTCTCTATCTGCTCAACAATTTAATCATCAAGTTTAAAAGTTGAGGCAACTAATAGGGGTTCAAAAAATTTAGTGCATGCATTGATTTTGTTTTGGACCATGCTTATTAATCACTTCAGATAACTTACGAACACAATCAGATATGTAACATTCTTCAAGGAACAACACTTTGTTGTGTCTAAAACACATTGGAAATCATCATGCTCCCTCGATCGTACTCGTACCTTCCGATCGCAATCCAATAACAACATAAAGAGAGTCCATTTATCGAGTAATTAATGGGTATCAAATGACACATTGATCAAATATGACTGATTTATATAGTGGAACTCAATATATCTATATTAATGTTTGAAAAGGTGAAATGAAAGAATAACAATTTATAATAGATGTGGAGAAAATTTTTCCCTTCAATTTTAACAATTGTAACACGTCGATACCCTTCAATTTTTCCCATTCATTTAGTCTTATTACTCACAATTTTTTTACGCATTCGTAAAGCTACAATGGAGAAAATTCTCCCATTTCAACAATATTGAGATGATCAAAATTTAACAAAAGAAAAACTTAATAAACATTAAAAAAATGAAATTCACATGCTTAGGATTCTAGTGGAATTAATTCATTGAATAAGAAAGAGAAGTTCGGTTTTTCTTGTTCTTGTTGTATTTACCGTTCAACCGATTGCGTAATAGAAGTTCGTTGGAAGGAACCTTAAATCACTCCATTAACAAAGCAAGTTTTTGTTTATTCTCTCTCTATATAAATTATAGTAATATAACATAGATATAGGTCTTCCTTGATTAGCGGTGAGCCCGCCATGTGAGTGTGTTGCGGGAGTTTGCAAAGGGTGGTGTGAAAATTGGACCAATTTATGATTTAATTTAATTTAACAAAAATGCTTCTGGTCGAAAAAAAAAAAAAAACCAAAAAAAAAAAAAAAATTATCTAAGAGAGAGTAATTCTAGAGAAAGAAAGATGTTCATTTTTAAGAGAGAAGAGAATTCTCTAAGATAATATAAATTTTTCCTTCTTTTTTTTTCTTTTTTTTTTACAACCTTAAGTTAGGGGGTAGTTGGTCGCAGGGGGTGAACCAAAGTCTCATGTGCTAATAAATTTGGAAAGTCAGAGATTGTGAAAAGAAACTAAAAATTTGAGGAAACCTAGCTGAGAATTTAAGGAGAGATGGGGTCAAATGGCAGCGTTGAATAGTTGAACCCCAAGTCCGAGTTTAACTATTTAATTAGTAAAGATTAACATATTGTATTCATCATCTTACATTTTTTAGACCCGCAATAATGAAAGTATAATGCACTAAAAGATTTTTTTTATTTTTTTATTTTTTTATTTTTATAAATATTAGTCACAGAGAAAATATATCATTATTGATTAACCAAATATCCATCATTAGCCAATTGCATAGAAACAAGAGAAAAAAAAAAAACCTTCATTTTTCGAGGTTGTGAGAGGGTAAACAAATACCTTCACTTCACTAGAAAGAAATTATGATAATTTGCAAAATTTAAAATGTCACCAAATGAAAAGTTTCCCCATGTGATGGTTCAAACCACTCAGTGCCCAATTCTCACTTGCCAGTCCACACCCACAATGATCTTGATTCTTGACCACCCACAATTTTTTTTTTTGGATCATAAATATAACAGTAGTGCATGAAGAAAAAAATTACGAAGTTTTCATTGTGAATGAAACGACAGCCTTGTGTTCTATATTATAAATAAAAGCCTATTAATGTGACTTACATTTTTAAGATGGTCATTTGCCATATCATCATTTGATTTAGAGTGATTTTACTTACACCATTAGTTTACCTCTTTATACTCTCTATTTTATTATACTATTTAAAAAAAAAATGATTTTCATTATATCTATTATATTATCAAAGCTAATCCTAAACTAAAAATTCTTCAAAATCCTTTCAATTTTGTCTTTACACCAATAGTTTTTGCTAATACAATGCTAAACAATTTGAATTATTCCAGTACCGTGTTACTAGATAAACTAATTTTTTCCAACCATTTGTTGCCGTTCGATTGGATGATTTTACTTCACTTAACAAAAAATTAGTTGGAGCCCATTTGTGAAGTGTCTGTTCGGTGATACATTGTTATACAAATTAGAATTTGAATTACTCTAGTGTCATGTTGCCGAATTAAACTAAATTTGTCCAGTCACCTGTCACTATATATTTATAGATTACTCCAATGTCATGTTGCCGAACAAAAATAAATTTGTTCAGTCACCTATCGCTTTACGTGCATTAGAAATTGCTTTTATTATTGTTGCATTAACGACATCCATTCGTTTCAATGTAATCAATATCTTTTTTGGTCGTACCATATTTTTTGACATGTCAACTAATAAGGATGTTTCATCCTCAGATAATCTACTAGCAAATGAGTGTCTTTCAACATGTTCAGCAGTCGGATGATTGTACTTGCATTGCTGTAATGAGTAGAAGCATAATCATTCCACTCATTCCAAGCGAAAAAATAAAAAATAAAATTAAAATTAAAAATGCACGGTAATGAGTAACTAAACAAATTAAGAATGTTCGGCCTTGGGTTACTGAAAATGTATCTTTTATTCAGTAGTGGGTTACCGGATATATTTTTTTGTTCGAATTATTTTATTTCGTTTGATTTTGACACACTAGACAAAATTTGAAGAACTCTCTCAAAAAACAAAATAAAAACCTACCAAACAAATAAAAAAAACTCAACATTTCATTTTTTTATGGTTCTTCACTACCATTTCTTCATCTATTGCTTTCTTTTATGATCAAAACACTATGATTTTCACATTTTGAAAAGAGATGCGTAGCAGAGAAGAAAAATTGAAAAGGAAAGAAGAGCAATAGAAATTGAAGAGTAATGGGTGTAAAGAGATAACAAAATATATTTAATTTTAGTCTTTAGTTCATAAAGGTAATTTCGCAAATGGGTAAAATTAAAAAAAAAAAAAAAATCTCATATAAAGGATATAAAGAGATAAACTGACGGTATGAGGAGAATCACTCTTTGATTTATAATTCTATATAACTTTTCTATTTGGAGTTTAAAATTTTAAATTCACAATTTGAGGTTTAAGATTATTTGAGATGTGAATTTGTGGTGACTTTGAATGCCAGTGAGACCCATTTGATGTGAAGACACACGGGCAGGAAGTGTTTGGCAGGCGACATATGTATAGAGTTTGCCAATTTTAGAACTTTTGTTTTGCTTTATGTTGCCTGGATATAAATTGATAGCATTAAAGTTTAAAACTCAAAAAAATGATATCTAACGAATGTTATCTAAAATCATCACCAAAGAAATGAAAAATTAGCATTAAAAAATTGACAAATGCAAATGTCCCCATTACTAAACAAACACACTAGTTAGACATGCTCCAAAACAGAATATAATAACCGGATCAAATTAGCGATGAGTTTTATTCCTTTAATCATTCAACAAACAAAATAATGTAGTTTCTCTTCCCTTACTAATTTCCATTTTGTTTTTCTGAAAAACTATCAAATCAATTTTACTTTTTTTAAAAATTCCCATGAGTTGTATTCAAATCTCATTTTTTTAAAAAAATCCAAATATTTATAAAGAGTTAGACCAAAAGAGAGTAGAGTGCAATGGTTTTAATTTATATATATATATATATATATATTTAAATTGTATTATCCGCTTCATAATGCTAATTTGAAGTGTCTTAATTTCTTTTGACCAAAAAAATAGAAATAAAAAAATTGGTTTGTGATTAGGGGGGTTGGCTTGGGATCTGATAATAATGGGAACGACTACAAACAAGCAAAAAAACAAAAAAACAAAAAAACAAAAAAATAAATAAAATTAAAAAGAGTTGGAGGAATGGGCAACTTTTTCTTTCAACTTCTTTAAGCATATTGTATTGTAGATTCGTTGTGATGATACCGAGTTTGATTAATCATTTTTTGGCCACAGCAGCTCAAAAAAAGACAAGTGTGCATGGCCAATTTGGATGTGTGTTGTATGTATCCACTACTTATCTGGTAAGATCTCATGAGATTGCTGATCACTTATCTGGATCTTCATACCACATGTTTGTGGATGATTTTTACAAATTCTTGAATTTTCTAAACATAATTATACTTAAATTCTATAGAATTTAATAATTATTGCAAAAATAATAATTAGACGAAAATTTCATCCCCTTTGCGTAGTTTTAGAGATATGAAATTAATTTAACACTAACGTTTCAGGTTTCGAGAGTTTCAAGTGCGAATGGCACGAATTTGTGGTTATCGGTCAACCGGTCGGACGATTAGCTGGATGACCACTCGGACGATCGGATGAAACAGTTGTCTATCATGGTTGTCACTTTATCGACCGCGGTTGTCATCCTCTTTGCCGGACGACCGGTTAAATAAATTTGAAACAAATTCACGCCTCAATATTTAAAGCTAGTAGCACGACTCTTAATTTAATATTTAAAAAAAAAAAATGATTGGCATGAACAATTTAAAATGTTATATAGCATGCCAAATAATTTCTGAATGGTCAATTTATTGATGTGCCAGTTACTTGTCAGCAAAATGAATGTATCCAACTCTTACACCCTGTCTGCTTGGTGTTTCGATGCAAAATAAAATTTAACTCAAAAAAAATAATACCAAAAACAAATTTATTTGGGTAAAAAATATTTTTATTTTACAAACTATAGATGCCACCAAATTATCACCACCTCCAACCCCACCACTATCATTACCACTAATATTATCACCACCGCACAACCACTACTGACAATATAATCACTACCACATTTGTTTTAAGATTGCAACTAAACAAGAAAAACTGATCCGAATACCTGATTATTAAGAAAAATAAATAAACAACTAAGCAATGGAAATTTTTTTCTTACACATTAGTTGTAAAAAGACATTTGCTGAAAAAGATAATCATAGATTTCATTTTTCTGCTCAAATAATTGGAGTGTTAATATGCAAGGATGCAAGATTGAATGGTAAATTAATAAGTCAAAATTTGTAATTCTCTTAAGAGAGAGACTTTGAACTAGTGGGTTTAGAGCTAAATTTTGTAATTACAAACTTTTAGCTAATATCAACCGAATAATGTTAAAAAACAAAGCTTTTTGTATAAAATTCTCTTAATTTGACTAAATGTTCTTTGTAATTGACAATTTTTGAAAGAAAACAGTCAAAACCAACGCCATTTGATTTTGATAGAGTGCATATAGAAAATAGTATAGAATGTGAGGTTGGGTTTGGGACCTTTTATCGATTAACAAGCCTACAAAATGTAAGACGATTGAGAGAGACTCTCAAGACTGCGTGAGGTTTTGCTATAATTTTATGTTGTGTTTTTGAAAAACGATCAATTTAAGTTTAAAATGATGGTATGAAAATATTATTTTATAAAAAAACTTGAGTTTTTCGTAGAGGGGAAAAATAAAATAAAATTATTTTATAATATTTTATAAAATAATTTGAGTTTAAAAAATAAGTTAGATAATATTTCAACACATTGAAATTTGGTAAAAGGATTATGTTAATCACAATGAATGGGCTCTGAATAAGGGGGGAGGAAAGAAATTGTGGAGGAAAAAATAAATTAGAATCTTAAAAAAAATTTCACATATTTCTGAAGTAATATTATGAAAATATATAAATATTACAAAAAAATTTTCTCACAAAATATGACATCTATTATGTTAAAAAAAAAAAAAAAAAAAAAAAAAAAAAAATTGCTGATAACAACATTTGGAATGTCAATAATATTAGTAAATGCATTAAAAAAATTATAAAAATATTTTGAAAAATAAAAAAAAAGGCGTTTAAAAAATTCTATTTTTTCTTTCTTTTTTATCATTTTGTGTTTTTTAATTACAACTCATTTGACGGTCATTAATTTAACTCTTATCCTATTATAATAAATGTTACTTTAAATAATAAAATTTTGTTATTATATGTCATATTAATTAATAAAAATATTGGGTCAATTACACTTTGCCCCCTAAAGTTTTATCCATTTCTCACTTTGGCCCTTTAAGTTTAATTTTTCTCACTTTGGCCCTTCATGTTTGCAATCCTTCTCACTTTGGCCTTTTAAGTTTAATTATTCCCACTTTGGCCCCTCATGTTTGCAATCCATCTCATTTTGGTCCTTCATATTTGTAATCCTTCTCACTTTATTCCTAAACTAACTTTCATCCAAAAAACTAACATAATCTGCCACATTACTAACATATCAGCTCCATATGTGATGTAAAAAATTCACTTAAGATGCAAAAAATAAAAAATAGAAAACAAAAAAATTGAAATTTTGTTTTTGTTTTTAGTGAACTGTCTTTTCAAATTTATTCATAAACATTATTACATTATAGATGTATCTAGATTAGATGCAGCTAAACAAATAAAAACAAATTTAACTAAAAAAAAGAAAAAAGTTTAATAAAGAAGAAAAAAAAATAAAAATATACTAACTTAAACACTTATATTGTCAATTCTGAAATGAAAAATTTACAATCATTTTTTTTTTTTTTTGTCTTTAGTGAACTTTTTTCTTTTTTTAGTTAAATTTGTTTTTATTTTTTTTAGCTACATCTAATTTAGATGCATCTATAATATAATAATGTTTATGAATAAATTTGAAAAAAAAAATTCACTAAAGACTAAAAAAAATTCTAATTATTTTATTTTATTTTATTTTTTATCTTTAGTGAATTTTTTACATCACATATGAAGTTGATGTGTTAGGCTTGGTTTGGGAAGTGAGTTAACTTTTTGACTTTTTGACTTTTTTGACTATTTTAGCCGGGGGGATAAAAAGTGAGTTGAGAAGGGCTTTTAGCTTTTTTGATTTTTTTGTGAGAGAAAGAATGTAATGATTATGAATTGGATGTGATATTTTGTTTTATTGGGGTTAAAAAGCCTATTTTGTTTTTTGTGGCTATTTTATCCCCAAACCCACTTCCCAAACAGTGGCTTAGTGATGTGACAAATTCTGTTTTTTTTTTTTGGATGAAAGTTAGTTTAGGAGTAAAGTGTAAAAGATTGTAAATATGAAAGGCCAAAGTGAGAAGGATTATGAACATGAAGGGCTAAAATGAAAAAGATTGCAAACATGAAGGACTAAAGTGGGAATGGTTGTAAACATAAAAGGCCAAAGTGAAAAAAATCAAACTTAAAGGGTCAAAGTGAGAAATGGATGAAACTTTAAGGGACAAAGTGTAATTTACCCAAAAATATTTATAAACATTAAGGGTATGTTTGGTTTGAGTTTGGGAGATGAGTTTGGGAGATAAAAAAGATGTTTTGAAAAATTATTTTGAGAGAGTTTTGGAAAAAGTGATTGATTTGATAAACTTGTTTGGTTTACAAGTTTTTGAAAAAAAATTTAAAAAAATTTGTTTGGTTTGAGTTTTTCTGAAAACTCATTTATAAAAAAAATTTCTCAAAAATTTTTGAGAAATTCAAACCAAACGAACCCTAAGTAATTTGTATAACACTTATTTTTTTTAAAAAAACATGCAAATAAGTGATGTCTTTTTAAAATATTTACAAATTTATGAAAAAAACAATCATAACTTTAATTATTATAGTTGATAAAGTGCTCCATTAATTTGAAATTATTTTTGCAAATTTTCACTGAATTATAATTTTTATGATCTTTGTTATCAAGGTTTCATTGGCCAATCGTCCGTGCCCCAAAAAGAAGTTAAAAACAAACCATTAAAACAAATCAGCAAAATAGAAATTGAAAAATCTTACCGGTTAACAAGCGGGAAAAGCAGAATTGGAAGTGACGTACAGACATCAACCGGAATAACCGGTAACTTCGAGGACTGGCAAAGCCCCTTGATACGGAAGTACCCCTCTCCGTTGACGGACACCTGTCAATCAGAACCCACTGCCATAGTTGCAGACAAATACTGTACTGTACGGTTATCGAAAAAATTCAGTTACATGTGGATACGTGGCGTCTACCGCCAGCGAGTATAAACTCTCACCCGGGACTACAATAATGATCAGTAAATCAATTCCAATTGCTGAATTGAAAGATGTTGTGAGAGCTGTTACTCTCCAGTTTGTTTGAAATATTCTAAATAATTAATTTTTAATTTTTTTTTTTATAAAATATGGATTGAATTTGAAGTGATATATTAGAAAGGTGATGTAACTTAAATAAGATAGTAATTTTTTAATTTTTTAATTTTTTTAAGATAACCCAAACCTAGCTTAAATTTTATGATTTTTAAATAATAAAAAACATTTTATTAATTAAATTCTCATTTAATCATAAAAATAAAATTGTAATTATTTCATAAATTACGATTTTTAAAAAGAAAATATGTTTAATTATTTTAAAATTTAAATTTGTATACTACTATATATATATAGAAGTAATTAACCAAAATCTAATTATTTTTTATTTTTTTAAAAATTCTATTGGTTTACTATAATTTAACCATAACAATTAAACTCTAATTATTCTATAAATTACGACTTCTAAAAAGAAGGTATGCTCAATTATTTCAAAATTTAAATTTGTGTGCCACTAATATGCAAGCATTTCACTAAAATCTAATTATAATCATAAAAAAAACTCTAATTATTTCATAATTTATGATTTTCAAATATATATATATATATATATATATCTTCATTTCAAGAGTTAAAATTATATGTCATCAAATATGATAAATAATTCAATAGAATCTAAAATTTATAAAAGTCTTTTAAATGGTCACGTTATTTATACTACAACTAATATAGAAATCTTTTTCAAAATTTATAATAATACTCCTTTCAAAATTCTATATATTAAGCTTTCAAAATTACATTTTAAAAAAATCAAATTTATTTTTATTTTTATTTATTTCCAAACCCACATTCTAAATTTCTTGATTAATTTTTATTTATTATTAATTTTTTTTAAAAAAAAACTATTGGGTAACACTTTTCAATAATAAAAATAGAATTATCAAATGATTTATGAAATTTAAAAGGAAATTATATTAACCTATTTTAAAATTTAGAAGTGTGTCATCTAACCATTAAAAAAAATAATCTAATTTTCTCATAATTTATGACTTTTAAAAGGAAATAACACTAAATCAATTTTAAAATTGTGTATCACAAATTATGAGAAACAATTCACATCTCTCTTAAATCTTCTCTCTTGCACTCAATGGATTCAAGTCAAATTAGAGTTGGTGTTCATCAAGTGTTGTGTGAAGAATTTAATTGATAAATTTTTGCACTGTAAGTTTTTGTTTTTATTTTTTTTATAATGATCAATTTCTAATATTTAGTCTCATGCATCCTTATTTCTATTATGCATCTAACAAATATGTTCATTTCCAAAAATTTATTGCATGCTTATAAATCTAAGTTTATTTTTATAAAATAAATTTCGAATCTCTTCGATCGCGGTTCAATAGTTTAAAATTTATATTTATTAAGTGCATAAATATGGATGTAACAATCCCGGTTTTGACCCGTCTCTTTGTGGTGTTCCGAACTTGGGTTGGTATGGTTTTGAACGATATTACGTATCTTGGTTCCCAGTATTCCCCTTATTTTGGTTATCGGGTTATAGCGGTGTGTTTGGAACAGGTAATGTCTCATGTTTGTATCGGGTTATAGCATATCTTTTATGTTTTGCCACTTCACTGACTATGTCGAGGATCGAGTTGCCCAGTCAGCTCGCGGGGGTCCGGGGGAAGCACTCGTTGGCGGGTCTGAGGGCAGTGCCATGGCGGGGTCGAGGGGCAGCTCTCCCGAAGCAAAAATGCAAAATGCATTCGAAGTTACTTGTCCGCTCGAGCGGCCGTTTATGTGCTGGAGCGGCGAATGTTTGGTTCCAAAAAGTTGACATGTTTGCAAAAGTACTGGGAATGTGTATTTGACGCTCGAGCGGGACTTTCCACGCTTGAGAGCGGACCATGTTATATCAATTCGTGAATATGATATTTCAGATCACTTTTGTATATCTCTCTCTCTAAAAACATTTTCTCTCCCTTCTCTCTACATTTCTCTACACAAACTAGATAAAAAAATCTTGATTTCTCAAGATCTATTTGAATTTTGTCATTGTTTCTTCATCAAAGTGGGTTATCATCTTGAGGGCTTCATTATGTGCCGTGAAGATTGAGTTTAGGCATTATTAATTTTGGGGTTTCATCTCTATTCTTCTTCAAACTTGAGGTAGGGATTTTCTTAGAATTATATATATTTTTGCAAGATCTATATGATTTTCGAAATCATTTTTCGATAGTTTTGAAAATTGATTGTTGATTCAAGAAGTTGAGTGATTTTGAAAATGGGTTTGTCTCTTATTCTTGTAAAATGATCTTATGGATTTTGATCTTCGTTGATTGAAGAAAAGATGATTTTGGAAAGTTTTCTTTCAAAAGATTTGAGTCGTATAGTTTTGGTGAGAAAACCTAGAATTTGAGAATTTTTTTAAAACAGACTGAAAATCTATGAATGATATTGTTATATCTATTTTGTGTGTCAAAATAAATGGATGTTTAGAAAATTTCTTATTTATATTTATATAAATAATGAATTTCAGGGAATATGAGAATTATTGTTCATTTTGAAAATTATTATTCAAAACGTTGAAATAGTCTTGAAATGACTAATTGTTGAGGACACTTGAGAAGAGGGAATTGTGTTATTCCTTGGATGATGAATTGGAATATAAGTATTTATATTCATCTTGTGTTATTAGCATAACAATTCATTTGATTACATTAAATTTTTGAAAGTTGATTTGAAAATTTGCATTGAGAAAAGAATGTTGAGAAACAAGTTTTCATGAAATGGTTTTTGGGTAAATACGTTGATAAGTCTTGATAGGTGGTGTAGATGATATTGAATAAGTTGGCCTGAGAGTCCGGGATGAAAGACCGAAAACCCGCGTAGATAGGTGTCGAGCCTTTTGGTTAATACCGATAAAAATGACAATTTGGTAGTACTTGTATAGTTTACTTGCAGACACCGACTTAGGGATTACTATAGTCTACTTCCTGGAACCATAGCTTCAGAAGGCTCCGAAATCCCCCGGGTACATTGGACTAGTGCTGATAGACTTTGTTAGGTCAGAGATTCAATTCAAGGGCAACCAGTATTCTCTTTCGCCGAGGCAAGGCAGACATTCGATCCGTCAGTCACCAGTCACATCATCAGTAGACCTGTGATGGCACAGGGTTCGGAAGAATTTGTGGCTGTGACAGTAGCCTTAAATTAGGGAACTACTATGCAGGCTGAGACCAGTATTGAAACACAGCGCCCATCTGGGGCATCTGCCTCACATCCAGCTTTGGGACCCCAGCCGAACTTTGACCCACTTCCGCCAGTTGAAGATTTGCAGTGTCCGAATCCTCGAGAAGGGTTGGCTCAAGCCCGAGTTTTCAGACCCCTGGTGCAGCCTAATGAGAGGCGTTATCCCCTTGATGCTAATGACCTTGATCTGACCGCAGTGAAAATTGCGAACCTTGAGAAGCAATTTAAAAAGGCACAGGGCCTTAACTCCATTCTCGACATTGAGGATGGGCACACCGAGTCTGCTGTACGGCTCCTAGACAGATTCAAAATGCCATATATTGACCGTTTCGACGGGTTTGGAGATCCAATGGTACATATCCGACTTTTCTTGGATGTCCTGAAGCCGATGGGTCTGACTAAGCCACAAAAACTCTCTCTGTATGGAAGAACTCATGCAGATTGTGACCACTTGGTACGTTAAGTTGGAGGACAAAGTGAAGCAAAACTGGGAAGAATTGGCTGAGGCCTTTGTCGATCAGTATTCCTACAACACCCAAGTTAAAATGACCATCCAAGAACTTGAAGCAACCCGCCAGAACCCAACAGAGCCTTTTGCGGAATTTGTTGCAAGGTGGAGAGCAAAGGCAGCACAGATGACAGATCGCCCTTCTGAGAGGGATCAAGTGCAGATGATGGTGCGAAACCTCGAGCATGATATGTTGCAAAAATTGATAGTCGCTCCATTATTCACTTTCAAAAGTTTGCATGAACTGGGGGTTCAGGTCGAGAATGCGTTCAACAGCGGGATCATTCCCAGAACAAGTGAACCGACAAGGAGGGTGATTTCAAGGAGTACCAATGCCGGAAGTAGCACTATTCCCGAACCCACTGAAATCAATACAGTCACTGCAGCCAACCCTTTTGCCAAACCAAGCCTACAAACAACCAGCCTAGCCCGAGCTCAGGGCAGAACTTTCACCCCTCTCTATATGAGCCTGACTAGCGCACTAAAAGTCTTGATGGAAAGAGGGCATCTCAAACCCCTCGATCCTCAACCTCTTCCCGACCCACTCCCAGCCAGACATAACCCCGCCAGCATCTTGTATGTACCATCGGCATGATCATGGCACCGACCGTTGCTACCGCCTTCGTCATGAGGTCCAAAATCTCATCGACAATCGGACGATAGCTCCACCTTCAGACCCCAACGACCAAACATCTCCTGCCTACCTCAATCTCATCCATACACTGCCATTCACCTATGACCCCAGCATATACATCACCCCGGCCCATCTACCCAAGCCTGAGGTGTTTATCCCAGAAAGCATGGACTTATGCATGATGGGTGCACCTGAACCTCAATCATCTCAAACTCGTGAACCCACTGCTTCTGAGTTAATGGGAATGATTAAAGATCTTCAAAGAACCATGACAGATCTGGCCTCCGGGACATTGGCTCCATCATCGACCACACCACATACTGGGAATTTCATGTCAAAAGGCTCTCCAATCTTGGGACGGGCTGCATTTGAGGAAGGCCAATCCCTTGGCAAAGTAGAAGCGAGTGGAAAGAACAAAGTAGGGGCGGGCATGGATCCCCATGAACATCTTCTATTCGCTGTTGAGGCTTTGAAAGCTGAGGGACTGAACAAAGAGCAAGTCCTCGCAGTTGTTGCAAAAGCTGTAGATGACACTTTCGCTACTCAAGTTGGGGGCAGTTTGAATCAAGGGGCAAGCCGGGAGAAGGGTCGTTGTATCAGATACGATCCTGTTAGCTCTAATCCTCCACTCAGAAGAGATCAGCAAACCAGGCCAGCACCTGCTAATCCCTTTCCTAGTGCGTCCAGCAAAAATCCACAAACCCAGAAGTATCAACCCCGAGGTCGGAGGGTCTTCCATGCCCTCTATATGCCTTTGTCCAAAGCTTTCCAAATCCTTGTTGGACAAGGCCATCTCAAACCCCTTGAGCCTCGGCCTCTCCCGAACCCTCTTCCGGCTACGCATGATGCTACCCAGTACTGCGCATACCATCAGCAAACTGGCCATACTACCGACGACTGCTTCCGTCTCCGCCATGAAGTACAGGATCTATTTGACAACGGGGTCATTGCCGCGCCAAGCTCCGCAAAGTCTATCGGCACTGGGTCAGTGAACTTGGGGGGGTTAATGTGATTATGTGATCGAGGGATGAACCAGCTGCGGATGACGCTCAATTTACTCCAGACGTGGGAATGACACGCACTGTTCTGAGCAATGTGCAAATACCAGTTTTTGTGCTTTTTGACTTGGGTATTGGGTCAGTTTTGTTATTTTGTTTTGAGTCTGTCTTTTTGTTTTGAGTCAGTCTCTTTTGTCTTGGGTCTGTCTTGTTGTATCGAGTCGATCTGTTGTATAAGTCGGGTGATTAGGGGTGTTAACTCGGGCGTCACCATTTTGTTTTGCGTTTGTCTTTTTGTTTTGTTTTGAGTCTGTTTCTGCCAGGGAGCCAGTTGTGCCAATAGATTCTGAATGAAACAGCAGTGATTTCCACACTCTCGCATTTGCTTCTGCCGTGTGCTAGTTGTGCTGGGATTTGAATGAAATGGCAGTGCATTCCACCTGCTCTCTTGTGCCTTGAAGTCATTGTAATGACCTGAGTTTTTCAAAACTTTTTTGAACACTGCGGTGAAAACAAAGAGGGAGGAATTCCTCGAGATTTGCAAAACTTTGATCAATTGAGAGAAAGAGAGGTGTGCTAAGCCCTTAATGAATGAAATCATGCTTGTTAGCGTAAGTACTGAGAAGGACCCTGGCTTGATCCAGATTGGTTTCACACTATCTTCAGCGCGAGTGATTTGTCGCTTTCTTAAAAATTTTCAAAAACAAAATGTTTTGCGCGGTCCTGTGAAGACCTGTGTGGAATCGCTCTTGAGATTGTGCAGCTTAGGATCGCTCTCAGCCTCGAGACTTGAGCCCTTGCTTTCAAACCTTGAATTTGAATTCAGAATGTTCAACGGTCAACTACAATGTGAGGCCTGTGTGGCTAGATTTGAAGCAGCCCTTGAACAAGAGGCCAGGAAAGTTGGATCAAGAAGATCAGAAGATCAGAAGAAGCTTGCAAAGCTAGAACAGAAGTACCCTTCGAACTAGGGGCAAAGATATCAGACATGCTCGAAGAGCTGAAGATGAGTCCTCTTGCAAATCAACAGCCACTCTCCTGGATATGGATGGCTTCAAAACCCTACAACCATTTGGCATGGACTTGTTACACTTTTAGCCTTTGAGAGGCTCGCTGGGCCGAAAACCCGGAAGGGCGACCCAGGCAAAAGTTAGAGCAAGAAAAAGAAAAAGAAAAAGAAAAAGAAAGAACAAAAAAAAAAACAAGAAAAAAAAATGCAAAAAATATACAAAGAAAAGAAATGTGATGAAAAGAAAATGAAAAAATGCAAAAAAAAAAAAAAAAGAAGAAAAAGAAATGAAAAGAATAGAAAAAAAAGAAAAGAAAGAAGAACAAAGCTCGCAAGGTCGAAAACCTGCAACGGGCGCCTTGGCAAAAGTTAGAGCATAAAAGGAGAGGTTAAATACCCGAGTGTACCTTAACCCCGAACTACGTAAGGCTTGATTCCCATCTTTGGGATACGTAGGCAACTTCATTCTGAAGTCCAGCCGTAAAACAATTCAAATTCGATTGTGTCCATGCGATGGTTCTAGTCATCTTTGTCTTCTCTGTATCTGAGGATTTGGTTGTCTGAGGACTGACTACAACGCGCTGCGGTGCCATTCAGACAAGGAGCAACTTTTCATTGCCCACAATGCGCTGCGGTGCCATTCAAACAAAGGGCAACTTTCCGTTTGCCCACAATGCGCTGCGGTGCCATTCAAACAAGGGGCAACTTTCCGTTGCCATTCAAAACGCCGCAGTGTCATTTCAAACAAGGGGCAACTTTCCGTTGCCATGCAGTGTCCTTCAGACAAGGGGCAATTTTCCATTGCTATGGGTCCGAGGTTGTGCATCTCAAGAGTAGGTTCCGTGCTCATTGAGCAGTGGTCGTTTGCAAAAATAGTTTTTGAGAATTTTTACTGAGGTTGACTAATTTTCTCGAAAAGTACTCCATTTTTCAAAACTGGACCATTTCTTGGACCCAAAAAAGGAAAACTCTCAGTGCTCATAGCCTAACTTGCATGATTTTAAATCAGAAAATCGAACAAGTGCGTTAATCTAACTCTCATGTTGGTCAAAACTGTTTTAGTAGAAAGCAAAAACAAAAAATGGTCGAAATAATGAACTAGGGGCACAGTTGAGTCAGGTGTTCTGTCTTTTCCCTATTGTCAACATACTCGCCAGAAAGGGCACCCTACTCGCCAAGAAGGGCACTTTACCTGCCAAGAAGGGCGCAATTGAAGTTAACGACAAAGGACTGAAAGCTCTCGTATCCTCCAAGCAACGAGGTGTCGAGCCAAGTGCGAAGCACGAACTGGAATGAGGCAAGATATTCCACTCCATCATCTGGGCAGATCTTATCACGTCCAAACTCCCCAGTAGAGCATCGTCAACCGGTCAGCTGCAGATTTGCTACACACCCAGTTGTAGCACAACCCCTCTGTGGGAGAAGTTCACTGCTGTGCGCAGGAGAAAAAGAATCTAGCAGCATGCTAGGGGCAAGAGCCCGCAACTTCCTGTTTATCTATCAACCACCCAGGGGAGGGATGAAAAATGAGAGATTGAAGAATAGAGAGATGTGCGATGAGAGAAAAAGTGAAAAAAGGGCTTTTTAAGAAAAAACAGAGCTTGAGGGCCGAGTGATGTGAGAACCACAAATGAGAAAGGGTGGGAAACACTACCCGATGAAACAGGCTCCCTGTGCACGTCTGAGTGTCGTGTCTTTTTGTTTTATCTCGATTCTTGTTTTGAGTCGTTTCGAGTGTTACTCGATGAGTCTAGGTTGTGTGCCTTTTATTTCCTTGTTAAGTCGTTTTGCTGTGTTCAGTCGTAGGCTCAATACCTGGTCGAAAACTCATCTCTCGATTTCAAAAAATAAAATCGTTTTGTGCTCCGAGTGCCGTGCCGTTCTCCACATCTGTGCAAAACGAGATTCATTCTTTCGTAAAATCACAGGGTTCAACCTAGGTCATGTCAGAACAGTAAAACAAGGATCTATCTGAAGCTATTTAGGTTCCGGACTGCAAAGCAAAAGAAAAGAAGGAAAATCGAAGCATCTGAGTGAGTTTCACCTTCAGCAAGTTCCGTGATTGTATTCCGGATATACCTCTTCAGGCCTTGTTAATACTACCGAAGTGTGAGTGCGTCTCTACCTCAAGTGTAAGCTTCGCTTCAAGTCGTAATGGCGATCCAAGCGACCCAGGGTTTCACATCTGAGATGTTATCTCTCGCCAATATGAACAGGGTGTGCCCTTTTTGAGCTGAATGTGTTACAAAGTCCTCTAAGAGGCAAATCAGAAGCACCAGAGTACATATTTGATGCTCCTCTATTGCATAGAATATGAACTTTCATATACACTGTTGTTGCATGCGTGCCGCGCATCGTTATGATTCAGGTATAGAATGTGCTTGCTTTTGATTCCGCATAAAATATGCTTTGCTTGTTTCATACATAGAATATGCTTACTTTCAAAATTGCATAGAACGTGCTTCTATACTTGCATAGAAAATGCTCATATCTTTTGCATGAAAAATGCCCCCATACTTGCATAGAAGATGCATTTTATCGCACTTTCTTGTGCATTTTATCTCGCTCACACTGTCTTGTGCACTTACACTTTGTATCTCGCTTGCACTGTCTTGTGCATCTTGTGGTTGTATCTCACTCGCATTATCTTGTGCATTTCAAATCACTCGCGCTATTTAGCGTATCGCGCTGTTTAGTGCATTTCAAATCAATCGCGCTGTTTAGCATATCGCACTATCTTGTGCATTTCAAATCAATCGCGCTATTTCGCACACCTCCATCGCACTGTTTTGTGTAGTTTACATTCGCGCTATTTTGCGCATCGCACTGTTCTGTGCAGTTTATCATTCGCGCTATTTTGCGCATCGCACTGTTCTGTGCAGTTTATCATTCGCGCTACTTTGCGCACCTCAATCGCACTGTTTTGTGCAGTTTATCATTCGCGCTATCTTGCGCACCTCAATCGCACTGTCCTGTGCTTTGCATATCACATCGCACTATCTTGTGCATTTCAAATCAATCGCGCTGTTTAGCGTATCGCACTATTTTGTGCATTGTATCATTCGCGCTATCTTGCGCATCCCACCTGCACTTGTTAGTGCATTACATTTCACTCGCGCTATTTTGCGTATCGCACTATTTTGTGCACATTACTTGCATTGTGCATGCATTTTATCGTGCTATCTTGCGCATCTCACCTGCACTTGTTAGTGCGTTGCATCGCGCTATCTTGCGCACCTTACTTGTATCACACTGCTTTATGCATTCACCCTACTCGCACTGTGTTGTGCACCTCCAGCTAGCACTGTCTTGTGCACTCTCTGGTCTAGGAGACCTTAAATCCTTTGGTCTAAGGAGACCTTAAATCCTACATCATCATTCGCGCTGTTTTGCGCATCGTACTTGCAGTTCACTTGCATTTCATTTGCACTGTCTTGTGCACTTTCCGGTCTAGGAGACCTTAAATCCTCTAAAGGTGCAATTCCTTTGGTGTTTGTCGTGCCCGAACGACTTCCAGTGGTCTGGTATAGCCACCTGTCTGTGTTAGCGGTGAGTTCCTAGGAGACCAACTAAGACGGTGGAAACTAGAGTTCGAACGGCTCATGCCTAGAACGCAAAGGTTCGGGATTTCCGAGACTAAAGTCTGGTTTAAATACCCAGGGGTATATCCTCGGCTTGAAATCTGTATGGCAACCCCATAGATTGAGATAGCATCTGTATGCGCCTCAATTCTGGATACTGATCCAACCTAGTCTGTCACCCTGTTGGAGAATAGGGAAAGCTGCGACCATAGTCAGGGAGAAAAGTAGTACCTGTGGTTCAACTGAGAAGAAAAGGAAGATTCCCACATCAGCATGAGGTAGAACATTGCCGAGGTAAGTCATTGCCAATTGCCCTGTAAGGTACCTCCCTTTTCCTAGCCATCACATTGCATTTTAGCCACTACATTGCAGTGCATTGCATAAATCCTCAATTTTCAAACCAGCTTCGCGTAGCGTGTAAGTCCAATTTTCAAACCGGCTTCGCGTAGCGTATAAGTCCAATTATCAAACCGGCTTCGCGTAGCGTATAAGTCCAACTTTCAAACCGGCTTCGCGTAGCGTATAAGTCCAATTATCAAAATCTTTCTGCATATCATTTTGTATCCTGCCCCTAAACTACGCTGGTTTGATTCCTTGCAAAGGGATATGTAGGCAGCCTGCGGGCACAACCATTTATTTATCTATATTTTGTTTGTTTGTCCAAGTCTTCGGCCTTGTCAAAAATGGGTCGTTTCTAGGCTTTGACATTCACTCCCGTCACTTCTTGACTTCCGAGTTCTGTCAAAGAGGGGCAACTGTAGACACCCCATTTTTGACCGTCCATAAGACTTCGACGCGACTGATGATTTACATGGTGGAGAAAGGTGTGCAGGGCAAAGGTTCAATTTCTTCGGCAAAGAGAGAGTCAAATCTCAACTTCATACCCCTGTTCTGGACCAGAACGATCTCGATCAAAAGATTTTAGACTTAAAACCCTCTCTTTCAAAACATTTTTGAAATAAAGTTTCTGCGATGTTCCGAGGCTCGCATTTTGTCAAAAATTGCGCTTTTCGGTAAACCGAGCAAGGACAAAGTGGAAATGAATGAAAGAGAGATGAAATCTTTGAAAAATCTTTCAAAACACCTTACTTAGGGGTTTGAAGTTGAAGAAAAGAAGAGAAGAGGGAAGAAATCCAGTCGGGGGAGAAAATGGGCATGAACCGTTAAAAGAAAGTCGAGCAGCCCTCGCCGAATCGGGCCTATTTATTTGGATACTTGGAATCAAACTATGAGGCCACCACTGTTGGAAAGATTACTCCCGGGGCTTCATTTTTCACTCAAGAATCTCCTAAATTCAATTCCGGACGGGGGAGATATGGTTGATTGAAGTAGGGCATCACTCCGGTTGGACCGAAATCTGCGCGGCTTTACGGAAACTGGCATAACTTTTTCCACAGGAGGAATTTTAATGCACGGTTTGCGCCATTGGAAATATAACTTCCGGGGCTTCAATTTGGACACTTGAATGGCCACCATTGGACTTCCCAATCACCCACCATCCACTTTTATTCCCGGCAGCCTTTTTTTTTTGTCCTGAAAGTAGCTGGCCGGCCAGAAAATCTGGCTGGCCGGCCACCTATTTGGTGAAATGACTTTTTGCCCTTTTAAACTAGCCGGCCATGCCCCCCTCCCCAAGTGTGTCCTAGAAGTGAATTTTGTTTTCCACTACACCCATGTCCGAGGGTTTGGCCATTTTTGGGGGAAACTTGGTTTGTTTCCCCCCCCTTTTTTTCCCCCCTCTTTTCCACCCCTTTTGCTTATATATACAGCCCCTCCCCTTCAGATTTTAGGGTTACAAAATTTGTTTTGAGAGCCTTGCATCAATTCTCCCCCTCTCTCTACTCTAAGCCTCAAAACCCTTAAGCTCTTACACCCATTTCTACACCACCACCTAGCACCACACCATCACCTCCATTTCCAGCAGCTTGGAGCTCTTCTCAGAGGCTAGGAGACACCATTTTTCAGTCCAAGAGGCAGCCAAGGCTTGGTCTTCAAGGGTAAGCACCATTTTCCCATTTTTGTACCATTTCTTAGCCCTCTTTTCTTACTATTTTGAGCTCCGGCCATAACTGGAAATGTCATTTTTTTGAGCTCATTTTTCTGTTTAATTAAGGGTCTTACCCTGTTTGGGACCCCCATCTTTCACTTGCTTCATTACCCTTCTTTATGCCATAATTTTGCATAGTATTTTTGGCCTATGTGTAATCTTTTTTGGAGCATGATGTAAACTGAAGATAGGATTATTTTGAGCCATTCTTCAACATTGAAGAAGGGCTCACCACTGTTTGGGACCTCCATGTATCACTTGCCATTGTACCCCTCTTTGGTCCCCATTTTTGCATGATTTATTAGCTTATTGAGCTTCTGTTTTTGGACCTTGGTCCGAACTTAAAAGAGGTTTATTTTGACCCCCTATTCATGTTTCATTAAGGTTCTTTGGCTGTTTGAGACACCCTTTGTATACTTTGTGTTTGAGCCTCTTTTTGGCCTTATTTTGTATCATATTTTGAGCATGCTTGTACACTGTTTTGGCTCTGATCATAAACTGTAAAATGCCATATTTTGGGCCCCTCTTCAACATTGTTGAAGGGCCCTCTTGTGTTTGAAGTCAGAAGCTGCCACTTGTTTCATTACCTCTCTCTTCTTGGCCAATTTTGCATGCTATCTTAGGCCTATTTGTGCTCACTGTTTGACCTTTCTTAGAACTGGAAACATGCTTGTTTTGGAGCTGCCTTGCTTCTGTATTTACACTTCATGTACAAATTATGCATGCATTGCATAGCTATAGGCCATTTCATGCACCAAAATTCATGTTTCGGGACTCGTTCCATGCATCGGGTATCATTTTGCCATGATTCGGGGCTGTTTTGCATCTCATTTTGCCTCTGAAAATTGCATGATCATATGCCATATTTCATGTTTTGCCATGTCTTGTTAGAGTGGCGTTCCGTCAGAGGTTCGGTCTCGGTTTGCGCACGCGTAACGCATTTCGAGTTGTCTCATTTTCATCTTATGGCCTCCTATGTGAGTGTGACTGAGGTCCACTTGTGTTGGTGTAAGTCCATATTGCACTGTGTATGCCATTTCATTTCATAGCATTGTGTATGCTAGGATGTATGTTAGCGCATTGTGTATGCCATGTTTCCTCGTGCATCGTGTATGCCATTTCATAACATTTTGCATGTTAGGTTGTATCTTAGTTGTATTTCATGCATATCATGCATATTGCATCGTGTTCGAGATAGGAGTTAGCTTGCACGGAAACGAGGTACGCGTTCGAGTGACGGAACGTGTCTCAATTCTACCACCGACATTCGGATCATCCATGATGGAGTTAGGTCTTGTTGTGTTTTCATGGGCATTCATCTCATATTGAGTTGTGCAATTCGACTCCTCGGCCATCATGCATCGATATGCGTGATTGGTGGCACGAGGATCGAGGCATGCATACATTTGTGAAAATATATTGCTATGCCCCTTTCCTGCTCTCTGTTGCAGCAAAATGAAGAATTAGCAACTTTTCGAAGTTTGGCACGCATTTCAAGAACAGGTGCAAACAGAGGCTAATTGAGGCATTTTCATGGATTTCCGCGCAAAGGCAACCCGGGCATGCATCATTCATCATCCGGAATGGAATCAAGGCAGTCCCTGGCTTGCATGCCAGTTTATTTATTTTCTTAGTTAATTTGTTAATTAATTAGGAATTTGTACATATTTGGACTGTACTATTCTTTTATTCGGGACTGTATATTTATTCGGACCCTCTGTGCGAGGGCATAATTGTAATAAGTGTGCGTGAGTGTGATGTATGTCTTCCAACCCCACGTCTTTCTTCCCTTTTATTTACCTGCTTATGATGGTTAGATTAGGGCATATTTCAATTAGCATACAGTATGATAGCATGTTTGCATTCATTCATCTGTTTTGCATGCACCAGGCTCGGCGCATCATACTAACTGCATTTGTATTTCAATTCCAAGTTGAATACATGTTAGCAGTAACATTCCATATGCCATATTTAGGATAGCCGAGCCTGCTATAGTTTGCATTTTTGCATGTATTGCATTAGGCATTTCTGTATACTTAGGATCATGCATGATTTCTAATGTAGTTTCTGTTTTGGCTTGGAGTACTCGGTGAGTTTTATGCTTTAGCATCCTTGCATGCGTGTGAGTGACTGCCATGAATAGCATGCTTACCATGAGGCTAATTGCTTATGTGATATAACTGCCTGAATGCCTGTGGGTGAAGGTTGGGTTAGTCGGATTGGAACAAATCATTGACTGTGTGTTTTAAGCCCACTAGATAGTGGCAAAATCATGTTTTCTAAGCCCACCCGAGGGTGGCAAATCCACGTCTTAGCCTACCTGCGGGTAGCACCATCAAACCATTTTCAAACAAACAAACATGAAATGTTTTGTTCCAATTCAGGCGACTCAGTCTATACTTGTATGCTGTGCGCCTCACATAGTAACCTAGGCTAATAACCGGAATAAGAGCACACAATGTTTTCAAAAATAGATATCATGGTTAGTAGAGGCCGGTCTTTGACCGGGCGAGCGGGGGTGCTCACGAAGTGACCTTCCCCAATCGTACCCAAGTTCCCGAGCCAAGGCAACTTTGGTGATGACGGACACCTGGCCTTAGGCAAACGAGTCAGGGTTTCCTAAATTTCCCAAAAATAAAATATTTAGGTGGCGACTCTGTATCTGGCAAA
Source organism: Camellia lanceoleosa (assembly GCA_025200525.1). Taxonomy (NCBI): domain Eukaryota; kingdom Viridiplantae; phylum Streptophyta; class Magnoliopsida; order Ericales; family Theaceae; genus Camellia; species Camellia lanceoleosa. The sequence continues at coordinate 31,003,706 of CM045768.1, read as the reverse complement.
GCAGTCCATGTTTGGCACTTCTTTTCAAAAAATCTGTTTTCTCAAAAACGATTTGTCGGATTTGGACTCTTTGGTTCAAGATTAAGAACTGTGACATTTGAGTCCTTGAACTGTAGTAGACCCGTGAGCGAACGGAACGGGGGGAGTCGCACCCTCCCGGGGCGTTCGGGGACGTCTACACACGTCTTCAACGCAAACTGGGATAAATTCCAAACACGCTGAAATCGTGTTAGGAAGAGAACACTCTAACCACGTTGAAATCGTGAGAAGAGGTCCAAAAACAACCGCTCAAGTGTGCACACAACGCAACCTAAGATAAATTCCAAACACGCTGAAATCATGTGAGGAAAAGAACACTCTAACCACGTTGAAATCGTGAGAAGAGGTCCGAAAACAACCCGCCCAGCGCGTCTTCAACGCAAACTGGGATAAATTCCAAACACGCTGAAATCGTGTGAGGAAGAGAACACTCTAACCACGCTGAAATCGTGAGAAGAGGTCCAAAAACAACCGCTCAAGTGCGCACACAACGCAACCTGAGATAAATTCCAAACACGCTGAAATCTTGTGAGGAAAAGAACACTCTAACCACGCTAAAATCGTGAGAAGAGGTCAGAAAACAACCGCTCAAGTGCGTGCACAACGCAACCTGAGAAAAGATCCAAACACGCTGAAATCGTGTGAGGAACGGGACACTCAAACCACGCTGAAATCATGAGAAGAGGTCCTAAAACAACCCGCCCAGCGCGTCTTCAACGCAAACTGGGATAAATTCCAAACACGCTAAAATCGTGTGAGGAAGAGAACAATCTAACCACGCTGAAATCGTGAGAAGAGGTCCAAAAACAACCGCTCAAGTGCGCACACAACGCAACCTGAGATAAATTCCAAACACGCTGAAATCGTGTGAGGAAAAGAACACTCTAACCACGCTGAAATCGTGAGAAGAGGTCCGAAAACAACCCGCCCAGCGCATCTTCAATGCAAACTGGGATAAATTCCAAACATGCTGAAATCGTGTGAGGAAGAGAACACTCTAACCATGCTGAAATCGTGAGAAGAGGTCCAAAACAATCGCCAAGTGCGCTTCAACGCAACCTGAGATAAATTCCAAACACGCTGAAATCGTGTGAGGAAAAGAACACTCTAACCATGCTGAAATCGTGAGAAGAGGTCAGAAAACAACTGCTCAAGTGCGTGTACAATGCAACCTGAGAAAGTCCCGGAGGACAACGATCCCAAACGCTGCTCAGCGTAAAAGGATAAATGGTAGAAGATAACACAAGATGTAAATAAATGCAAGTAAGGTGTGCATGACAATACGAGTGGAAAGGTGCATAACAATGCGGGTGGATGGGTGCATAACTTTGAAGCAGGCTTGATCTTGCGCTTGAGGTAGAGGCACACTCATATTTCGGAGCATTGACAAGGCTTGAAAAGGTACATCCGGAATACAATCACGGAATTTTCTGAAGTTGAAGCACACTCAGATGCTTCCATTTTCCCTCTTTTCTTTTGCTTTATAGTCTGGAACCCATGTAGCTTCAGATAGGTCCTTGTTTTACTATTCTCACGTGGCCTGGGTTGAACCTTGCGGTTTTACGAAAGAACGAATCTTGTTTTGCGCAAATGTAGGGAATGGCATGGCACTCTGAGCGCAAAATGATTTTATTTTTGAAATTGAGAGATGAGTTCTTGATCGGGGTATTGAGCCTACGACTGAACACAGTGCACTACGACTCAACAACGGAAAACAAAAGGTAAACAACCTAAACACATCGAGTAACACTCGAAACGACTCAAAACAAGAATCGAGATAAAACAAAAAGACACGACACACAGACATGCACAGTGAGCCTGTTTCTCTGGGTATTATTTCTCACCCTTTCTAATTTGTGATTCTCACATCACTCGGCCCTCAGGCTCTATTTTTCTCTCAAAAACCTTTCCTCGCTTTTCCTCTCGTATGAGATCTCTATTCTTTAATCTCTCATTTTTCATCCCTCCCTGTGGTGGTTGATGGATAAACAGAAGTTGCGGGCTCTTGCCCCTAGCATTCCGCTAGATTCTTCTTCTTCACGTTGACTAGTGAGTTTCTTCCACAGAGGGCGTGCTACAACCGGGTGTGTAGTAAATCTGCAATGACATCGGTTGACGATGCTCTGCTGGGGAGTTTGGACGTGATCAGATCTGTCCAGATGAGGGAGTGGAATATCTTGATTCATTCCAGTTCATGCTTCGCACTTGGCTTGATACCTCGCTGCTCGGAGGGTGAGAGAGCTTTCAGCCCTTTTGCTGTTAGTTTCAGTTGTGCCCTTTTCTGGCAGGTAGAGTGCCCTTCTTGGCAAGTATTGTGGCAATGGGGAAAAGACAGAACACCTGACTCAATTGTGCCCTTAGTTCATCGTTTTGACCATATTTTGTTTTTGGCTTTCTACTAAGACAATTTTGACCAAAATGAGAGTTAGATTAACATGCTTGTTCGATTTTCTGATTCAAAATCATGCAAGTTAGGTTATGAGCACTGAAAATTTTCCTTTTTTGAGTCCAAGAAAAAGGTCCGGTTTTGAAAAAAATGGAATAGTTTTCAAGAGAAGATTAGTTAACCTCAGTAAAAATTCTCAAAAACTGTTTTTGCAATCGACCACTGCTCAACGAGCATAGAACCCACTCTCGAGATGCACAACCTCAGATCCGAAGGAAAATCGCCCCTTGCTTGAAGAGAGCTGCATGGCAACGGAAAGTTGCCCTTTGTTTGAACGGCACCGCGGCGCATTGAATGGCAACGGAAAGTTGCCCCTTGTTTGAATGGCACCGCAGCGCATTGTAGTCAGTCCTCGAAGTGATGAACACAACCAGACTCTCAGATACAGAGAAGGCAAAGATGATCAAAACCATTACATGGGCACAATCAAATTGAAGTGTTTTACGGCTGGACTTCAGAATGAAGTTGCCTACGTATCCCAAAGATGGGAATCAAGCCTTGCGTAGTTCGGGGTTAAGGTACACTCGGGTATTTAACCTCTCCTTTTTATGCTCTAACTTTTGCCAAGGCGCCTGTTGCGGGTTTTCAACCTTGCGAGCTTTGTTTTTCTGATTCTCTTCTTTTTTTCTTTCTTTTTTTTTGCATTTTCTTCATTTTTTTCTTTTTTTTCTTTTCATTTTTTTCATTCTTTGCATTTATTTTTATTTTTCTTTTTCTTTTTCTTGCTCTAACTTTTGCCTGGGTCGCCCTTCCGGGTTTTCGGCCCAGCGAGCCTCTCAAGGGTAAAAGTGTAGCTTTGTCCATGTCAAATGGTTTTGAGATCCTAAAGTCATCTGAATCCAAGAGAATGGCTGCTGTTCACTGATGATGCAGGAGTCCATCCAATAGGGGCTGAATTTGCCCCTGGTGTTGTGGATCGGAACTCAGTTTTTCTTCAGCAATACTTTCTTCTTCCTCCCTCTGGGATTTGGCATTCTTGCCAGTCTTCATTGATTTGCAGGATGATCCATCTTCGGCTCTTCGAGCACATCTGACATTTTTCTGCCCCTAGGTCGCGGGCTGCTTCGAATCTGGCCACACAGGCCTCACATTGCGGTTGACTGTTGAACACTCTGAATTAAGGTCCAAGGTTTGAAAGCAAGGGGTCGAGTCTCGAGGCTGAGAGCGATCCTAGGCTGCACAATCTCAAGAGCGATTCCGCACAGGTCTTCGCAGGATCGCGCAAAAATATTTTTTGAAATCTTTTAAGGAAGCGACCAATCGCTTGCACTAAAGACAGTGTAGAACCAATCTAGATCAAGCCAGGATCCTTCCCATTACTCACATTAACAAGCATGATTTCATTCATTAAGGGTTTAGCATGCCTCTTTTTCTCTCAGTTGATCAAATTTTTGCAAAACCCGAGGAATTCCTTCATCTTCGTTTTCACCGCAGTGTTCAAAAGGTTTTGAAAAACTTAGGTCGATGCAATGAGTTCAAGGCACAGAAAAGTAGGCAAAAAGTATTGTCGTTTCGTTCAAACTCTCTGGCACAATCGCACAAGGCGTATAAGCACAAAAGCGTGAAAAACCATCTTTGTTTCATTCGAATCGATGGTGTAATCGGCTCCACTGCGTAAACAGACTCAAGACAAAAGCGAAAAGACAAACGTGAAACAAAATGGTGGCGCCGAGGTAACACCGGAATCACCGACCTTTTGTACAACAGATCGACTCGATACAACAAAGGCAGACCTTCTTGACTCGATGAAAAGACTGACCCAAAACAAAAGGACGGACTCAAAACAAAACAACAAGACTGACTCAATACCCAAGTCAGAATGTAGCAAAACTGGTATTTGCATGTTGCTCAGAACAGTGCATGCCATTCCTGCGTCTAGAGTTAATCGAGCGCTGCCCACAGGTGGTTCATCCCCCGATCACATGGTCACATTATCCCCTAAGTTCACCGATCCAATGCCGATAGACTTTGCAGAGCTTGGCGCGGCAATGACCCCGTTGTCAAATAGATCCTGTACTTCATGGCGAAGACGGAAGCAGTTGTCGATAGTATGGCGGTTCTTGATGGAAGGCCTGATCTTGGCGGCATCATGCGTAGCCGGAAGAGGATTTGGGAGAGGCCGAGGCTCAAGGGGTTTGACAACAAGGACTTGGAGAGCTTTGGACAAAGGCATATAGGTGGTGTAGATGATATGTGGTGTAGATGATATGTAGATGATATGTCTTGATAGGTGGTGTAGATGATATTGAATAAGTTGGCCTGAGAGTCCGGGATGAAAGACCGAAAACCCGCGTAGATAGGTGTCGAGCCTTCTGGTTAATACTGATAAAAATGACAATTTGGTAGTACTTGTATAGTCTACTTGCAGACACCGACTTAGGGATTACTAAAGTCGTATTTACAACTCTTGAAATGAATTGTTAAGTTTTGAAGAATTGAAATTGCATGACATAATTGAGCATGATGGTTTTCAAAGATGAAGATGTGATTTTCTTTTAAAAAGGCATAGCATGGCATGTACATTTCTTCTCTTGATACTTGTATAAAATGTATATACTTTGTTAAGGATTTCCTACTGGGCTTTATGCTCACCTTACGGGATTTTTGTGCAGGAAAAGATGTGGTGATGTCGCCTAACTGAAGGCGAGGAAATGTGTGTTGAGAGTACGTGACTCTCATTTTGCTGTGACTCTGTGTGTAAGCCAAGGGCTATATGTGTGTGAGTTTGAATAACCGTTTTGTGTAACCAAGCCCAAGCCTTAGAAACTTATAAACCCTTGGGGGTATTTATTTGTTTATTTACTTGTTGTTGAATTAATGTATTATTGCATGAAGAACTATTGTATTATGTAATGTAAATTTGGAGATTTATATTCGGTTTTCCTTGGAAGAGCCATGATTGTTGTATTATCATTTGGGCTAGAAATTTGGGACGTTACAATGGATGATAGAGACTATTGAGAAATGTACATATTTATTCGCAATATAGCCAGTAACAAATTTTTATTGTAAGTTTCTTCTTCTTCTGGAGGATGCATATGGTTAGAATATTACTTATACATTTATATTTTATAATTTTCATGATTCCATATTTCAAAAATTTTATTAAGTTTGCTGTTAATTTTCAAAATTTATAATTGATGCATTTTTTCTTGAATAATGTTATACTTATCATATTATATTTTATTGTAATTTATTTGATATTTTTATAGCTTATTTGGCTAAAAAAAGGGTCTTTAAACTACAACTTGTAACCCTTTTTTTTTTTTTTTTTTAAAAAAAGAACTTATTTGAAACCCTTGAGTACTTATTTGCTCCTGTTGTAGGCTGTTTTTGGTTCCTCTTGATTGGCTTCTCACCAATCTTTGGTTTAGTGCTCGTATATTGTAACAAGTCCGCGGGGGACCTCGCTACAGCTCTGACTCGATTTGTGTCACGGTTCTTAATCTTGAACCAAAGAGTCTAAATCCGGCAAATCGTTTTGAGAAAACAGATTTTTGAAAGAAGTGCCAAACATGGACTGCTTTGCCAGATACAGAGTCGCCACCTAAATATTTTATTTTTAGAAAATTTAGGAAACCCTGACTCGTTTGCCTAAGGCCACGTGTCCGTCATCACCAAAGTTGCCTCGGCTCGGGAACTTGGGTACGATTGGGGAAGGTCGCCGTGAGCACTTCTTCGCCCCGATCAAAGATCGGCCTCTATTAACCATGATATCTAGTTTTGAAAACTTTGTGTGCTCTTATTCCGGTTATTTAGCCTAGATTTACTATGTGATGCGCACAGCATACAAGTATAGACTGGGTCGCCTGAATTAGAACAAAACATTTCATGTTTGTTTGTTTGATTGTTTGAAAATGGTTTGATGGTGCTACCCGTAGGTAGGCTAAGACGTGGATTTGCCACCCTCGGGTGGGCTTAGAAAACATGTTTTTTCCACTATCTAGTGGGCTTAAAACAAACAGTTGATCATTTGTTCCAATCTAAACAACCCAACCTTCACCCACAGGCATTCAAGCAGTTATATCACATAAGCAGTTAGCCTCATGGTAAGCATGCTATTCATGGCAGTCACTCACACGCATGCAAGGATGCTAAAGCATAAAACTCACCGAGTACTCCAAGCCAAAACAGAAACCGATTAGAAATCCATACATGATCCTAAATATACAGAAATGCCTAATGCAACACATGCAATAATGCAACTATAGCAGGCTCGGCTATCCTAAACATGGCATATGAAATGCTACAGCTAACAAGTATTCAACTTAGAATTGAAGTACAATGCAGTGAGGTATGATGCGCCGAGCCCGGTGCATGCAAGACAGATGAATGAATGCAAACATGCTATCATACTGTATGCTAATCGAAACATGCCCTAATCTAACCATCATAAGCTGGTAAATAAAATGGAAGAAAGACGTGGGGTTGGAAGACATACATCACACTCACGCACACTTATTACAACATTTCCCTCGCGCAGAGGGTCCGAATAAATAATACAGTCCCAAATAAATAGTACAATCCGAATAAGTACAAAAATCCTAATTAATTTACAAATTAATCTAGGAAAGCTATAAATTGGCATGCAAGCCAGGGACTGCCTTGACTCTACTCCGGATGATGGATGATGCATGTTCGGGTTGCCTTGCGTGAAAATCCACTGCGATGCCCCAATTAGCCTCTGTTTGTAATTGTTCTTGGAAAGCGCGCTAAGCTCCGGAAGGTTGCTGATTCTTGATTTGCTGCAACAGAGAGCAGGAAAGGGGCATGGCAAAGTATTTTCACACATGTATGCATGCCTCGATCCTCGTGCCACCAATCACGCATCTCGATGCATGATGGCCGAGGAGTCGAATTGCACAACTCAATATGGAATGAATGCACATGAAAATACAACTAAGACCTAACTCTATCATGGACAATCCGGATTAAGTGTGGGGAATTGAGACACGTTCAAAACCGAGTCTGAAACGTACCTCGTTTCCCGTGCTCGGGCTAACTCCTATCCCAAACACAATGCAATATGCATGACATGCATGGATGCAACTAAGATACAACCTAACATGCACAATGATATGAAATGGCATACACGATGCACGAGGTAACATGGCATACACAATGCGCTAATATACAACCTAGCATACACAATGCTGTGAAATGAAATAGCATACACAATGCATAATGGGCTTACACCAACATAAGTGGACCTCGGCCACACTCACATAGGAGGCCATTAGATGAAAATGAGACACTCGAGATGCGTGAACACGTGCACGCAAACCGAGTATCGACCCTAAGGCACCAAATGCCACTCTAACAAAGCATGGCAAGGCATGGAATATGGCATACTAGCATGAAAATTTCAACGCAAAAATATGATGCAAAACAGCCCCGAAGCATGGAAACATGGCACCCGATGCATGAAATGAGACTCGAAACTCGAAACTAGGCGCATGGAATGACTTATAGCTATACAAATCATGCATTATTTGAACATGAAGTATGAAGAAAGAATCAAGACAGTCCCAAAAAAAGCATATTTCCAGTTTTAAGAAAGGCCAAAAGGTGAACACAAGTAGGGCTAAGCTAACATGCAAAAATGGCCTCGAAAGAGAGATAAAGAAGCAAGTAATAGCTGCTGGCCCTAAATGGAAAAGATACCTTCAACAAAGTTGAAGAGAGGATCAAAATGAAGCACTTTATAGTTTACATCAAGCCATTAAAATAAACACAAGCAGGCCTAAAACATTTTGCAAGAAAAAGGCCAAAAGAGGGACAAAGAAGCAAATGATGGCTACTGGCCTCAAACATAGGAGGGCCCTTCAACAATGTTGAAGAGGGGCCAAAAAAATGATATTTTATAGTTTATGACCAAGCCCAAAACAGTGCACAAGCAAACTTAAAATACTATACAAAATAAGGCATAAAAGAGAGCTTTAACACAAAGAGCAAAAAGGAAGCCTCAAACAGTGAAATACCCTTGATCAAACATGAATAGTGGGTCAAAATATGACTATTTACAGTTCGGACCAGAGCCCAAAAATACAATCACAAGGAGCTAAAAAAGCATGTAAAAATAGGGCCAAAAGAGAGATAAAGAGGCAAGTGACAGATGGAAGTCTCAAACAGTGAGGAGCCCTTCAATAATGTTGAATAAGGGCTCAAAAAAAGCCTCTTTTCAGTTTATGACTAAGCTCAAAACAGTTTAAAAATAGGTCTAAAATACTATACAAGAAAGAGACATAAATGAGAGCTAAAGAGGCAAGTGGTAGTATGAAGCCTCAAACAGGGAAGAACCCTTAATCAAACATGAAAAAGACCTCAAAAAATGACTATTTTTCAGTTAGGGTCGGAGCCCGAAAATGTAAGCACAAAGAGCTAAGAAAGCATGCAAAAATGGACTCAAAAGAGGGAAAATGGGACTTACCCTTGTAGAACCAAGCTTCAACAACTTTTGGACCAGGTTTGGGAGCTCTTGACCTCTGGAAGACAGCCTCAAGTTGCTGGAATGGATGTTGGAGGTGTGATGCTATGAGTTGTAGTGTAAAATGGTGTAGGACTTGAGAGGTTTTGATGCTTGGAAGAGAGAGAGAGGGAGCTTTAATGCAAGACTCCCAAACAAAACTTTTTTAACCTTCTAAAATGCAGCTGGAGCTGCTGGTTTTATAGGCAAAAGAGTGGAGGAAAAGGGGGGAAATTGAAATTGAAATTGAAATTTCCCTCCAAAATAGGCCTAAAAGAGAGATAAAGAGGCAAGTGGTAGCTTCCGGCCTCAAATCGAAGAGAGTCCTTCAACAAAGTTGAAGACGGGCTCAAAAAAAGACACTTTACAGTTTATAACCAAGTCCGAAACAACTTACAAGTAAGCTTAAAATACCATGCAAAAATAGGCCTAAAAGAGAGTTAAAGAGGCAAGTGATAGTAGGAGACCTCAAACAGCAAAAGTTCCTTAATCAAACATGAAAAGGAGCTCAAAATATGACTATTTACAGTTTGGGTCGGAGCCCAACAATACTTGCAAGAAAGGCTTAGATATAGAGCAAGATAGGAACAAAAAGGAGGGGAAAGAAGCTTACCCTTGAAGACCAATGAACCAGCAGCTTTTGGACCAAGAAGAGAAGCTCCTAGCCTCTGGAAAACAGCCTCAAAGTGTTGTAATGGAGGATGGAGGTGTATACCAAAAATCGGAGCAAACGGAGGTGGTTAAGGTGGTTAAGCGGTCCCGAACAAAGGGCACTACCGTCGTCTCCAAAAGCTGAAACCGGCTCCAAGCGGGAAAAATGGCCTCGACCAGGAAGCGTAGCCTCGGCCTTGAGAGATGATCTCTGAGACCTCTCCTCGCCGGAAAAAGCAGAAAGCGAGACTGGTTCGATAACCGAGGCAAGACACGAAAGAGCTCGGAAGTCCGTAGGCAAGGCTCGCAGCCGAGAGTCTGAAACTTCCGCACGAGCACAATATGCAATATCACCGAGCGCTCAATCGGTGACGTCTGAGTCTTAAAGTCGGTCAAAAATGGGGTGTCTACACATATGATTGTGCTTCTTTAGTGGTGCCAACCTAGTTGGGATTATTAAGGTTAGCGATGATGCGTTGTGCACTTTCCATCTTTATTGATGTAAGTTTTAGCATATTTTGCTTTCTTCATTAATAAAGTTTCATTTTGCTGATCAAAAAAAAAATATGAGCATAAAAGTCCCACATCTTTCATTTTGGTAATAACTTTTGAGGTATTATGAATATTTACATAATAAAAATGTTACATAAATTATCAAAAGCTACATTGCACTAAGTAAATTTACAACTTATTTTAAGTTAATAATTTAAAATTTTATTTACAATTTATAACCATTATATGGGTCATGCCAAATATTAAATAAAGTTTAAGAAATACAAGGTGCATCTAGGCTAGGGCGGAAGTTATATAAGCTTAATAATAACTGTAAACATGGTGGACTAACATGTGGATAGTTTTGTTAAATTGTCAAAATTTTGAATGAAAAAATTTTGCTTAAAAAATAGGTTGATGATTAGATTTAGAGCATATTTGATAAAACTTAATTTTTTATTTTGTAATGTTAAAAGTTTTAATAAAGTATAAAATTTTTAAATTACATAAATTTGTTCATAAATATTTAATGTGAAAAATGCTATGAGTATTTGAAAATATTAAATTTATTCATAAATATTAAATTTTCAAATGCTAGAAAAACTATTTAATTAAGTACAATTGTTTTTAATAAAAATAGTTTATTAATAAGGTTATTTTGTACAGATTTATAATGTATTATGTCCATTTTTTTTAAAGTTTGTAATTAACTCTTAAAAATTTACAAAATTTTTATTTGAAATGTGGATTATGCATAAATCTATTAACAAATGAGAAAAAAAAAATTATAAATTCACATATAGTACATACATTATTTTTTGTTTGAACCATACTAACTATAGACTAAGTAATCATTCTAACTCAAGCTACGCACTGTATAAATATCGAGATTTAGGTACTAGGCATTAAAATGGCCTAACACATTTTCAATCAAATACACAATAAAAAACTTAGGCCTATAGGCTAGAGTTAAGTTGTTTTATATGCATATTCAGTTTAATTTATTTGTTTAGTATATTAGTTTTAAATTTTTTTAATATAAAACAATTAAAAAATATAAAAAATCAAAAAAATAAAAGTGATCTATAGTGATAATCAAATTAAGAAAATGGTTTAGGGTTTGCAAAATATTCAATTGGTCTAACCTCTAAAAAATTAGTAAATATAATTAACCAATATTTAATGAGACTATTTTAGTGATTATACTTACCAGCCTAGCAGGATTGAAGTCATCGAAGTCTTATTTGAGGAGTGGGTTGAAGATTGCGGTCACTGATACACTATTTTTTTTTTTCAATTTTTTATTTATTCTTCAATTTTGATTGATTGAATTTTATAAAATAGATAAAGTTATTGATTTTACATAAGATATATGAGATAATTGGTAAATTAAAAAACTAAAATTACGAAATTCATCAAGACGAAATATATTTATATTTTATCGTAAATATAATTATTATATGGGAACTAATTAATGTTAAATAAATTTTCTTTTATATTATGGACAAAATTTTTGTTATAATTTAATTTTAGAAATAATTTTTAATTATTTATTTTAATCCGTATATAGCACGGGTATTATGCTCATAATTAATAAAATAAAATATCACATTTAAATTATAATTATTTTATTTTTTCTCTTACAATTATTAAATCAACTAAAGAAATGAGATTTTTATTGATAAATCCTATTTAGAAGTGTTCTAACCTAGGAAATTCATGATTTTTTTTTTAATCCACTAAGTCCCATCTATTTATAGTTTTATTTCTTAAAGTCTTTTTTTCTTAATTTACACTATTTTCTTAGACTCTTATACCCTTATATTTAATATTGATATTTAATGTTGAGGGAGGAAAGAGAAGAGAAATGACCAAGGTATAGGAAATTTCATATACAAATTAAATAACATTGATGTTATTATTTTATATTATTATATAACATGAATATATTTTTAATTAACAATACATTAAAAATAATGTGAACATTCTCTCTTATCTGTTGTGAATATATTTTTAATATCATCTGATGTGAACATTCACATTATCACGTACAGTCATGTTTATATTTAAATGAAAGTTAAGGCTTGTGGTTGTGTAATTTGATACAACGTTGATGTGAACCTTCATCACTTTTATCACACGTCATCTGATGTGAATATTCACATTCACATTCACATTCACGTCATCTGATATGAATATTCACGTCATCACGTACCGTTAATATTTGGATACATAAAACCTACCAAAATATAATGACAATCAATAAAGAATTATGTTTAATTTTTTGTGTAATATATCTCAACATTAAAATAGTGATGTGTAGATAATGCTTTTTTTTTTTTTTTTTGGAGTGAATGGTCATAAGAACTACTAAAACACAATGACAATCAATATTAAGGCCTCGTTTGGGAACCAGTCCATTTAGTCAAAAAGTCAAAAAATTACTAAAAAAGTCAAAAAGCTAACAATTCATACCAAAAAGTCAAAAATTTTCTTTTCTCTCTACTTTTTGCACATATTTACATAAAAAATTAAAAAGTTATCCCAAATATACTAATTTTTTTTAGCTCATATTTTATTCAAATAGTCAAAAAATTACTAAATTAGTTTGTTCCCAAATGAGGCCCAAATATCAACATTAATGGAATCAAAAGAGATTAATGGTGTTTTGATATTCTTATCTCAAATAAGACCTGATAGAATAATTAAAAAGAATATGGATTGGATGTAATAAAATTCTTTAAAAAAATACTTATCAAAAAAGTTTCTTAAAAAAATTAATCAATTTTTAAAACACAAATTTTTTAATTAAATTAAAATAATCAAAAAAATTACTCACTAAAATAATACTTCGCAAATGATTTTTGTCCCGCTGCGGTGAATAGTTTCGGTTAAAAAGGTTCCAAGTAAGTGGTGGTAATGTCAGAGAGAGAAGAGGGTTCAGCACGTGACTAACCGACGCTGTTGACACGTGGGAGACTCCGCCTATGACATGACAAGCGGGCCGAGCTTTGACAGTGAAAGTAAAAAGATGGTAGTGATTTAAGAAACAATGTTAGGTAACTCAAAATTTTGTGATTTAAATGGTTTAAAATTATTTAAAATGATGTTATTTTGAGTGTAAATGAGTGTAAAATGACGTTATTTTAACAGATTTAAATTATTTGAGCCATAAAAATTTGAGTTACTAAATATTTTTCTTTAAGAAATTGGTTGAAAATTAATTTATTTTTTTTTAATGTTTTTTAATTTTATAATTTTTTTATGTATAAAAAATATGTAAAATGATATAATTTAAAATAAATTAAAAGTTGAAAAGTTACCATGTAGCTAGCTCCAAAAGCATGGATAGAGAGAGAGTCGGTTAGTGGCAGTTAGTTAGGTTTGGAATGTGGATGGTTAGTGGGATAATTAAGGTTTAACTTAACCATGGTTAAATGGAGTTTGATTACACAAAGCAGACGCAGTTGGTGAGCATGGGCATAAAAATAGTACCTTTTCCCTATAAAAACACTGCTCCATTGGCCTTCTTCTTCAACTCCATGTCCATTCCATTTGATTTGTAGAGAGAGAGAGAGAGGAAGAGAGCAAGAGCGAGAGAAAGTGAGGGAATTTTTTTACCGCCACTCATAGAGAGAGAGAGAGAGAGAGAGAGAGAGAGAAGCAACAATGGCGGTCTCTCTGAGAAATTTCGCTGCTTGCTCGTTGCTGGTTCTAACGCTCTTCGTCGTCGGTGTTTCTAGACCTGTAATGGCGAAAGATGAGATTCAACAGTCTAGGTATTGTTTTATCTTATTTTTCAATGCGATTTACGCCATTGATTGCAATGTAGGCCGATTGAGGAGAAACAGAGACTCTCTGTTTTCCCGAGCTCTTCTGAAAATGTGTAACATGGTTTACAATGCCGAAGCGTTGTTTTGTTAATTTGAGTGAAAATTAACGGAGATCTTTCTTCAATTTCATCGTAGTTTTGAC